>CM019149.1:84450651-84557191 GCA_009733165.1 Naja naja | reverse complement strand
TGCCTGCTTAATTTATCTGCTGAGGGCCTCTGCCTCTCCTGCCCTCCTACTGCCTTCATGTATTATAGATGGCTGGCCTGCAAAAGGCCCAGCTCTTGGCCTCAATAATTGATGCACTGTAGCTCGGAGGTGCCTACCATAGTTATTGCATCAGCAGACTAACCACTTCAGATGAACCTCTTTCTCCAAGGCTACTTGCATAAAGTAAGGCAAGATAATGGTAAATAAATGAGCAATCTGAAAAGGCTTTAGAGTGCAAACTTGAATGGACTGATTTATGTTAGTTTTCCCAATAAAAGCCATTCCAGCCTGGGTAGAGAAACAAATCACACCCACCTGCCCAAATCAAGGTTATTCATAGAAATCACAGCTTGTCACTAATTTGAATACCTGAATAGGGCATCCTGCATGTGTCTCTCCCTCTCCTTTCCTGACAAAAAATACAACAGTAACTCTGGCACTCTGCTAACAATTCACTGTATTCAAAATCAGCTGCCTGAGCTGATTGCTGCATTAGGTGTAATGGGAGAGTTGACCTGAGGACACTTAGTTTGATAATAGTCTTAGAACAGGGGTGTCAAACTTGTGTAGTCATGGGTGACTTTTTCCTCCTTCACTAAACTGGGCATGGGCGTGGCCAGTGCATGATGCATCCGGCCCATGGGCTGCGAGTTTGACAGTCCTATCTTAGAAGACTGGTCCCAATTTTTTTTTTGTTTTGAATGTTTTTCTCAAATATGAAAGTCAGAAAGAGTCACAGAAGTTTCCATACAAGGCTTATATGAACCTGGAACACTCTGATTCACAGAAGATAATAATATAGTACAAATGCAAGATGGAATTGTTTGAAAGTCTGCCATGTGCATGGAAATCAGAGCTGGAAAATTCCCGTAAGAATACAATTCTCCTTGAACAGGGTAATGGTCCATCTAGTTCAGGGATGTCAAACTCGTGGCCCATGGGCCAGATGCATCATGCACTGGCCATGCCCACGGCGCTTAGTGAAGGGGGGAAAGTCCCAATACATCACGTGATGCCACCGTAATGCCACAGTTTGACATCCCTGATCTAGTTCAACATTTTGTGGCATGTGGAAACAACCAGCTGCTTTCAGGGAGTTCAGATAATCGTCCTCTGCTGTTGCTCCATAGTAAATGGAATTCAAGGCATGCTGCTTCTGACTGTGAAGGACACAACAGCCATCCATCAAGTCTTGTAGCTAAGTCTTCTATGAATTTGTCCAAATGCCTAACTTAATGCCAAGAAGATCTAGTCTTATTCATCCAGAATGTAAGGTATGTAATAATCAATTTCAGTTCCAGAAAGGCTGAATTCAACTGAAGGTTAGAAAAGTTCCTTACAATAAGAGCAGTTTTACTGTTCTTTTACTGTTTATCCTAGAAAGGTGGTGGATTTCTTTCACTGGATATGCAAATGTGGACTAGACAGACATCTTCGGGCATCCTTTAATTTGGACCCCCACGCTCTGCAGGGTTTTGAATGTGATGTCTAAATTAAGACCAACCGACATGGGCTTCAAAACCCCAATGGCCAGAATGAGGCACAAAAGCTCAAGCTCTTTGTTCGATCTGGTAATCATCAAGAGTTTTCCAGACGAAGGATTTAATGATTCAGCATAATAATTTGATGTTTGCAACTAATAGCAGTGAATTTCCCAGTCCTAACTTATACAGTTCAATGCACGAGTTTCTGTTCTTCAGATGTCATCAAATGATCAAATCAGAAGGATGGTGTATTACATTGATCTCCAACTGTGAGGTATAAATCTAAGAAAAAACATAAATTACTTTGGATATTTTCTAAATTGATTTTGTCTCATTTCAACAAAATGTTCTAAAGGAGGAAAATATTTCTTTCCCAAAGTATCACAATGAGATGAGAAGGAAACCCAAGTAGGTTTGTAGCACTTCTCTAGGACTACCATACATAGACTGAAAAAATTTGGACGATGATCAGCAGGTAGTACTGTAGTAAATAGCCACAAGAAGCCCCATGTAAGCTTACTTGGATTTAGGCAGTTCAGATAGGTTTGCCCTAATTTTTCACAGGCATTGAAATTGATGGCTTGAAATGAATCACAATTCTTGATCTAAAGCTTCAGTTATGGCTACTACCTTTGCCCCCAGAATTATCAGAGGAACAGAAGAAACACCAAAGATGGATGGGCATGGTTCAGAACATAGGCTTTTGTTGCTGGTTCTCTTTAGAGATATTCCCAACATGGATTTCTCTCTGTTCTTCATAGACTTTATAAAGACCTAAATGCTTGTGCTATTTAGAACCCATTCTTCTTACTTTCTGATCACAACATCTCACTGGATGTTCAATGGAGTTTGTCCCCAGGTAAAGATGGATAGGTTATATTCCCTGTTTGCTTTTTTATGCAAGGAAAACAGATCAACAATGTAGGCTTGAATAGTAAAAGTAAAAAGAAAGAGCTTTCTAAGAATAAATACTAGAGAGAAAAGAGACATTTGAAGTATAACTTTGGTAGTAAGGACTTCAACTCTTTTTCTTCCGGTGCCTTCATTTCCTGGGTTTAAACAGATTAATAGAGTTGGAAGGGACCTTGTAGGTCATTTAGTCCAACCCCTGCTCAAGCAGGAGACCCTACACCATTTCTGACAGATAGCAGTCCAGTATCTTCTTGAAAGCTTCCAGTGATGAAGCTTCCACAACTTCTGAAGGCAAGCTGTTCCATTGGTGGATTGTTCTCACTGTCAGAAATTTTCTCCTTATTTCTAGATTGAATCTCTTCTTGATCATTATTCCTTGTCTGGCCTTCAGGTGCTTTGGAAAATAGCTTGACCCCTTTCTCTCTGTGGCAGCTCCTCAAGTATTGGAACACTGCTATCATGTCTCCCCTGGTCCTTTTCTTCACTAGACTAGCCAGTTCCTGTAACCATTCTTCATATGTTTTAGCCTCCAGTCCCTAATCATCTTTGTTGCTAAATGCATTTGGGAGAAAACTCTTATTGAAGTTGCTTGGGAATTTTATTCTGAGACTACTGATCCCTGGTCTAGACTCACAATAGGAAACAAAGTCACAATTGACTATTCCCTGTCCCAAATCCTGATTTAATTGGCTCTGAAACCTCTATTCTCTACTTGACCTAATTTCCATATCCTCCAGGATGAAATGAAATGTTTAATGGGACATGCCTTCTACTTTGTTGCCATTCAGTCAAGTCTAAGCAGGTGTATTTCATCTTTACAGTATTGTGATAGCACCTCTGAGAAGCAGATTTTAGAACCATAACCTTTCACTGTAAACAATACTAGTATCTTTCCTCATCTCCTTTACTACTAATCCAAAGTTAGTTTAACCTGACATCCATGGTTAAAACATAGTTGTTCTTCCGACTTTTCTAAGTGCTAACCAAGATCCCTGCACGAATGTTTGAAAGCCAGTAGCATCTGATCAAAGTTTTGCACCATTTGTATAATTCTAATTTCCAAACATTACCACAGTTATGTGGGATGAGACAATTGAAAAGCCTCCCTGGTGCTGCTACAGTACCCTATGCAAGAAGAACCCTTGATCTTTCCTAAAGCAGGCTAGCTGCCCTCTTTTTCCTTTCTCTTTGTAGTTTTTGTAAATGAATTCAAAGCCACTTGTGTTTCCTAGTGCCTCCTTGTGTGTGTTCCAGTGCCACCATTGGCACATGATCAAACGGTACAGGTGGAAATCAGTATCTAACAAGCAGCATCCTGCTGTGCATCTGTGATTTTAAAACAAGACATCAAACTTTGTTCTTCTCAGCTCTCCCTTCTCCAGGTTCCCTCTCCATGTGTCAGCTCTCTGTTTCATCAGAGCTAATTTAAAAGAAAGGCTGTGCGGAATGGAGAAAGCTTTTCTGGAAATCAACATTCTGTTTGAATTGATTCAAAACGGATACAGACCAGCTGTGCTGCTTCACTGAACTGGCCATCTGCAAGATGTAATTAATAATACGAACAGTCAGAATCCTTCCTTGTATGAATCTGAGGCCAGAATCCTTCCTTGTATGAACGACAACCTCTTGAAGCAGGAGCATCCCAGCTGTGTGGTTCAGCACATGTTTTACATATAACCAGTAATCCCTTGTTCAGTTTCTAGAAATATTTCCTATTAAGAGGCTAAGAAGTGTGACAATTTCATGTTGTGGAAAACTGCCGACAGTCACGGACTAAATGGACTTATAGTTTGGCTAGCCTTCCTTCTTATAACTAGGTTTACATGGGAATGTTTAGGCAATGATTACCCTTTTCTAATGAAAGTATCACCAATTAACAAGACTTCCGTCAGGGTTAGAGGGTTACCTCTCTCTGGTTCGGTGGGGTTGCATTAGGTTAGGTTAGGTGCAGTGGTTAGAATGCAGTATTGCAGATTAATTCTGCCAACTGCCAGCAGTGCTATTCTGACTGGCTCAAGTTTGACTCAGCCGTCCATCTTTCTGAGGCCAGTAAAACAAGGACCCAGATTATTGGGGGCAATATGCTGACTGTGTAAACCGCTTAGAGACAGCTGTAAAGCAGTATATGAAGCAGTATATAAATCTAAATGCTATTGCTATTTCTACATTGGTAAGGTAAAGGTAAGGTATTCTCAACTAGGCTGGTTTTCAACCATCTTAAGTTTTTAACAATCTTCATCTGATTGAAACTGACTGAAAGATGAACAAACTGTACTGTAATATTCTGGCCTAGGTCCACCATTATATTTTGGAAGGGCCCAACGTTTCCAGAAACGGATATTTTTTGCTTGCCTTCCAGTCCCAGTCTTTGCCTCTTCATCTAGGTGTTCCACTTAGATATTCCACAGGCCTTTTATGTTACCTGTTTTATCCAGCTTTAGAGAATTGACTTTGATTTTCTGCTGGCTGCTCATCTAGCGCATGGGAGAAGCAGTTTCATTCAATCTGGCTCAATCCTGGTTTTAATGCAACTTGATTCTCCCTTGTAAGAAAAAGTTCAGAGCAGCCTCAGAGTCAGAGCTGGGGCAGTTTGTGTCAATTCTTGGATTCACCCGACCTGCCTGATATAGAAATGAGTTGCAAATGAATTGGGAATGGCTATAGTTGTCATATATTTTATTCAGTGTATTTTCTGTGCTTTTCTTGTTCTGCTTTATTCCAACAAAGGAGAACTAAAAAGTACTCCATGCCAAGTTGAAATATGTGATCCCGCATATGCAGTTACACAGTAGCATTATTGTTCATTTAAAAAGTTTTTACAAAACCCTAATGAGAATGTTCTGAAATGAATAAATTTCCTTGGTAATAATGAGCTAAGAGCCAAACTGGGGTGGTTAAAAGTACCCAGTTAGAAACTAAGAGACGGTTTGATTTCACCCTTTTCATTTAAAATCTCTCCATATCTAACTGTTTGTTCCTTCTTGTATATTATTGAATATGAAAAAGCTTCAATAGTAGATACCCATAATGGAATTTGTATATAATGTTGTTTTCTAGTTTTTTCCCAATTTAAAAATAAAGCTTCTCAAACATAGTGTCTTCTAAAATATCCTTGTTTTTTAGTTCCCTTATACCATAAGAAAGCATGCCATCCTAGTAATAAATCATGATCCTCTAAAGTTAACAATCTATTATTTCTCAATGTTATCCATTCTTTCACCCACATCAAACTTGAAGCTTGATAATACAATTCCCAGTTTGGTGGTACGAATCCCCCTCTTGACCTTGCATCTTGTAATAGCTTAAATTTAATTCTTGGCTTTTTGCCCTGCCATATAAATTTTGATGTGATTTTATTTAAATCCTCAAAGTACTCTTTCCCAAGTCTAATTGGGATTGTCTGAAATAAATATAGAATTCTAGGTAATACATTCATCTTAACTGTCGATATTCTACCAATAAGGGATAATTGTATATTTTCCCATCTGTCAAGATCTGTCGCTATCTGCTGTTTAAGTTTTATGTAATTGTCTTCTTTCAAAGTACTGCATCTTGGCGTTATATATATTCCCAAGTATTTAACTTTATTTGCAATCTGGATCTCTAATAGATCTTCTAACTCTTTCTTGCGTTTTGCTAACATATTCTTTGTTAGGATCTTTGTTTTGTCTTTATTAATTTTTAAACCTGCCACCATTCCATATTCTTCTATTTGTTCTATCAACTTAGGTGCTGATTTAAGTGGATCCTCTAGTATGAATACCAAATCGTCTGCAAACGCCTGTAGTTTATATTCTTCTTTTTAATTTTCATTCCTTTTATTTCTTCATCTTCTCTGATAGCTCTATTCAGTACTTCTAGTGTTAAAACAAACAGCAGGGGTGACAGAGGGCAACCTTGTCTAGTTCCTTTTCTTATCCCTATAGATTCTGTCAACTCTCCATTTACCAATATCTTCGCTGTTTATTATATATTGTCTCAATAGCCTGTATAAAGTTTTTCCAAAGCCCATTTGCATCATTTGCAATATCATAAACCGCCAGTTCACATTGTCAAATGCTTTTGAGCATCTAAAAACATCAGTGCCATCTGTTTTTCAGGGTGTGCTTCATAATACTCCAAAGTATCTAAAATTATTCTCACATTTTGCTTGATTTGTCGTTTTGGCAAAATCCATTTTGATCTGTGTGGATAAATTCATTTAAATATCTTTTCATTCTTTCTGCCAAAATTGAAGCAAAGATTTTATAATCTGAATTCAACAATGAGATAGGTCTATAATTTTTAACTTGTTGTAGGTCCATTTCTTCTTTAGGTATAAGGGTAATATAAGCTTCCAACCATGTCTCAGGTATTCTCTTTTTAGCAACACTTCATTCATCACTTCTAGAAGGGGAGCTTAACACTTCCTGGAAGGTCTTGTAAAATTCACTGTAGACCATCTGGACCTGGTGCTTTTCCTGTATTTTGTTTCTTCAAGGCTTCTGTTAATTCCATCATGGTTATGTTCCCTTCTAACATTGTTTCAATGTCTTTAGGTATCTGTCTTGTCTTTTGTAGATACTGTTCAATTTTTCTTCTAGAATATCTTCTTGAGAGTACAGTTTTTCATAGTAGTCTCGAATAATTTTTTTCTTTTCGTCATTCCCATGTTGTATATTCCCTTTTCCATCTATTAATTGGCTAATTTTCTTTGTTTCTCTTTCCTTTCTAATTTTATATGCTAACCATCTTCCTGGCTTATTAGCATTTTCAAAATAATTTTGTTTAGCCTTTAATCTTTTGAGCGACTTCTTCCTTGTCCATTAAAGCCATTTTATGTTTAATCACATCCATTTTCCTTTTAATATCTTTCCCTTGTGGTGATTGTTGTAGTTCTTTTTCCAATTTCATGAAATCATCTTCCAATATTTTGAGTGTCTTCTTCCATTTAATATTTCTTTTCCTTATATAGTCAATTATCAAACCTCTTGTATAAGCCTTCATCGCATCCCAGCAAGTTTGTAGTGATGTATCTTCTTTTCTGTTTTCCTTGAAAAAAAGATAAGTTCTGTCTCAATTCTCTTTTTAAATTCTTCTTCTTTCAAAATCATGTTATTTAGTGTCCATCTAGATCTTCTCCTCTGTCCTTTCCAGGCAACTATCAATGGATTGTGATCCGCCCAGGTCCCACTTTCAATTTGAATTTTCTGTATATCGGAGAGCATATCTGCAGATGCCCATACCATATCTATTCTTGACCATGATTCATGTCTATTTGAATAAAAAGTAAATTCTTTATTTCCAATATTTCTCTCTCTCCATATATCTTTAATATTCATTTCTTCTATCATTTGAAAGAAGGACTTGGGTAGCTTTTTCTAATTTTCTTTTTGGTTCTTTCAGATTTGTAGTCAAGCTGGTCATTAATTATCCCATTAAAATCTCCCATCAGAAAGATATTTGCATAGTCTAATTCAATCACTTTTTGGTATAATTTCTTATAGAATTCTTCTTGATTCTCACTTGGTGCATATATTACTATCAAGAGCATTTTAGTGTTGTTGTCTATTATCTCCACCATTAAAATCCTCCCATCTTCATCTGTATAAATCAATTCTGCAGTAATTATATCTTTAATGTACAAGACCACTCCTCTCTTTTTACATTGTGCCAATGATGTAAATAACTTTCCTAACTTTTTTGTCTCAATACATATTCATGTTGTTTTTTAATGTGGACTTCTTGTAGACAAATTATATCAAATTTTAGTTTCTCTAATTTATGAAATATTTTCCTTCTTTTAGCAATCGAATTAAGTCCATTTATATTCATCAAAATCAGTTTTTCCCTTCCATTTTAGGTCTTGTATATAGGTTTTGTTGCTCTAGTCATTCTAACTTCTCTTCGTTCTCTAGGTAGACCACCACTCCAAGTTGTTCCTCTTCTTCACTTGTTGCTACACCTTCCTTTGGAAGTTCCACAATCAGCTCCTCTTGTCTTCCATTTCCGTCCTTTCCTCTAAAATATTCATCGTAAAAAATTGCGCTCTCTCCACTGTATCAATTCTATGTCTTTGTTCCCCCACACAAACAGAAGGCCTTCTGGTATTAACCATCTGTAGTTTACACCTCTCTTCAACAGTTCTTTAGATAAGAATGCATATTCTCTTCTCCCTCTCTTATTCTTCTTGGTACCTGTTTCAATACCATAATGTCTTTGTTATTGTGCTTCAATGTCTTGTCTCTAGTTGCTTGCAGTATTTGTGATTTAATGCTCTTCTTAGTGAACCTAATATGGATTTCTCTTGGAAGTCTATTCCTCGTTGCATACCTTGTATAGACTCAAAATATTTCATCTATTCCATCCCTCATCTTCTCTTCAGTTGTTTCTAACAATTCTGCCAAAATCTGTGTCATTTTCTCCAACAAGTTTTCACCCTTCTCTTCCTCAACATTTTGGAATCTCAAATAAAATTCCGATCTATCCACTTCACTTCACAGTGATTCATTATGGTCACTCTCAACTTCACTTAATCTGATGTTGAAACTCTTCATTTCTTCATCTCTTTGTTCTTGCTGCTCCTCAACTTTCTTAATCCTCTCACCATATTTCTCCATTGTTTGCCGTAGAGCTTTTATATTTTCATCTGTCTTGTCCAGCTTCTGTTCAATTATCTCAATTTTCTCTACTTTTTTCCATATCATCTGTATTTTATCTTCTTTCTCTTTTCCCTTTCTTGTTGTGATGTTGTTGATGCGGGAGTTGTAACTTGTGGAACTGAAGACCTTCTACTCATTCTTGCAGAGATTGTCAACACCAATTCCAAAAAGGAAAAGAAAAAGGGATGGAAGCCAATAATAAAAAAGTAAAGATTAGTAATATAAGAAGGGAGAGGAACAATCCTACTCAAAAAGAAAAAAGAGAAAAATAGTAAAAAGAAGAAAAAAGAGGAATTCCATAACGCGTCAATGATATATCAATAATTTGAAGAAAAGATAAAATTTAAAACTAAGAAAAGAATGTATAAATAAAAAACTTGAGTTTTTGTTTTTTTTTTTTAAAAAGAAGGGAGAAAAAGAAAAGATCCAATAGTTGACTGTCTTGTTTCAATGTACAAAATGAAAAGCCACCTCTCAAAAGAGAAAAGGCTAAAAATTGAAAAATAGGAAGATATCAATAAAAAGTTGAAAAAAGTAATAATAAAATAGTAAAGTATCCTTTAAGAATAACAAAATATATTTTAGGGGCTCCAATTATAAAAATTAAATTACAAACAATAGGAGACCTTGGCAGGAAGCAATATCACTCTTTATTCCAGTGCCACTATGCAAAGTCCAGAGCTTAACAATTGAAAGAGGAGAAATTCCAGCTCTTCTATTTTTGCCTTGCAAAAATTCCAGTTCCTTTGTTTTAAAATTCTCCAAGGTCGCTTTACTCTTCAATTCCAAACTGCAGGCTCAAAGATATTCCAAAGCGCCTGTCCAGCACTTTCTAATCAACAGAGCCTTGGATACAATCCTTGCAAATGTATATGTTTATATAAGATAGCAAGCCTCTAGGTAGCAATATTATATCTCTCAGCCAACTTTCACTTCCTTGCCAGATGGCTCCTAAAATGTATCACTTCCTGTCTCATTCAAAACAAGAAGGACAGAAAAAAGCCTCAGCAGCCATTTCTTGTATGCAAAAAATGAAAAGTAACCAAGTCCAAATAGCCAAATTACATTGGAGCCCCCAGTGCCAAAAAGAGAAAAGGAAAAAGGAGACAAAGTTCAAAAAGTATAAAAGGCATTCAAAATCTCCCAAGAAGAAAAAGTGGAGGGAAAAGTCTTTAAGGCCATAAAAAGAAAGAAGAAACAAAGTTCTTTACTTTCAAGCCCAATCTCTTCTGCTGCCTAGTCCATCTCGCATTCAATTTCACACCATTAGAATCACTAGGGTGTTCCCAAAGGGTTAACAACCAAATGATCTCACCGGCCGACACACTTCTTCCGATCTCATTCCTCCGGAGCTGTCACAGCTTCTTCAGCCCGATGGCTGCCTCAGCACGTTTCGGGAAAAGGGGCTGTCCTGGATCAACCAGGGACTTTCTGACGTCCCTGGGATCAACAGAAGGCACCCCCAACTTTCACCAACCCTACGAGTCAGTTTAGATCCCAGGGGACCGTCCCAAAGCGGCAGTATCGGGGGTGATCTCAGGAGTCAAGATCACCTCCGTCTCGCAGCGACTCCTTAAAATAGAAATCAAAGAAGTCCTGATTCTCTTGGAAACCTTTCCAGTGAAGATTCTCCCTTTTCTATCTTTCCCTAATGGGTATGTTTTCCTTTGTCTCAAGTATTGGCCTTTCTCACTCTCAGAAGTTAAGATGATATAGAATCACTCCTGGTTTATTTATTCTTTCACTTAGCACTTTTTAGATGGTACTACCATGCTATCTGAAATTCCTTGCTCCTCAGTAGAAATACAATGGCTGCCACATGATCCACTTACAGTGTTTTGTTTTTAATCAGGCTTCCCTGTTTGCCCTTAAATTGTATACCCTTAAGATGTATCCCATCCCATGAGGATTAGAAGTCCACAACATGGGGAATCTAGAGAGGAAAATCTTAGTCTTATCAAGCCACTGCAGTTTATCCAACAAATGAGTAGAAGCTGTCATTCTTTGTTACCCTAATTGCCTCTCCATCTGTTTACTACTTAGATAATGCAATTCTTGGAGAATGTAAAACTTTGAAGAAGAATTGTAATTTTTCATTAATCTTCCCCCATTTTGATGTCGCCCAATCCTGCTAGACTTTGGGTCACATTGGCTGGAGATGACCATAGGTGGGTCAACACTTCTGGGAAGCACCAGATTGGAATGAACATTCACATCAAATGAGCTTTTGTTGGACTATATCTCTTTACCTAAAAGTTGGAAGAGGCCACTTATATTAACATTGAGCAGCCCTCTCTCAACAGAAGGGGAGGCATAAGACACTAGCTATCTCCAGTCTACACCCCAGCTCTTGCAGCAATGCCAAAAAGATCCCACAACCAATTACACTCCGAGGGCAAAGATAAACCCCCAAATGCCTTCAAGAGCTCTTACAGGGAATGCTAACAGACCAGATGACTGCAAAGAAATACAATCTTTCCATTCCCCCATCATCCATCTATCTATCTATCTATCTATCCATCTATCTATCTATCTATCTATCTACCTACCTACCTACCTACCTACCCATCCACCCACCCACCCATCTATCCATCTATCCATCTATCCATCTATCCATCTATCCATCTATCTGTTATGTATGCAGGTTTAAAGTCATTGGTTTAGTTTGAACTGTTCTTGTAAAATGTAAGAAATGATTGGTTTAAAAAGTACGGGAAAACCCTGCACTCTGATTGGCTGGCAACTGCGGCTGCTGGCTATAAGTAGCAGCCGCAGCCCAGCCAAAGTGGGTTCGTTCTGAGCTGTAGTCACGAATAAACAAAGAACTTGAAGCACTCCGCATCTGTCTCTTCATGCAAACTTAACACTGGCGACAAAGGTGGGATCTCCCTGAAGAAGAAGACAACACGGAACAGAAGGAGAGTGAGATGGCTGTGCTGAACACCCCCCCCAGCCCAGTTCAATCCGATGGCAGAAGACTGGGAGATGTATGCAGATCGTTTCCAAATGTATCTGGAAGGAAACGATCTTGCCGACATTTCGGAAGCGGAAGAGGACGGTCTTTCTCACGCACTGCGGTCCGGCAGTTTTCAAGATGGCGAAGGCATTGGCGGAGCTGCAGACGAAGGTAATGGAATGGCCTGACTTAGAAAAGTTGTTAAGAGCCCATTACGCCCCACAAGTATCGTGCCTCATTAAGAGACACGAGTTTTACCGTCGAGATCAAGGGGAAAGCGGAAACGTAAATGACTTCATGGCAAGTTTAAGAGACATTGGGGGTGCATGTGAATTTAACAATTTAGAAGAGGCCATGCGCGATCGATTTGTTCTGGGCCTTAAAGACAGGGTGTTAACGAGCAAGTTATTAATGAGACCTAAGATCACGCTGAAGGAAGCAATAGAAGAGGCCTCTTCAGCAGAAGCTACCAAGTCCTCAGCAGCAGCCATGAAGAAAATTAACAAGGCCACAAGCCATCCTGATGTGGAAAAGTCCACAACAACTCATTGTGAGCAAATAGATTCTGAGTCAGCCTGTAGTGAGGTGGAGGAAGGAATTTATAGGCTCAGAATGGAGAAGAAAAGGAAAGACCTTGGAAGAAAAAGGCAAGAATTCTACTGCAGAGGTTGGGGGGGGGGGCACCCCTGCACTGAATGCAAGTTCCTAGATACCATCTGCCTCCGTTGTGAAAAAAGAGGACACCTAGCAATTGCCTGCAAATCATCCAGAACTCCACCCAACAGAAGGAAGTTTCCTGACAAAGAATTCAAGCCCAACAACCTCAGTGAGAAAATGGGGCGCAGCACAGAAGCAAAGGGGAAGAATGAAACTCATCAGACAGTAACTATTGGTCATTCTTCTTCTATCAATAACAGAAAAGTGCATGTCAAGGTACTAATTGAAGGAAGGCCTTGCCAAATGGAAGTCATATTTATCTATGGTGTCATGGGACACAATTCACAGACTACTCCCAAACGTTCAGAAGAAGCATTTCAAGAAGCAAGCACTGACTCTGAAAGACTACCAAGGGAACAAGATTCCAGTAGTTGGAACAAGAGAATTCAATGTGAAGTTCAAAGGCCACACCAAACGTTTGCCCCTGACCATCGTGGACAAGGATCGCCCAAGCTTGCTGGGACTTGAGTGGTTCAATCCACTAGGCATCGAGGTGACTGGCATCAATCACGTGAGCAACACTGAATGGGAGGAGGCCTTGAAGTCTGAGTTTCCAGAGGTCTTCAGCGACGGATTGGGCAAGTATATGGGGACCCCTATCACTTTCAATCTAGATCCCATGGTGCCACCCATTCGCTTAAAGCCCAGAAGGGTCCCATTTGCCTTAAAGGAAAAAATTGATGCACAATTAGATAAACTAATAGCTCAAGGAGTTTTAGAGCCCACTGACCACTCCAGGTGGGAGACACCCATAGTCACACCAGTCAAGACTGATAGGTCAGTGAGAATCTGTGGAGACTATAAGGGGACATTGAACCATGCTTCAACAGAGCGTATCCAGTTCCAGTGGTGCATCATTTACTACATTCACTTGGCAGGGGTACAGTCTTTGCCAAATTGGATCTGGCCCAGGCATATCAACAATTAACAGTTGATGATGCCACTGCAGAGGCCCAAACCATTGTGACTCATAGAGGTGCTTTCACATGTAAAAGGTTACAGTTTGGAGTAAGTGTGGAACCAGGCATCTTCCAAAGCCTTATGGAAAGGATGCTCCAAGGACTGCCAGGGGTAGTACCTTACTTGCTGATGATGTGTTAATCTCTGCTGAAAATGACACTCAGTTACAAGAGAGACTCAGAGAAGTCCTTACCAGATTCAAAAAGCGGGTTAAAAGTCAAGGAAGAAAAATGCACTCTTAGAACTGACAAGGTTGAGTTCTTGGGCTATATGATTGACAAGCATGGTATCCACCCCACAGATGCCAAGGTTCAGGCAATCAAAAGCCCCTAGACCAAAATGTAAAACAGATTTGCAAGCCTTTGTTGGACTCATTAACTTTTATCACATGTTCCTACCTCAGAAGGCAACCATTGCAGAAGCACTGCACAGATTATTAGACAAAAGTCTGCATGGGTCTGGGGCAGAAAAGAACAATCTGCATTTAACAATATTAAAAGACTAATCACGTCTGATGCTGTACTGATACAGTTCTCTGAGAATTTGCCTGTTGTACTGACTTGTGATGCATCCCCTTTTGGAGGGGGTTTGAGCCACAGGCTTCCCAGTGGGAGAAGCCCTATTGCATTTTACTCTCGCACTTTGACCAAAGCAGAGAGGAATTACAGCCAATTGGACAAGGAGGCATTGGCAATTGTTGCAGCTGTTAAGAAATTTCATGAATATCTGTATGGGAGAACATTTACCATTGTCACAGATCACAAACCTCTGTTAGGCATTGTGGCAGGAGACAAACCTACACCCACTATCCTGTCACCAAGAATGCTGAGGTGGACTGAATTTCTTGCTGCTTATTCATACAAACTCATCCACAGGCCTGGCAAAGACATTGGGCATGCAGATGCTTTGAGTCACTGCCCACTTCCTTCTCACACTGAGGATTTTGCTCCTGAGACTTACACCTTTTTCCTAGAAACTGTTGCCAAGCTTCCAGTACATGCTGCTGGAATTGCCAGAGAGACTGCCAAAGACACTTTATTGGCTCCTGTTATAGGCTGGATTAAGAATGGTTGGCCTCTCCTTCAAATAGGCAAACTGAATTATCTGTATTAAGAGGTTTTGGAAATGTTACATGAGGGTCATCCAGGTATTGTCAGAATGAAGGGATTGGCCAGGAGTTATGTATGGTGGCAGTATTGACAAAATGGTTGAAAACTGGGTTGCATCTTGTCCCAACTGTCAGGTGGTCAGGCCTGCCCCACCTCTCACCCCCACACAGGAATGGGAATGTCCTAGGGGCCCGTGGTCCAGGATTCACATTGATTTTGCTGGCCCTACCAGAGGGTACACTTTCCTTATTATAGTAGATGCATATTCCAAATGGCTAGAGGTCATCCCTATGGCATCCACCACAACTGATGCTGTCATCAAACAGCTTAAAAGCTTTTGTAACTCACGGGTTACCTGATGTACTCGTTTCTGACAATGGTCCCCAATTTACATCCAACCTTTTTGAATCATATCTAGCACAGCAGGGTATCAGACATGCCCTGACAGCCCCTGGGCATCCTTCGAATGGCCGGCTGAACGTATGGTACAATTTACCAAGGAAAAACTTCAGCAATTGGGTCCAGGGGATATCACTGAGAGAGTTGAAAAACTTCTCAGTGTTCAGCATATCACTCCCAACCCCTCAACTAATTTGTCCCCAGCTGAATTGTTGATGGGTAGGAACTCAGGTCTCCCCTTGATCGCCTTCATCCCACTTACGCACCCAAGCACCACTAGATTCCACTAGCAAAATTCGCACATTCACTGTGGGTGATTCTGTTTATGCTAAGAACCTTATGGGTGAACCATTATGGATTCCTGCTGAGATAACCCAAATCACAGGCCCAGGTCTTACAGGGTACAAACGGAGGATGGTGTCCTCTGGAGCAGGCACATTGATCAGTTAAGATCCAGATTGCCTCAGGAGCATCGCTTTTGCTCCTCTCTGGTTCCCATACCTACTGCCTCTTCTATGGGGAAGGGAGGATCATGAGTGTAATGAACAAGCAAGAATCAACCCCATGTGTAATGAGCTAACACGACAGGAACCATCCCAAAACCTGTCACAATACCAACAACCATTTTCACAAATGGAAGATTGCACATCATTACCTGATTTAGGTGCTGACATTGGGTTGGAGATGGATTGGGAGGAGAGACCAGGTTGTAGTAACCAAACAGGTTCTACCATTACTACAAGTCCTAGTAAGGAAATGTCAGCAGACACATTTCCTCCCTTACAAGGTGAGAACCTTAAAACATCTGAACCACGTAGGTCTCAAGCACGTAAGAGCCCCACCTATTTAAAAGAATACATTAGATAGGCTGGGGTTTGAGTATGGACTGAACCTAGTGGGGAAGGGTGTTATATATGCAGGTTTAAAGTCATTGGTTTAGTTTGAACTGTTCTTGTAAAATGTAAGAAATGATTGGTTTAAAAAGTGCGGGGAAACCCTGCACTCTGATTGGCTGGCAACTGCGGCTGCTGGCTATAAGTAGCAACCGCAGCCCAGCCAAAGTGGGTTCGTTCTGAGCTGTAGTCATGAATAAACAAAGAGCTTGAAGCACTCCGCATCTGTCTCTTCATGCAAACTTAACACTATCCATCTATCCATCCATCCATCATCCATCCATCCATCCATCCATCCATCCATCCATCCATCTATCTATCTATCTATCTATCTATCTATCTATCTATCTATCTATCTATCAGAACCTTCCATTCTGCCACCACCCAGTCTCAACTGTCAGTACCTATCCTTCCATTCCCTTCCCCTCCACCACCATCACAACTGATGAAGTTTTTTGGATGAGAAATGAAATGTTTTGTTCTTCTTCCTCAAGGAAAAAACAGTCCAATTATCTTTTGAAAAAGCACTTTTGAGTCAGAAAGCAACAGAATCTCTCTAAGATTGATTGTTTCATGCTTCTGCTTGAAGATGCTGGTGGAGCCTTGAAACTGTTTGCCGATCATCATGCCACAATAAAACATAAAAAGCAACTTCTTTTATAAAGAGAAGCTAGTGAGTGAACAAGTATAGTTTATAGTTAAGGAGCCTTTAACCATTGAGGTTTTCTGATCTTCCATTCACTTCCTATCTATTGTCTGTGGTGGGTGGGCTGAATAGGAATTCAAAATTCAAAAGTAAGTTGAGTGCCATTGACTGGGCTGGATGCAAAACTGGAATAGCCTTTAGCTTTTCATTAAATATTTGGGGCAGAAATTTGCTTCCCCCACATGGAAAGTATTTCACCTGTCACTGTTTCCTGCAGGGCACAAAACTGATTCTCTCCTTAGGTGAAACACTTGGTTGAATTTATTTGGATAAGTTTAGTGGACTCTATAAATAAATAAAAGCATTTAATGCTGCCTAAATGTGATTATGGAAGGAAAAAGGAACCATGGTAGCCAAGATGGAGTACACACACTTGGACTTATTGTTCATTTTTGTAAAAAAAAATTATTCATTTCCCAAATTTTTCACACCCTTGACTGTGTAATGTATCCTTATCTGTGTAATTTAGCATTGTACCTGATGAAGAAATTTAGAGAAATCAAAATAATGCACATTATCTTATGCTATTCTGGTTGGTTGGTGGTTAGTTCCAACGAAGGTGTCTTATTATACATGTAAAGGCAAGTGACTGAATGAGATCTACATGCTTCTCTTTTGCCTGATAACTTATTTGAAGTGGGCTCAGATCATGAAAAAGAAGAGTCTAGCGGGATAAGAGCAGAAGAAATGAGAACAAACGATGACAGGTTGAATTCACCAGCAGATTAGCTGTCTGCCATTGAAACTTCTTTGAGCTTATCTCTTAGTACTACCGTAATGCATGAGGGGAGGCACTTGCTGAGGAAAACAAACATATGGACATAAGAAGCGGATTAAAAGTTATCTTCAGCTTTCAGTTTCTACTGCAAATGCCTTCAAATTATTTTGTTGACGCGAAGCAACCCTACCTTGAAAAGAAGGAACTTGCAAGGAAGGATCGGAAGGTTTGGGATGGCTTATGTGCTTTTCCCTGCATCATCATATCTTGCTTTTACATTATAGCAAACATCAGTCTGTTTGTCTGTTTGTCCATAATCTGCTCTTTGGTTGGTATTTGATTCTCTAGATCCCAGGCCAGGATCCTTCCCATCACCTTTCACTAGTTATTCCAGAGACCAAATCTGAGATATCTTTACATTCAAAGAAAGCACTTTTCCTAATTAAATGAAGATCCCTCACATAAGCAAAGAGGCTATCCTAATTTTGCTTACAACTCTAAGCAGCTTTTCTGAAGTGTTGCACTACTAGGTTTTTCTAATACAGAAGGATAACCAATTGCAAAGCAAGGTAGATGTTTTGTAAAATATGTGAGCTACATTCCCACCTCCAACTTTTTGAAAGGAACATAACACATTCCTTGCACATTAGCTATATACAGCAATACACTTTAAGGTTTCATATTCTTTTCTATCTTTAATGAAAACCACAACCTCCCACAACCTCCATTTGAGTCATCAAGTGTCATCAGCAAATAAGCTGAAGTGCTCTTTCAAGATATTTCAAATATTTGAAGAGAAATCCTGGAAAATTATTGCTTTGTAAAACTGATGCAATTCTTTTGGAAAAAGAAAAAGGGACCTTTGCTTTCATTTTCAGGTGTGATAGCTACAGATAATCCACTCCAGACATTAGTTCATCCTTCTGCCTCCTGGATGTTTTTTCAAGGGTTTGTAGGCAACCACAAGCTAGCTTTCTGGCAACTTGATTCAGACCTCTCCACCCACAAAAGTTGACTTTGATTGCTGTTCTTCTGGGAGCACTACCAGCTAAATGTGTTTGGTGAGATTATTTGGTAAGGGGAAAATCATCCATAACAATTGCCCTTTCAAATCAGGTTGAAATGAGATTGGAAGAATGTACAGGTAGAATTTGGGATTCAATCTGAATTTTTCCTTGGAGATGCTGCTTGTATTCCAGCTTCCAGATTTATGGTTACTTATAGAGACTTACTCAAGCGCTGGTGCTGTTTAACCTCTGGATATCGGTTTATAAATTTTCTTTCGGACTAGTACCACTTTTCAAGTAGAATTCTCCCAAAAGGCAACATCAAATAGCAAACACGACTCACAGGCTCCCCGCAGCTCCCAAATTACGAGTAGGCCAGAGTACTCTCTTATTAACAAATCTCACCTCAATTCCTGGCATTTGGGGACTTTGTCAAAGAAAGACAGATTGGTATAGATTGGATTTGAGTCATAAGGATCAAATGGGAAGTTGATAGGAACTGTTTAAGAGCTGGGGGTGGGATTTTACTCATTTGTGCTGGACACAATCGCACTAGGCGTATTTGGATCTCCATATAGCCTCATTATTGCATAGGTCCCTATTCAGAGACCCAGAGAAATTGTTTATCTTTCCTTCTCCCAACAATGTAAAACTGAAGTCAATGCACAGTCCAGATGAGGACATGGGATAGAGAGTGCAGTGCCAAATAATTGAGAGCAAAATTTGCATTTATAAAACAAACAGGTATTGGGAAAAATGCAAGTGGGGAAAAAAGAGGAACTGAGTGAGACTAGAGCTGCCAGCAATTCGGCAGTTTGATTCTCACCAACTCAAAGTTGACTTGGCCTTTCATCTTTCTGAAATCAGTAAAATGAAGACCCAGATTGTTGGGGGCAATAGGCTGACTCTGTAAACCACTTTGAGAGGGGCTGTAAAACACTGTGAAGCGGTATATAAGTCTAAGTGCTATTGCTATTGCTATCCTGGAGCAAAACTTATAAAAGGCATTTGGGATCTCCAGATCCATTGTTGAAACAAAAATCCTATTAGATTCAATAAAAATATTTTTTGTATATTTAGAAGTTTAGCCTAATAAACCAAATTAGCCACTGGACATAGTGAGTCTTACTCTAAGACAGTGGCCCTCAACCAGTTCTATGGAGGGTTGGTTTTTCACAGACCGGGGGGTGGGGAGCATGGTTTCACGCACTGCCTGGATCCTGCATGTGCATGGATAGGGCTATGCTCGCTTGCACAGTCCAGTTCCTGGTGGGCCATGGGCCGGTGCTGGTCCCTGGCCCAGGGGTTGGGGCCCCTCTCTAAGGGGTTTATATTGAACAGTAAGAAGTTCCATTAGCAGAACTTAACAAGTCCTGGCTTCAACTGTTGTAGATTAATTAGTTACAGGTTAACTGAAAAGGTATCACTGGAGATGTTTGTAACATTGTGGTTATTTAGAAAAACATAAGTGAACCATAAGAAGTTTCACAATAAAGCAGCTGAGACAATGCCTCAGATCAGATTGCCAGATAGATGTTTCGTGCCTTTGCTTTACCCTTTCAGCTTTTCTCTCTTCCTCTCTCCTTCTCTTTCTCTTTTTTTAATGACCTCCCACTTTAGGAGCAGGTAGACCTTTCAGATGCCAGTATCTTGCATTATTGACCTCCTATAGGAAAATTTGGGAAGTCCACTTCTTTGTGCTAGACAACTATAAACCTACAATCTGCATTCAAGGATCTCTCTTTCTTTTCTGTTACACTTATTCTGGCGTAGTGCAACCTTGCTGATGAGTTGGTTTTAGTATCAGTTTGAAGTGCTGGTACACAGTTTTTAAATGTGTAAATGATACGAGACAAAGTTCTTTGAAGGGCCACCTAATGTATAGGAGATTGGCTCTGGAAGCCTTAGATCCATCACTTTAAGATCCATCCAATTATCAAGGACTAGAGACATGGACTTTTCAGTGAAATCTCCATAAGTATGTTCCTGTGGAAATGCGTATGGACTATTTGTTCATCTGTGAACAGAGTTTGAAAACACATTGGTTCCTCATGGGCATTTGGTAGACGACTTCATGTGATATGGTGAAAATTATTCTTGGCACAAAGTAATACTGGACACTTACTTCGACATTGAACAATATTTCTTAAAGTGCCAATTCTTCAGTACCTCTTCCCCCAGGAAGCTCATCAATAGATGTCTTTTTCTACCCCTCAGAAGTTAAATTGTTTTTCACTGTTCGTTTAGTTGAAAACTAACAATTATTTCAACATCTAAGTTCAGAGCTACAGCAGAACTGCCTCTAGCTGGAAAATGATTAACTGATTGGCCAGCTAGATGATTAACATCAGAAACTGTGATAATTGCACTGTGGTGAAAAATAAAACATCCATCTCCAGTAAAGGATCAGTTTTTATTGATCTTAGTTTGCCACAAATACACAAAAGTTAATCTTTAGTCTGGTTTTCCTGGTAATAACTGATCAGGAGATATAAAATGTTCTTTCAGATTTTCTTACCCAGAACAATTGCTGTGTATATTTTACTTGAACAGGAAAAATGCATTTTATTAGATTGACTCTAACTTTATTTGGAATGCTGAATCTATTGTTATTGCCTTCTCTTAATACTTTTTCTCATCCCTACCCTTCTCATTATTTATATTCTCATTATACCCTATTATCCTTCTCATCTTTTCTACTATCTTCTATTGGTATCTTATGATTATACCATATTACCTTGTTGTTTATATGTAACTGAGACCTTATGCACTGGACACAAATTCCATGTCTGTCCATTCACACTTTGCCAATAAACTTGTTCTGTTCTGTTTCCCGCCCCCCTCGCCTATGGCAACTCGAGAGCAGACCAGGAATGCTTTACGAGTTGACATTCTGTTCTGTTCTGTTCTGTTCCGCTTCATTCCACCCCATCCCACCCCATCCTATCATGTCTACCATTTTTCTACATGGTATTAAAAGGGTATATTTCAAGCTTTAGATTGCACATTTATTTAATGATCACTTGTGATTTAAGGTTATTTTTACAGAATGTTATTAAATGTATATTTGAAGTGGATGTTCAGAAATTATTTGTTGCAGAAATCAAAATAATAAAGAATGGCATGTTAAGTGCAGATCTATGTATATATACAAGATGGAAATGGTAAATAGCATTGTGAGAGAAAAGGCACAACTTTCCAGCAAGGTCAAATTCTCAGCATTATTTATATTATGAGTTGTAGGCTGTTAGACTTAGGAAA
This sequence comes from Naja naja, assembly GCA_009733165.1. Lineage (NCBI taxonomy): Eukaryota > Metazoa > Chordata > Lepidosauria > Squamata > Elapidae > Naja > Naja naja. The sequence goes on along the minus strand of CM019149.1, from coordinate 84,535,407 downwards.
ATACAATACCTGAAAAATTAACTTTTTTGTTGTTGTTTCTGCAATGGCTAATGCACCAGATACCCCAACAGTACATGCATACTGGGAACACTGAAATTAAAAAGCCATAAATATTTACCGGTAATAACTTAGATTTGGACAGGAATGGCCATCTGCATCAACATATCAATCACATTACTGTATTCAATTTTTGCTAAGGATCTGTTGCATAAAATGTACTTGAACTTGATGCCCAGGATGGGCTGAAACTCCCCCACCCCCAATCTAATAGTAGGAGGATGTTCAGGAACGTATTCTTGAAAGTTTCTTGGTGGTGAAAAGAAGGTCAAGACCAGTTTTCTATCATTCCCATATGCAGGATACAGGATAATGGGTTGAAGTTCCAGGAAAGCAGATTCCAATTGATAGTTAAGGGGGAAACATTATAATGTAAGAATAGTTCAAGAGCTAAATCAGTGTTCCAGAGAGAGAATGTTGTTGTGCGCATTTAAGCAGAAATCAGCCTGTAACATATTGTAAATGCTTCAATTTCTGACCAAAAGCAGTGAGTTAAATTATCTAAATGGCTCTCTGTGTAAGCATAATAGTCAAAATCATATTCTACAAATGCTCTACCACATGGGTCGCCAACCTTTTGGACCTCAGGGACCACCAAACTCATAATTTTAAATCCTGGGGACCACTAACTGGTTCTTGGGCATGGCCTAATTTGTGGGTGTGGCTCGGTGGTCATGTGACCTGCTGGGCATGGCTTGTATGTAAATATTATAAATATTTATATTAATATTGAACTGTTTATTAAAAAAAGAACAACTGTTACCCAAAAGCAGGCAAAGCAGGCAGGCAGGCAGATTGAGTTGCTCACAGAAACACAGATTCACTTAGAGATCTGTGTTTCTGTCATCGGCTAGCTGTCCAATAAAATTTGCTTGCAAGCAAACTCATAACATTTGCTAGCAAGCAAGCTCATAAAATTAACTCACAACACAACATGTATGTAAATATTGATTTTTTTCATTAAAAAAGACCAACTTTTACCCAAAATCAGGCAAAGCAGGCAGGCAGATTGAGTTGCTCACAGAAACACAGATTCACTTAGAGATCTGTGTTTCTGTCATCGGCTAGCTGAGTTTGCTTCAGTCCTAAGGAAGGTTTCTGCTCTGCTTTTAAGCAGAGCTGAAGATCTAAAGATTAGCTAGAAAGCAAGAAATCCAACCATTTCCTGCTTTCTAGCTAATCTAAATCTCCTGGCACAGCAGAACAGCTGATGGTCAGGAAAAAAAAAGGGAAAAATAGCAATTTAGCCAGCAAGTTTCTCAATGGGCAGGGAGGGTTCCCGTGGGCCATGTCGGCAGCGCAGCCTTGTGTTCCTGCGCAGCCTGGATTAATTGCTTTGGGGGTGCTCTGGGGGTGACATTTCTCTGTGGACCACCAAAATTTATTCGTGGCCCACCGGTTGGTGACTGCTGCTCTACCATATACTGTGCAAATGCTCTACTGTAAACTCTGTGTCCCAAAGGTTGCCTTAGCTTAGTAGATCCACAATCACAGGAGAAAGCTACAATATTTCCAATTTGCTTATCTTTGCTTTATTTTGGAGTTCACCTCATTTCTGTGATGTGTCAGGAGGGTTTATTTATTTATTTATTGTTTGGACTTATATGCCACCCTATCTCCTGAAGGACTCAGGGCAGCTCACATCATAAAAACACACATGACAAAATTTAAAATTATTTTAAAAATTATTAAACCCAAGCCAAACAATATCTAAAACCCCTCACTCACTAAAACCTAAGACATCTAAAAACCAACCCCCTTATTTATTTATTTATTGTTTGGACTTATATGCCACCTCTTCTGAAGGACTCAGGGCAGCTCACATCATAAAACACACATGACAAAATTTAAAATTATTTTAAAATTATTAAACCCAAGCCAAACAATATCTAAAACCCCTCACTCACTAAAACCTAAGACATCTAAAAACCAACCCCCCTCAGTCTAGGCTGGCTTGTTGGAACAGCCAAGTCTTCAGGCTGCGGCGGAAGGAAGGAGTCAGGTCAGCCAGCTCCAAGCTCCAAGGGCAACTGATTCCACAGGACAGACACTCCCACAGAGAAGGCCCTACCCCTAGGGATCACCAGCTCACTGTCTGGGTGGGTCCCCAACCTGTCTGTGGAAGCACACCAGGAGATGGGTAATCGATGCTGGCAAGAAACGCTCCTGCAAGTACCCCAGCCCCAAGCCATGTAGGGCTTTGTAGATAATTACCATCACCTTGAATCTCACCCAGAGGGTAACTGGCAACCAATGCAGCTCACACAGGAGGGGTATAATATGGGAGTATTAGGATACTCCCATCACAACCGCAAGGCGATTCTGCACCAGTTGAAGCCTTCGTGTGGTCCGCAAGGGCAGCCCCATGTAAAGAGCATTACAGTAGTTGCATTGCAGGAGGGTTATTATTGTGGAAAAATGTTGAAATGCTTTGTGGAATCATATTCAGTTTTAAACATCAAGAGGCCAGGTTAATCAGTCTAGATTGATGTAAAATCCACAGGGGTGGGATTCTATCGATTCTGGCTGGCTGGTTACTTACTTTCATCTTATTTTGAAAAGAATTTTTAAGAGGTTTTGAGTCAGATACTGGCACAGATTTTATTATAATCACTGATCAGAACTGTATACAGTTTTATAATAGATATTACAGAGATCAAGCAGAAATACATTAAACATTCTGATTAAATTAGGAAAAACATAAAACATAGACATAAAATACTAGTATTGATTTGCTAAAAAGTTAATTTACACTACTCAGATGACTCCAAGGACAAACCTCCAAGTGGCCTCAATGACTCTCTAAAAGAATGCAAATGACCAGCTGTCTGCAAGGAATATAAATCGTTCCATTCCCCACTATCCAGTCAGAGCTGAAGAAGCTTCTTGGATAAGAAGTGAAACATCTTCAAAGAAAAACAAGTTGCCTCTTGAAAAAGCACCTTTGGGGCAACCATGACTTGGATGACTGAGAATCTTCATAGACAACTTTTAGTATAAATCCCAGAGCCTGTCTGTGCAATCCAATAAAAGGGCATAGAGAAGCTAGAGCATGGAATCATGGGGCTAGAAGGGATCTCTAATATCTTCTTGTTGCTTGTATCTTTATGATTTATATTGACTGTTTCCTAATGTGATTTGATTGCTTATTGTACCCTATGACTATTATTAAGTGTTGTACCTTATGATTCTTGACTCTTGACGAATGTATCTTTTCTTTTATGTACATTGAGAGCATATGCACTAAGACAAATTCCTTGTGTGTCCAATCACACTTGACCAATAAAGAATTCAATTCAATTCATTCAATTCAATTCTATTCTATTCTATTTTCTATTCTATTTTCTATTCTATTTTCTGTTCTGTTCTATGCCAACCCCCTGCCCAAGGCAGGAGACCTTATTGGGTCTAATGTATCAGCTGTCATTCTGCAGCAATCAGATTCCGCAACACTTTTCTAGGCCTTGCTTTCAACTTACCTCTGCCAAGTCAGATCAGAGAGACACTCTACACCAGGGGTGTCCTAACTTGACAAGTTGAAGTAAGGCCCACTGAGTCTGGAGAGCCAAGTTTATTTCTTGTTTGTTCTGCATTGCTGCATTCCCAAAGGATTTATGCAACTTTCAACAAAGTTGTGGAAGGTTGATCTCATGAATTGGGAGATTGCTAGCATTCTTATGGTAGGAAGGATGCTCTAAAAGTGTTAACAGTGCTAGCTGTATGGCATCCCAACCAGTGGTGTGTTTCAAAAATTTTACTACCGGTTTGTGGACGTGACTTGGTGGGCATGTCAGGGGAAGGATACTGTAAAATCTCCAGTCAGAGGGGGGTATTTGCCGGTTCTCCAAATTACTCAAAATTTCTGCTACCGGTTCTCCAGAACTGGTCAGAACCTGCTGAAGTACCACCTCTGATCCCAACCCTTAGCTTATCTGCTCTTTTTGTAAATATAGCTGACATCAGTTATCTTAATAGATAAATTAAGAGTTCAATATAAGATAGGGAAATAAATGTTACAAATGAATAAATGGACAAAGAGGTTTAGGGGTATTACATACTTAACTTAGGTGCTAATTTCATAAGCAAGAGGCTTTTTAAATGATACTCATTTAATCACTTTAATCACCACACCACTGTCCTAATCCAACTAATAAAAAAAATTATATAGCCACATAATTTGCCACAGGGAGCTTGGAGTCCTCATTTCTAAAGGCCAACTTTCAAACAGGCTGCCTGTGGTTGGTTGTGCAGGAGATGAAAGAATTGAGAAAAGAACTGTGAAATCTTTGCAAACGTATATCAAAAGAAAGTAGCTCAGTCAGAAGACATGCAATGCCAGATTTCAACTGATTAAAGCATGCATGCGCGCACACACGGACACACAACCAAGTTATGTTTTGCATAGTGTCTCACAGATGGTAACATTTTCAATAAATGTTACAAAAAGTGCTTTTAGCTAAATTGGCAACACTAAATTTGTGTCCATGTGACACCCATTAGAATTGACAGAGTGAGGCTGATGCTGAAAAGATTACTTCTTCCTTTCACCTCTTTGGCAGTGACTGCGGACCTCCTCCAAAGAAGAGGCCATGGATGCTACCTAACAGATGCGACTATCATTCCCAATCCAGGCTGCCTTTTGTCATGGAGGGTGAGCTGGGCCAGTAGGGCTGAATGGCTCCCTCTGCCTGCCCAGGGATTTCTCCCTCCCACCTGCTCAGCCCTCCTTTTCCTTTGGCATTTCAAATGCCTCCCACCCTCCAATCTCTGCCAAATGTTACCCTGAATTTTCCCCTGCGGTGAAGGGGTGGCTATCCAACTGATCATGCTTCAGATCCAGAAGGATCTCGACAGCCTTGAACACTTTTATCAGTTTTAGATTTTATTGGGCTGGAGTTTTTGAGTTTTAATGAATTCTAATTTTGTATTGTGTAATTTTATATTGTGAGCCGCCCTGAGTCCCTAGGGAAAGAGGGCGGCATATAAGTCCAATAAACTTAACTTAACACTGGGCCCTACCCAACCAAATGAAATTCAGTGGTGAGAAAAGTAAGGTTTTATACTTAAGGCAAGAAAAACCAAAGGCACAGATATAACTAGATGGTACCTGGCTCAATAGCAGTAACTGTGAGGGGGATCTACTGTAGGAGCCTTAGGGGACAACAATTTAAATATGAGCCAGAAATGTGCGGCAGCCACCAAAAGACCCAATGCAGTCCTAGGCTGCATTAATCGAGGGACAGAATCAAAATGACAGGAAATATTACTATTACCTTATAATGTCTTGGTAAAGCCAGACTTGGAATATTCCATCCAGTTTTGGTTACCATGATATAAAAAGGTTGTTGAGATTCTAGAAAGAGTACAGAAACCAGCCACAAAGATGGTTAGGGGACTGTAGGCTAAAATACATGAAGAACTGTTGCAGGAATTGGGTAGGTATAGTTTAATGAAAAGAAGGATTAGGGGTGGCATGATAGCAGTCTTCCTGCTATCTAACTGGCTACCAAAAGACTTTTATTTTGCTAAAAAAATCCTTGTAAGACTGTTCCACTGTATTTCCACTGATTTCTGAAAATCTTATTGTGTAGTAGCAAAGGAACAACAAGATAATAGTGAAGAAACAAGCCTTTGTCGTATTTATGGGACTGTCTCTCTTTGGTTGTATCTACCTGTCCTATTACTTCTGACAGAAGAAGCATGCTCTGGTCCCCTCCATGCCATCTGGCAGGGTCCAGGAAGACAGTCTGTTCTATTGTGGTACCTGCCTTCTGAAGCATCATATCCTGGAGATCAGACACACCCTAACTCAGCTGGCCGTTTGCAAGGCCTTGAAGACCTGGTTTTGTCATTGAGCATGGAGACCTAGAAATGTGGGGAAGGCCATTGTATTTATAATTTTGCTCTATTGTTTTTATTCTATTTTAAAGTGTTATATTAACCACCCTGAGTCATGTATTTTGAGCTGGGCAGCCATATTATATACATAAATACATACTATTTTCACTCTCCAATTTCTCAAAAAGAGATTGAAGATAGATTTTTATTATATTAGCTGTAGCTAGGGTGCTAAGAACAAAAAGCAGTAATTATTGTCCTATCCTAGGTTGATGCAGATCTTGAAGAAATAAAATTCTTTCATCTCCTCCTCAAGTTGGGTGCATTTAGCCAAATGTAGGGGAGGGGGGAGAAATCTTTTGGTTCCTATGGGGAGAGCTATGATCCCTGTTATGTATGTAGGTTTGAATGTCATTGGTTTAGTTTGAATTGTTCTTGTAAAATGTCAAATAAGATTGGTTTAAATAGTGTGGGAAAACCCTGCACTCTGGCTGGCAACTTCTGCTGCTGGCTATAAGAAGCAGCCGTAGCCCAGCCAAGACGGGTCCATTTGAGCTGTAGTCACTTAATAAACTCTTCACTGAAGCTCTTCGCGTCTGACTCTTCATGCAAACTTAACACTGGCAATGAAGGTGGGATTCCCCTGAAGAAGAGACGATGCGGAAGACAAGCAGAAGAGCGAGGTGGCTGCACTGAACACCCCCAGCCCCGTTCGATCCGGCGGCAGAAGACTGGGAATCGTATGCGGATCGCTTCCAAATGTATTTGGAAGGAAACGACCTCGCCGGCATCCCCGAGAAGCGGAAGAGGGCGGTATTTCTCACGCACTGGGGTCCGGCAATCTTCAAGATGGCGAAGGCATTGGCGGGAGCTGCAGACTTGAAGGTAATGGAATGGCCTGATTTAGAAAAGCTTTTAAGAGCCCATTACGCCCCACAAGTATCGTGCCTCATTAAGAGACAAGAGTTTTATCATCGGGATCAAGGGGAAAGCGAAAATGTTAACGACTTCATGGCAAGTTTAAGGGACATTGGGGGTGCTTGTGAGTTTACCAACTTAGAAGAGGCCATGCGTGATCGGTTTGTTCTAGGCCTTAAAGATAAGGTCTTACAGAGCAAATTACTAATGAAACCTAAGATCACGTTTAAGGAGGACATAGAGGAAGTCCTCAGCAGCAGCCATGAAGAAAATTAACAAGGCCTCAAGCCATTCTAATGTGGAAAAGTCCACAACAACCCATTCTTGAGCAAATAGATTCTGATTCAGACTGTAGTGAGGTGGAGGAAGGAATTTATAGACTCAGAATGGAGAAGAAAAGGAAAGACCTTGAAAGAAAGAGGCAAGAATTTTATTGCAGAGGCTGTGGGGGCACCCCGCACTGAATGCAAGTTTTTAGACACCATCTGCCTATGTTGTGAGAAAAGAGGTCACCTAGCAAGAGTCTGCAAATCATCCAGAACTCCACCTAGTAGGAAGAAATTTCCTGAGAAAGAATTCAAGCCCAACAAATTCAGTGAGAAAATGGAGAGCAACTCAGAAGCAAATGGGAAGAATGAAACTTATCAAACAGTCACCATTGGTCATTCTTCACCCTTGAGAAGCAGAAAAGTACATGTGAAGGTACTCATTGAAGGAAGGCCTTGCCAAATGGAAGTGGACTCAGGCTCCTATTTATCTATGGTGTCATGGGACACTATTCACAGGCTACTTCCCAACATTCAGAAGAAACATTTCCAGAAGCAAGCACTGACTCTTAAAGACTACCAAGGGAACAAGATTCCAGTAGTTGGAGCAAGAGATTTCAACGTGCAGTTTAAAGGCCACACCAAACCTTTGCCTCTGACCATCGTGGACAAAGATCGCCCAAGCTTGCTGGGACTTGAGTGGTTCAATCCACTAGGCATCGAGGTGACTGGCATCAATCACGTGAGCAACTCTGAATGGGAGGAGGCCTTGAAGTCTGAGTTTCCAGAGGTCTTCAGCGAAGGACTGGGCAAGTATATGGGGACCCCTATCACTTTCAACCTAGACCCCAAGGTGCCCTCAATTCGTTTAAAGCCCAGAAGGGTCCCATTTGCTTTAAAGGAAAAATTGATGCACAATTAGACAAATTAATAGCTCAAGGGGTTTTAGAGCCCACTGACCACTCCAGATGGGAGACACCCATAGTCACACCAGTCAAGACTGATGGGTCAGTAAGAATCTGTGGAGACTATAAGGGGACACTGAACCATGCACTGCAGCAGAGCGCATATCCAGTTCCAGTGGTGCATCATCTGTTACATTCACTTGGCAGGGGTACAGTCTTTGCCAAATTGGATCTGGCCCAGGCATATCAACAACTAACAGTTGATGATGCCACTGCAGAGGCCCAAACCATTGTGACTCATACAGGTGCTTTCAAATGTAAAGGTTACAATTTGGAGTAAGCGTGGCACCAGGCATCTTTCAAAGCCTTATGGAAAGAATGCTCCAAGGACTGCCAGGGGTAGTGCCTTACTTTGATGATGTGTTAATCTCTGCTGAAAATGACACTCAGTTACAAGAAAGACTCAGAGAAGTCCTTACCAGATTCAGGAAAGCGGGGTTAAAAGTCAAGGAAGAAAAATGCACTCTTAAAACTGACAAGGTTGAGTTCCTGGGCTACATGATTGACAAGCATGGCATCCACCTACAGATGCCAAGGTTAAAGCAATCAAAGAAGCCCCTAGACCTAAATGCAAAACAGATTTGCAAGCTTTCCTTGGACTCATTAACTTTTATCACATGTTTCTACCTCAAAAGGCAACCATTGCTGAACCATTGCACAGATTACTTGATAAAAAGTCTGTTTGGGTCTGGGGCAGGAAGGAACAATCAGCATTTAACAGTATTAAAAGACTAATCACGTCTGATGCTGTACTGATACTGTTCTCTGAGAATTTGCCTGTTGTACTGACTTGTGATGCATCCCCTTTTGGAGTGGGGGGAGGGTTTGAGCCACAGGCTTCCCAGTGGGAGAGAAGCCCCTATTGCATTTTACTCTCGCACTTTGACCAAGCAGAGGAATTACAGCCAATTGGACAAGGAGGCATTGGCAATTGTTGCAGCTGTTAAGAAATTTCATGAATATCTGTATGGGAGAACATTTACCATTGTTACAGATCACAAACCTTTGTTAGGCATTGTGGCAGGAGACAAGCCTACACCTAACATCCTGTCACCAAGAATGCTGAGGTGGACTGAATTTCTTGCTGCTTATTCATACAAACTTATCCATAAGCCTGGCAAGGACATTGGACATGCTGATGCACTGAGTCGTTGCCCACTTCTTTGCCACAAGGAAGACTTTGAACCCGAAACACACACCTTTTTCCTAGAAACTGTTGCCAAGCTTCCAGTTCATGCTGCTGAAATTGCCAGAGACTGCCAAAGACACTGTGTTGGCTCCTGTTATAGGCTGGATTAAGAAAGGTTGGCCTCTTCAAGATCTACCTCACCTTGCCCAACCTTTTGTAGTCCAGGCAAACTGAATTATCTGTATTAAGAGGATGTATTTTGTGGGGTAACAGGGTGGTTATTCCTGCAAAACTGCAAAGAGAGGTTTTGGAAATGTTACATGAGGGTCATCCTGGTATTGTAAGGATGAAGGGATTGGCCAGGAGTTATGTATGGTGGCCAGGTATTGACAAAATGGTTGAAAACTGGGTTGCATCTTGTCCCAACTGTCAGGTGGTCAGGCCTGCCCCACCTCTCACCCCCACACAGGAATGGGAATGTCCTAGGGGCCGTGGTCCAGGATTCACATTGATTTTGCTGGCCCTACCAGAGGGCACACCTTTCTTATTATAGTAGATGCATATTCCAAATGGCTAGAGGTAATCCCCATGGCATCCACCACAACTGATGCTGTCATCAAACAGCTCAAAAACTTTTGTAACCCACGGGTTACCTGATGTTCTTGTCTCTGACAATGGCCCTCAATTTACATCCAACCTTTCTGAATCCTATTTAGCACAACAGGGTATCAGACATGCCCTCACTGCCCTGGGCACCCTTGACTAACGGCCAGGCTGAACGCATGGTGCGTTTTACCAAGGAGAAGCTTCAGCAACTGGGTCCTGGGGACATCACTGAAAGTTGAAAAACTTCTTAGTGTTCAGCACATCACTCCTAACCCATCTAATAACTTATCCCCAGCAGAGTTGTTGATGGGTAGGAACCTAGGTCTTCCCTTGACGCCTTCATCCCACTTACGCACCCAGCACCACTAGATTCCACTTCCAAAGTTCGCACATTCAGTGTGGGTGATTCTGTTTATGCTAAGAACCTTATGGGTGAACCTTTGTGGATTCCTGCTGAGATAACTCAGATCACAGGCCCTCGTTCTTACAGGGTGCAAACAGAGGATGGACTCCTCTGGAGCAGGCACATTGATCAACTTAGATCCAGGTTCTCTCAGGAACATCACACTTGTTCCTCTCTAGTTCCCTCACCTGATGTCAATTCTAGGGGAAGGGGAGGAACAGGAGGAAAATCAGCAAGCAAGAATCAACCCCATGTATCGAGCCATTATGACAGGAACCATTCCAAAACCTGTCACAATGCCAAAATCCATCCTTAGAAGTGGAAGATTGTACATCACTACCTGACTTGGGTGCTGACATTGGGCTGGAGATGAGTTGGGAGGAGAGACCAGATTCTAACAATCAAACAGGGTCTTCTTTCACAGGAAGTCCCACTGGGAAATGTCAGCAGACACATTTCCTCTCTCACTGGTGAGAATGTTAAAACTTCTGAACCACGAAGGTCTCAGCGTACGCATAAGAGCCCCACCTATTAAAAGAATACATTAGATAGGTTGGGGTTTGGTATGGACTGAACCTAGTGGGGAGGGGTGTTATGTATGTAGGCTTGAATGTCATTGGTTTAGTTTGAATTGTTCTTGTAAAATGTCAAATAAGATTGGTTTAAATAGTGTGGGAAAACCCTGCACTCTGATTGGCTGGCAACTACGGCTGCTGGCTATAAGAAGCAGCCGTAGCCCAGCCAAGTTGGGTCCATTCGAGCTGTAGTCACTTAATTAACTCTTCATTGAAGCTCTTCGTGTCTGACTCTTCATGCAAACTTAACAATCCCAACAAACTTTTTTTACTCTTGAAAAACTTGCTCAGTTATCGCTGGCTGGGGAATTCTGGAAATTGAAGTCCAGACATCTTAAAGTTGCCAACACTGAGAAATACTGCTCCTTTCACTCAGGGCATGGAATAAGAAGTCTCCAAAATGTATTAGGAGCCTACAGTCTAGAGGTGGTATTCAGCAGGTTCTGACCAGTTCTGGAGAAATGGTAGTGGAAATTATGAGTAGTTTGCAAGAACCACCTCTGACTGGAGATTTTACAGCACCCTTCCCCTGCCATGCCCACCAAGCCACGCCCACAGGTAGTAAAAAAATTTCAATCCCACCACTGCTACAATCTTTTGGTTCAACACACAAGAACATGTTAACTAATGTTTCCAGGTGAAACTCCCCAAATACACATACAAGCAAATGTTATAGCGTAGTCAATTTCAAACAGTGCAGTTGCCTTGATTTATACATATTTGGTCATTTATGCATCTCTAAGCAAGGGAAATTTGCTCAAATATTTACCTTTGGACATGCACAACCTACTATAGGGTTTGCCCCATTAACTATAGCAGCTGTTCTGAAAAATATCCACAAAAAATTAATGGATATATCAAACAAGCAAACAAACACACACTTTCTCTTCTGGTAACAGCCTTGGGTGCAGCTGTGCTTACTAGTACCCTGCATCAAAGTGATTTTTCACCAGCTTCTGCATTGTTAATTTCTAATAACACTACACCATCAAAGGATTATCATAGCCGGGTTGCAAAAATCTGGGCAACTAGCAACAACAGAGAAGTAGTACTGGCACATCCCTTTGCTGTCGATTAGTTGTGATTTGGGATTTTGCAGCCCAAATAGTGTAACTTGTTTCTCCCTTGTTTTTATTTTGTCACTCCATATCTGAAAGCCTGCCAGAGAAGGGCAATGTCACATGACAGCAGGGTTGTCAAACCTGGCAGCCCTTGGGCTGGATGTGTTACGTGCAGGCCACGCCCACCCCCGGCTGCACAAAGGCAAAAAAAAATGTCATAATACGTCACATAATATGATTGAGTTTAACACCTGTGCATAACAGAATAACAGAGTTGGAAGGGACCTTGGAGGTCTTCTAGTCCAACCCCTTGCTCAGGCAGGAAACCCTACATCACTTCAGACAAATGGCTGTCCAATCTTTTCTTTAAAATCTCCAGTGTTGGAGCATTCACAACTTCTGGAGGCAAGTCATTCCACTGATTAATTGTTCTAATTATAAGGAAATTTCTCCTTAGTTCTAAGTTGGTTCTCTCCTTGGATTAGTTTCTATCCATTGATTCTTGCCCTGCCTCCAGCTGCTTTGGAAAATAGGTTGACATCTTCCCCAATGCCTCCTTTGTCTCACTTTGTGTCTCTCAGTTCCCTGCAAGCTTCCCTTTAAGAATACAACCAAGGTTATACTGTGCAAATTGTCTTTTGAGTTAATGCAAAGTTGTGCTCACTAAGAATTGTTCTCTGCTAACAGAGTCTAGACATTTTGAATTACTAGAACCCTTTTCTCTTTTCTAGAGATGTTCCACTAATTATTATTTAATCAACAAACAGACAGTGGTGGTAGATAGGCCAAGACTTGAATGCAAAAGAAATATGTTTGCTTTTTATTCTGCTGATTATGTCCTTTGTGAATGAGAATAATGACCTTCTGATTTTGACTGGCTAGTAAAACTGGTTTGGTTAACCTTTTAACCAAAAAGCCTTGGTGGCGCAATGGTCAGAATGCAGTACTGCAGGCTACTTCTACTGACTGCTGGCTGCCTGCAATTTGTCAGTTTGGAATCTCACCGGCTCAGTGTCTCAGCCTTCCATCCTTTGGTAAAATGAGGACCCAGATTGTTGGGGGAAATATGCTGACTCTGTAAACCACTTAGAGAGGGCTGTAAAAGCATTGTAAAGCGGTATACAAGTCTAAGCGCTATTCAGTGGTGGGATTCAAAGTTTTTTATTACCGGTTCTGTGGGTGTGGCTTGGTGGGCATGGCATGGCTTGGTGGGTGTGGCTTGATGGGAGTGGCAGGGGAAGGATACTGCAAAATCCCCATTACCTCCCCACCCCACTAACCAGATTTCCAGCTCTGTTCTCCTGTGCAGGGCAACCAAATCAGCTGGGACTCAGGAGACACAGAATAGATGGGGGTGGGGCCAATCAGAGATGATATTTGCCGGTTCTCCGAACTACTCAAAATTTCCGCTACCGGTTCTCCAGAATTGGTCAGAACCTGCTGAATACCACCTCTGGTGCTATTGATACTTTTTAAAATAGTTTTAATAGTTCTTTCTTATCCCTCTTATCCTCCATTAAGGCCTTGGCCTGTTAGTTAAATTACTAAGAAATAATGTAATAATTTGGGATAAGATCATTGGTTAGAGTATTTACCCCCCAACTGATGTTTCCCAGATTATAATTATTAACGCTGAGAGGAGGCCAGACAGCATCTGGTTAGAAAGGCTTGTTTAAAGTTGGAAACCGGCAGACTGACCTTTCAATCCATTGTCTAGTATATATTGCAGTAATGGACCATCAGGAAGAAGAGGAAGAAATGGTAAGACAGCAAATAAAAACTACAATAAAATTCAATGATTATGATGCTGCTGTGGTCAAAACATAGCAATATTTTATAAAGTGTAATACCAAACTTAGCTAGGTTAAGAGAAATAAAATCACAATGGTTGGATAATAACTATAAAGACGATGGATCTTGGTGGCTTGGAAATGTGACCTAATGGCATGTTATCAGCTGCAGCTTTATAATGAGAGCAATATAACAAAACATGGGGTAATGTTTCAGGAATTCCTTGAAGCAGTCTTTGTTCAGAAGAGTTATTTTGAAATTTACTCTCAAGAACCACTGAGATAGGGCATGAAACCTGTTCTGAAGTTGGAAACTGTTATTTGGCTTAGATATCTAGCCAGCTTACAAAAAAAGATGAGTGACTCCTAGTAAGACATTTTTGGATTTGACAGCCAGGTCTAACTAGACTTCTGAATCCTTGATATGCTGTTTGAGGGCAGTTACTGCACCATCATATCATACCATCATCAAGGCCACATTAGGCCAGAGTCTACAGTACTTCAGTTTCTCATGTAATATTCATTCTTAAGATGAAAGTCATAATTTAAAATCAGAGGTGTCAAGCCCACAGGGAGAAAAATATGAGTTCCAGGTTTGGTACTCCAGCTTCACGGTGTAAAACCATGTTAGAAACAGCTCATGTGATCTGAAAGATGTTCCTTAGATTTTATCCTCTCTAAAGCATTTGCACCAAGACAAATTCTTTGTGTCCAATCACACTTGGCCAATAAAGAATTCTATTCTATTCTATTCTATTCTATTCTATTCTATTCTATTCTATTCTATTCTAAAAGGGTGAAGGAATTGTTCAGTCCTAATTGGGCTCCAAACAAAAAAATGTGCCTGCATACTAAATGAAAATAATTGTAGTGCAGCACTCAAGAATACCTCTAATGTGATAAAAGGACTGCAAGGATATTGCTAATTTCTGTGCATCATGAACAACTTATTTAATTTGTGCTCTGCATTAGCCAGTAGCATCAAACATCACCTCTAAATGCTTAAAGTTTTAACTTGTTTGTGTTATGTATGTAGGTTTGAACGTCATTAGTTTAGTTTGAATTGTTCTTGTAAAATGTCAAATAGGATTGGTTTAAATAGTGCGGGAAAACCCTGCACTCTGATTGGCTGGCAACTACGGCTGCTGGCTATAAGAAGCAGCCGTAACCCAGCCAAGTCGGGTCCATTCGAGCTGTAGTCACTTAATAAACTCTTCACTGAAGCTCTTCGCAACTGACTCTTCATGCAAACTTAACACTGGCGACGAAGGTGGGATTTCCCTGAAGAAGAGACGAACGGAAGACAAGCAGAAGAGCGAGATGGCTGCGCTGAACACCCCCAGCCCGTTCGATCCGGCGGCGAAGACTGGGAATATGCGGATCGCTTCCAAATGTATTTGGAAGGAACGACCTCGCCGACATCCCCGAGAAGCGGAAGAGGGCGGTATTTCTCACACACTGCGGTCTGGCAGTCTTCAAGATGGCAAAGGCATTGGTGGGAGCTGCAGACTTGAAGGTAATGGAATGGCCTGATTTAGAAAAGCTGTTAAGATCCCATTATGCCCCACAAGTATCGTGCCTCATTAAGAGACACGAGTTTTATCGTCGGGATCAAGGGGAAAGCGAAAATGTTAACGACTTCGTGGCAAGTTTAACGGACATTGGGGGTGCTTGTGAGTTTACAACTTAGAAGAGGCCATGCGTGATCGGTTTGTTCGAGGCCTCAAAGATAAGGTCTTACAGAGCAAATTATTAATGAAACCTAAGATCACGTTTAAGGAGGCCATGAGGAAGCTGTTTCAGCGGAAGCCACCAAGTCCTCAGCAGCAGCCATGAAGTTAAAATTAACAAGGCCTCAAGCCATTCTGATGTGGAAAAATCCACAACAACCCATTGCGAACAAATAGACTCTGATTCAGACTGTAGTGAGGTGGAGGAAGGAATTTATAGACTCAGAATGGAGAAGAAAGGAAAGACCCTGGAGAAAGAGGCAAGAATTTATTGCAGAGGCTGTGGGGGGGGCACCCCGCACTGAATGCAAGTTTTTAGACACCATCTGCCTACGTTGTGAGAAAAAGAGGTCACCTAGCAAGAGTCTGCAAATCATCCAGAACTCCACCTAGTAGAGAAGAAATTTCCTGAGAAGAATTCAAGCCCAACAATTTCAGTGAGAAAATGGGGCGCAACTCAGAAGCAAATGGGAAGAATGAAACTCATCAAACAGTCACCATTGGTCATTCTTCACCCTTAAGAAGCAGAAAAGTACATGTGAAGGTACATTGAAGGAAGGCCTTGCCAAATGGAAGTGGACTCAGGCTCCTATTTATCTATGGTGTCATGGGACACTATTCACAGGCTACTTCCCAACATTCAGAAGAAACATTTCCAGAAGCAAGCACTGACTCTTAAAGACTACCAAGGGAACAAGATTCCAGTAGTTGGAACAAGAGAATTCAACGTGAAGTTTAAAGGCCACACCAAACTTTGCCCCTGACCATCGTGGACAAGGATCGCCCAAGCTTGCTGGGACTTGAGTGGTTCAATCCACTAGGCATCGAGGTGACTGGCATCAATCACGTGAGCAACTCTGAATGGGAGGAGGCCTTGAAGTCTGAGTTTCCAGAGGTCTTCAGCGAAGGATTGGGCAAGTATATGGGGACCCCTATCACTTTCAACCTAGATCCCAAGGTGCCCCAATTCGTTTAAAGCCCAGAAGGGTCCCATTTGCTTTAAAGGAAAAATTGATGCACAATTAGACAAATTAATAGCTCAAGGAGTTTTAGAGCCCACTGACCACTCCAGATGGGAGACACCCATAGTCACACCAGTCAAGACTGATGGGTCAGTAAGAATCTGTGGAGACTATAAGGGGACACTGAACCATGCGCTGCAGCAGAGCGCATATCCAGTTCCAGTGGTGCATCATCTGTTACATTCACTTGGCAGGGGTACAGTCTTTGCCAAATTGGATCTGGCCCAGGCATATCAACAACTAACAGTTGATGATGCCACTGCAGAGGCCCAAACCATTGTGACTCATAGAGGTGCTTTCAAATGTAAAAGGTTACAATTTGGAGTAAGCGTGGCACCAGGCATCTTTCAAAGCCTTATGGAAAGAATGCTCCAAGGACTGCCAGGGGTAGTGCCTTACTTTGATGATGTGTTAATCTCTGCTGAAAATGACACTCAGTTACAAGAAAGACTCAGAGAAGTCCTTACCAGATTCAGGAAAGCGGGGTTAAAAGTCAAGGAAGAAAAATGCACTCTTAAAACTGACAAGGTTGAGTTCCTGGGCTACATGATTGACAAGCATGGCATCCACCCTACAGATGCCAAGGTTAAAGCAATCAAAGAAGCCCCTAGACCTAAATGCAAAACAGATTTGCAAGCTTTCCTTGGACTCATTAACTTTTATCACATGTTCCTACCTCAGAAGGCAACCATTGCTGAACCATTGCACAGATTACTTGATAAAAAGTCTGTTTGGGTCTGGGGCAGGAAGGAACAATCAGCATTTAACAGTATTAAAAGACTAATCACTGATGCTGTACTGATACAGTTCTCTGAGAATTTGCCTGTTGTACTGACTTGTGATGCATCCCCTTTTGAGTGGGGGGTTGAGCCACAGGCTTCCCAGTGGGAGAGAAGCCCTATTGCATTTTACTCTCGCACTTTGACCAAAGCAGAGAGGAATTACAGCCAATTGGACAAGGAGGCATTGGCAATTGTTGCAGCTGTTAAGAAATTTCATGAATATCTGTATGGGAGAACATTTACCATTGTTACAGATCACAAACCTTTGTTAGGCATTGTGGCAGGAGACAAGCCTACACCTACTATCCTGTCACCAAGAATGCTGAGGTGGACTGAATTTCTTGCTGCTTATTCATACAAACTTATCCACAAGCCTGGCAAGGACATTGGACATGCTGATGCACTGAGTCGTTGCCCACTTCCTTGCCACAAGGAGGACTTTGAACCTGAAACACACACCTTTTTCCTAGAAACTGTTGCCAAGCTTCCAGTTCATGCTGCTGAAATTGCCAGAGAGACTGCCAAAGACACTTTGTTGGCTCCTGTTATAGGCTGGATTAAGAAAGGTTGGCCTCTTCAAGATCTACCTCACCTTGCCCAACCTTTTAAGTCCAGGCAAACTGAATTATCTGTATTAAGAGGATGTATTTTGTGGGGTAACAGGGTGGTTATTCCAAAACTGCAAAGAGAGGTTTTGGAAATGTTACATGAGGGTCATCCTGGTATTGTAAGGATGAAGGGATTGGCCAGGAGTTATGTATGGTGGCCAGGTATTGACAAAATGGTTGAAAACTGGGTTGCATCTTGTCCCAACTGTCAGGTAGTCAGGCCTGCCCCACCTCTCACCCCCACACAGGAATGGGAATGTCCTAGGGGCCCATGGTCCAGGATTCACATTGATTTTGCTGGCCCTACCAGAGGGCACACCTTTCTTATTATAGTAGATGCATATTCCAAATGGCTAGAGGTAATCCCATGGCATCCACCACAACTGATGCTGTCATCAAACAGCTCAAAACTTTTGTAACCCACGGGTTACCTGATGTTCTTGTCTCTGACAATGGCCCTCAATTTACATCCAACCTTTTTGAATCCTATTTAGCACAACAGGGTATCAGACATGCCCTCACTGCCCTGGGCACCTTTCTCGCTAACGGCGCCAGGCTGAACGCATGGTACGTTTTACCAAGGAGAAGCTTCAGCAACTGGGTCCTGGGGACATCACTGAGAAAGTTGAAAAACTTTTAGTGTTCAGCACATCACCTAACCCATCTAATAACTTATCCCCAGCAGAGTTGTTGATGGGTAGGAAACTTAGTCTTCCTTGACCGCCTTCATCCACTTACGCACCCAACGCACCACTAGATTCCACTTCCAAAGTTCGCACATTCAGTGTGGGTGATTCTGTTTATGCTAAGAACCTTATGGGTGAACCTTTGTGGATTCCTGCTGAGATAACTCAGATCACAGGCCCTCGTCTTACAGGGTGCAAACAGAGGATGGACTCCTCTGGAGCAGGCACATTGATCAACTTAGATCCAGGTTTCTCTCAGGAACATCGCACTTGTTCCTCTCTAGTTCCCTCACCTGATGTCAATTCTAGGGGAAGGGGAGGAACAGGAGGAAAATCAGCAAGCAAGAATCAACCCCATGTGTACGAGCCATTATGACAGGAACCATTCCAAAACCTGTCACAATGCCAAAATCCATCCTTAGAAGTGGAAGATTGTACATCACTACCTGACTTGGGTGCTGACATTGGGCTGGAGATGGGTTGGGAGGAGAGACCAGATTCTAACAATCAAACAGGGTCTTCTTTCACAGGAAGTCCCAGTGGGAAATGTCAGCAGACACATTTCCTCTCACTGGGTGAGAATGTTAAAACTTCTGAACCAGAAGGTCTCAACGTACACGTAAGAGCCCCACCTATTTAAAAGAATACATTAGATAGGTTGGGGTTTGGTATGGACTGAACCTAGTGGGAGGGGTGTTATGTATGTAGGTTTGAATGTCATTGGTTTAGTTTGAATTGTTCTTGTAAAATGTCAAATAGGATTGGTTTAAATAGTGCGGGAAAACCCTGCACTCTGATTGGCTGGCAACTACGGCTGCTGGCTATAAGAAGCAGCCGTAGCCCAGCCAAGTTGGGTCCATTCGAGCTGTAGTCACTTAATAAACTCTTCACTGAAGCTCTTCGCGTCTGACTCTTCATGCAAATTTAACAGTTTGTTTGGGTGCTTCTTTCATCACCAGGTATGGCTTTGGGAACACTTAGTAAAAAAATAAAAGCTTTGTTTTTGCTTAATGAATGTTGAATGCTTCTGTACTACATCTGCAACTAAAGCATGTAAAGCTCACTTTAGTCCAGTTGGTGTGTGAAATTGCAGCATGACTAACCTTCAATTTTAAGTGATCATAAACTGGATTATTCATTTTGGTCATAAGAGGATTGATGTAGAAATTGAAGAGCAGTGATTCCAAGATGCAACCTTGCCATGCTCCTTTGCTTTTCCATCATTGTTCCCAATGTATTTTCTCCACATTGTCCTCATAATCCTCAAGTTATATTGTCGTCTTTGCCCAGCCCAGCTGGCTGAGTACAGAGAATGCCAATGCTTATTCTTTCTGTTAAGATATCTGATGGCTGAGTGAATGACCCTCAGGGCTTGTAGTCCTTTGTAATTGAACAAATGCCTTTTGTTGCAATTTCTTTTCATTTTCATCCAATGTTACCTTGGATATAATTTTTTTCAACCTGTGTTTTCAAGCAAGGTACCCTGAATGAAATTCATGCCCAGAGCTATCAGATTTGGACTGCAAAAGTCCAAAGGATCACTAGATGGCAACAATGGCCCACTGGAGGTTTTCAGCTCAGAAATGGTTAGTCCTATTCAAGCATGAATTCTTATTCAATAGATTTATTCTTCTCTTTCTCTACAAGACCAAGCTAACTTGCACTGAGATTTCCCTTCTTTTTATCCGTACCACAGCAAATCTGTGAGGAAAGTTGGGCTTAGAGAAAATGAGTGGCCCAAAATCACCCTGAAAATTAACTGTGGTCTCCCCTACACTAGTCCATTACTTTTCCATAGATGCACACTACACATTAGTGCTATACCTATTCAGATTGCCCATGGATCCCATTCAAGTATTGTTACACTAACTGAACCTTCACCAACCAAGACTCCATAGATGTTCTGGGACCACAATTCTAAAATTGCAGCTAGTGTAGAATTCTAAGAATGCTCTTCTAGTGCATCTGGAAGGCATCGGATCAGTTGATGAACTGCCAACACGTCTCCAGCAGAAGTCTTTCTGGTAAATGCCATATATATATACATATATGTACCCAGGATACTACATCACGGAACTCAGGAGATTACAACACAAAACCTCAGGAGGTTGCAACACAGACAATGACCCAGGAGATTACAGCACAAGACCCAGAATGTCACAACAATAAAACTCAGAAGGTCATCACACAGCCCACTACCCAGGTAGCTACAACACAAAAGGCTGAAGGACACACAGCCACTACCTCAGCCACACAGGCTCTTATGAAAAAGCCAACCAGTCAGCAAACATCAACTCCATCAACCAATCAAGAAGCAACAACACAGCCAACAACACAGCCAACCAACCCGCTTACAGCAGAGCCAGCACACCACACCTCCCCTCCAGTATTCATAGAGAGAAGG
Organism: Naja naja; assembly: GCA_009733165.1. Lineage (NCBI taxonomy): Eukaryota > Metazoa > Chordata > Lepidosauria > Squamata > Elapidae > Naja > Naja naja. Next base: position 84,514,567 of record CM019149.1, on the reverse strand, counting down.
CAGCTCAGATCATGCTTTGCTGGCACAAGCACGAAGCCGAAAGCACCAGCCTGAAGATGGCGAGTTGGATCTCATCGAAACGTCGCCAAGGTATTCTCAATCTTACATGGGACAAGACCTGAATACACCAAGACCTACATACCTTTACCCGTGAAAATCTACGGAAAAATATATATATTTCGTAATTTGACCACATGGGAAAGAAAAACTGGACAACTTCCTCACACATCTCAACAGCCTACACCCCAAAATACAATTTACCATGGAAACAGAAACCAACAACCAACTTCTGTTCCTGGACATCCTAATTTTAAAAAACCCCAATGGCTCCCTAGAACACACCATCTACCAGAAGAAGACACACACCAACCGCTACTTAAATGCACAATCCCATCACCACCCTGCACAGATCAACTCCGTAGCCAAGACCCTCATCTCCAGAACCAAACGCCTAGCTGACAAAGACCACTTGAGAACAGAATTACACACCCTCACTAACGTATTAATGTCCAATGGATTCCAAAGAAGCACAATCACCAACCTAATCCGAAGGAGACTCCCCCAAAAACCAAGACACAGAACAGGACAATGGCATCGCCCTCCTCCCTTACATCAAAGGCACCACAGATAAAATCAGCAAAATTCTCCACAAGCACAATATCAGGACAGCCTTTGGCACTGACCAAAAATAGCCAACATCTTAAGAAACCCCAAAGACAAGATCCAGCTAGAAAACCAAGGAGTTTACAAAATACCATGCAAAATTTGCCCAGCCACATACATTGGACAAACCAACAGGAGAATAAATGCACGCATCGCAGAACACAAGAACGCAGTCAGAAAAGAAGAAAAACTTCCTTTTCCAGCACCTTAAAGCCACAGGACATGAAATTGATTTTGAGGGATCCAAACTTATCTCCAATACTGAACACTTCAACAAAGAATAATTAGGGAAGCCATCGAAATAGAGAAACACCCCATAACATGAATAAACGGGATGATACTTCCCGCCTACCAGACATCTGGAAACTAGCCCTGGTCAACAAACGAGTCCCAGCCACGAAAACCAACACGGACCCAAAATAACACAGGATGCCACCACCAATCTCCTTCACCAGACTCAAACCCAAGCCCACGCCACAGATGAAAGGCAACCACCATCCAGAAACCAGACCATGGCTGCAACACCAGCTGCTACACCCCTCCACCCCCAAACTAAGCAAACTGACACGCTATAAACACATAGCCAGACCTCAAACTCGGAGCCAAACCAAGGCCCAGAATGCCACATCACAGCCTTCCACCCAGGATACTACATCACAGAACTCAGGAGATCACAACACAAAACATCAGGAGGTTGCAACACAGACAACAACCCAGGAGATTACAGCACCACACCCAGGACGTCACAACAATAGAACTCAGAAGGTCATCACACAGCCCATTACCCAGGTCGTTACAACACAAAGGGCTGAGAGACACACAGCCAGCACCTCAGCCACACAGGGTCTCAGGAAAAAGCCATCCAATCTGCATACATCAACTCCACAAACCAATCAAAAAGCAACAACACATCCAACTCTGGAGTTTAAAGGGAGAAACAGCCACGGTCACACACTTCTCCCAGGAGAACGCTGAAGACACCAGCCTGAAGATGACGGATGAGATTTCGTCGAAACGTTGCCAAGGTATTCTCAATCTTACACGGACAAGACCCGAATACACCAAGACCTATATATATATATATATATATATGTTCTGTCTCACCTTCACTTCCCCAGAAGCTAAACGTTAGCCAACACAGAAAGTCACACTGGCCTGTTTCGTTTCACCTTCCCTTCCCTTGAAGGCAAGGAGCGTTAGCTCACGCAGAGGAGTCACGCTGGCCTGTCGCCAAAATCCCCAATATCTCTCCGACAAGAGCGTTGGCAGTCACCCAAGTTCTCAATGCCAAATCCAAGAAGAAATGTAGTAATCCCAGAGAATTGCTTTCCTTTCAGAATCCAAAAATCAAGCACACAGACGGAAGCTTCCGATGCAGATTACACTTTGTCACGAACAGAGTCTGCAGCGTAGCCACACCCACTTTTATACCTGGTGGGGTGTGGTCCAGCTCAATCTCTGGCCCTCCCACGCCCCCTACGTTGCTGCTGATGTTTCTCCCTCCGACGTTGCCTGGGATCAAGCCATGCACCTTCCTCCTCTTTCTCGTCGGGCTTTACTGATACACCTCTCTCAGGCAGTTCCTCTTGGCTTTCCGAGGAAACCTGAGGCATTGCCAGAGAGGAAGGTCCTGGGGAGGGGGGCCTTGCCAGGGAGGAGGAAGGTCCTGGGGAGGGAGACCTTGCCAAAGAGGAGGAAGGTCCTGGGGAGGGGGACCTTGCCAAGGAGGGAGATCCTGGGGAGGAAGGCCCTGGTGAGGGAGGCCATGCTCGTTCCTCCTCTCCTTCTTCATCATCATCCAGGTCCTCTTCCTCTGTCAGCGCAGGCTCACGTATGGGCCACAACATATATATATATATATATATATATATATATATATATATATATATATATTCATAGATTTTCACGGGTAAAGGTATGTAGGTCTTGGTGTATTCGGGTCTTGTCCCGTGTAAGATTGAGAATACCTTGGCAACGTTTCGACGAAATCTCATCCGTCATCTTCAGGCTGGTGTCTTCAGCTTCATTCTTCTGGGAGAAGTGATCGTGGCTGTTTTTTCCCTTTTAAACCCAGAGTTGGCTGTGTTGTTACTTCTTACTTCATATATATATATATATATATATATATATATATATATATATATATATATATGTAGGTCTTGGTGTATTCGGGTCTTGTCCCGTGTAAGGTTGAGAATACCTTGGCAACGTTTCGACGAAATCTCATCCGTCATCTTCAGGCTGGTGTCTTCAGCTTCGTTCTTCTGGAGAAGTGTGATCATGGCTGTTTTTCCCTTTTAAACTCCAGAGTTGTCTGTGTTGTTACCTCTGGAGTTTAAAAGGGAAAAACAGCCACGATATATATATATATATTTGTTTTCGTAGATTTTCACGGGTAAAGGTATGTAGGTCTTGGTGTATTCGGGTCTTGTCCGTGTAAGATTGAGAATACCTGGCGTTTCACGAAATCTCATCCATCATCTTCAGGCTGGTGTCTTCAGCTTCGTTCTCCCATATATATACCGGAAGTTTATGATAACCTTCCCAAGCAGGTCTCTCTTTGGTTATAGGGCCCATCATCCTTTTCCTTGGTTTGGGTAAGTGATTAAAGATGTAGTTCCAAACAACTGGAGAAGAATGGTCTATAGCAGTGATTCCCAACCTGGGGGTTGTGGGTTTGCAATGTTATCACAAAGGCTTGAAGAAATATTAGGATTTAAATCTTGAGTTAAGTCTTGGGGGTCTGTGGCCATGAAAGTTATTTAAAGGTATTTAATGGTGAAGAAAAGAACCACTGGTCTACAGTGTTTGAATCTGGAAATATTTATTATAATTGTTTTGTGCTGGGAAAAGTTTGTAGTCTGGTTCCCATCCTCCATTCTTATCCAAGGGGTATTATGTTAATAATTTACAGAGACAAGAAATGAAAAGCTGGTTGGGAAAAATGATTTTATATGTAGTTGTTTGCTTTTGATGTAAATTTTTGATGTATTTTTAAAAAGCTTTTAGAACTTTAAGTAAGAGTATTTAGTTTTATGAACTGGAAAACAGCCTTGTTATTTTCTGTGGCAATGTGCTGCCAAAAATTTTTTAGTCATCCTGGATGAACAATCACAGAAACAATGAACACAAGTTTTTCGTTTATTACATTTCTGTTTGGCCTAATTAAAAAGCATTAAATCCTAAAACACCACTCTACTTCATTTGAGGTTGTCATTTTTTAAAAAAATCAAGGTTAATCGGTGTACATTCAAGCATGCTACATGAATGTTGATTTTTCTTAAAGGTTTTTTTTAAATAATTGAAATTCACAACACAATTTCCTGATTCAACTGAGTCGGGTATTTTATAATACCCATTATATCTGCTGCTATATTTTCTAAAAGCTATGGGACTAAGGAATATTTATCAGGTCCCCTTGGAGAGAAAACTATTTTGAAAAAATGAATTGGGCAAGCACAAGGCATTAAAAAGCCTAGAGCACTTCAGATAGGTTTCATATTCCACAAATTTCCATTCCATAGTTCTCTAGCCTTTTTGGTCATTAATTGCTATGGCTGAGGATGATGGGAATTAAAGTCCAACATATCACCAGGCTGTGGAACAATTACTAAAAAGCACTACCTACTTTAATCATACCCTAATAATACAAACCCTACTGTCCATTGCGTAGGACCATGACAAATGGTGCTCCATTCAAAATCCAAGAAAGAAATACTTAGACTCCATTAACTAGAGGAAAGATATCTTTTACTGGAAGTCAAGTGGTAGCAACAAAAGAATTCTGAATCTGAGAGAATGAGCGCGCAAATCACATATACAAAGTGATGGCAACGTTCCCACCCACAATAATTAAATTTGTCCACCCAATAAAAAGTTGTGTATAATATCATGTGGGCATCTCCAGATGGTGATGAGGCCTCTGTCCATTGACCTTGGCATATTTTGATAAAGAGCTGCGGCTACGCATAGCATAAAATAGAAACCTAAGCAAGAAACTCCCCACCACCAACTTATACAATTCTGTTTTGTAAAACCTCCAGCTCACTTCCCATAACCATGTCCCCCCTCCTCCCCCCGTTACTTATGACAGCCGAAAGATGGAAAGCAAAGGAAGAAAATCTTGAAGGCTGACAGACAATTTATTTCTCTTTTCCCCAACATACATCTTTTCTTCCAGCTTTAACAGCCCCCCCCTCAATCCCTGGGATGGGGTACAGGGTGAAGTTGCACTGGTGATATTATCTTCCTTACTTCACCTTGCACTGTGTGCGCCATTCCTTACTGTGTTGTGTCTATGGAGATTCTTGGTCATCCAGGTGAGAAGTTCTGAAGCTTCTTGGATGAGAAGCAAAACATCTTCAAGGAAAAACCAAAGAAAGTCCAGTTGCCTTTTGAAAAAGCACCTTTGTGACTTATTGTGTTGTTATTTCTTCCAATGACTGATAGTATGTTTATTTTTTATGGCTTTCAAGCATTTCACCAGCATTGCTGCATGCTGTGTAACAGAAAACAACAATGGTTTGCAATAGCCGAGATCTGGGACGAGCCAAACCATTCTGTAGCTCATTTTGCATCCTCAATTCTTTTTAAGCTCAGCTCTTCTGACCCTTCTTTAGCTACTCCTGATTCACTCTGTAGCAGATTTGTCTTCTCCAAATGCTCAGTTGAAATGTCCCCGTTCCCCTTCAGGTTCTCCTGAAAAATCCTACTTAATACCTAAAATATTTCTGTAAGTTTTGTCTTCATTTTCAGTGATATAAATTAGTTTTACTCAAGCCTTCAACTTGTTGGACTGTCAACACCCATCTCCACCAAGGACCCCCAGATTTAAACCCTGTTGCAAGCTGAAACTAAAACAGTCTGATGGCATACCTTGTGGAAACCTATTAGGATTAAAGCAAAACTCTCAAGTTGTAACAAATATTCCACACACATATGCATACTCATGTATATTCACACACACAAACCTGTATTTTACAATAGTTATGTCTGGTGGTTAATCCAAATCTTTGGTTTGGATTCATGACCCACCTGCCTAAGGAGATGTTGGTTGACTTATGTGAGTTCTATCTACTTCTCAATGGAGTCAGTGTTCAATATTTTTTTTCAATATGTACAAGGACCTATGTATCCATGTTGCTTATTTTATTCATTTAAAGCATTAAAACAAGAATTTTTTTAAAACCAGTATTAAAAACTACATTTCCCTAACAGTCTGAATGCAGTTTCATATGTTCCTTTGAAGGATCTCTGCATCACACGCCTTGTCTCAATTAGTGGTAAGAAAGTTCTGGGATAATTGTATTTTCCACATTTAGAAAAATGCATTCACAAAAGTACAGAGTTATATAAAGATCAGCAAACCATATATAAGAGGAATGTTCATTTTTTTGGATGAGGAACATCAATTCAAAATATAAAGGGCATAATATGATATGGAAAAAAAACGAACCCTCAGTTTGAGTTTCCTGCCATGTGGAAACCTTCCCTGAACTGATGCCATTCATTTGTATTGGGGCATTATGACCCCTCCCTTCTTTGCTTGCTTCTATATCTGCTGCTACTTGAGGCATGTTTTTATTTCAATTTAATATTTCTTTTGGCAATAGTAATTGCTTCCAGTTGGGAATAGTAACTGGGAAAGTATGTCCACCAAAATCCTAAGTAGCTAATGAGATCCAATTAATACGAAAAGCTCAAATGCCAATGAAGTCAGAGCAATTACTTCTTGGATTCAACCTGCCCATATTCTGAATGGGTTGATATTGTTAAACAACTTTTCAGAACAACTTTGAGATGGAAAGGGAGAGGAGAGAGCCAGTTGTCTTGCCAATTTCAAAATGTTCGCATATGTAAGAGAAACATCTTCCTCTTGGAATGGTTATACCAAGACTGTATCACGAATAGTCATGATTGGCAAGCTAGCCCATTTGCTTCCGAGGAAGGGTTTGGTCACTTGGAAGAACATTATTAGTGTTGTGTGTGTTGAGAGTGATCCTGTAAAATTCCATGAAGGATGAATGCCTGGCCTAAGGAATGTGACTTTTGGGTTGGCAAAACAAAAAAGAGAAAAGGAGATCTCTTGGCCTTTTCTTCTTTCATTCATTTTCTCTTTGAACCTCCTCTCTATCTGCAACTGCCATTGATTTCCCTTTTGAAATGTTAAAAGCACCAATATACAGCCAGTATTTCTAGGTTAGCCTGCTTTATTATGATAACCTGATTATTATTATTATTTTGCAAACCAAGGGAATAATTACCCTTTGTAGTGATTCACTACTGCACTGCCTTTATACCAGTAGTGGGACTCACATTTTTTTACTACCGGTTCTGCGTGGCTTGGTGGGCATGGCAGGGGAAGGATACTGTAAAAGCTCCAGTCCGAGGTGGTATTTGCTGGGTCTCCAAACTACTCAAAATTTCCACTACTGGTTCTCCAGAACTGGTCAGAACCTGCTGAATACCACCTCTGCTTTCTACCCATTTTAGCAGCTAGCAAATCAACTGAAAGGCGATCCATTTTACTCAGAAATGGGAGTACAATATTACCGTTCTGCTTTTCTTCTTCTAGCCTGAATGCACACATACATGCATCTGCTCATAATGGAACAGGTAACCTCACTGCAGAAATCCAGCAATTAGTTGCAATACAAGTGTCAGAAAGAGTTATTCAGTCTACAGGAACAAAGTGAAAAGGTGGAATAATAGCTTTGAACAAGGGGAATAGAATCGCATCTAATATGGCGCTTGTATCTATGCAATGGCAGTTTTAGAGAGGTTTAGGCTATGTTTGCATTTTCTCCTAGTTATTTTAACATAAATATATTCCAATGAACTGCAAATGTTCAAGAAAGCTAGGACTACCAGGGCTTCAAGCAGGGATAAATTTCCATAAAATGGTGCTCTGTGCCGTAATGGTTAGATTTGCATTTGAGAGGAATATATTTTTCAAATTACCTAGAGAAGCAGCATACAGGTAGGCCTCCCCTTAGACATTGCAGAGCAGCTTCTTATGATTGCACTGTGACACATCTGGGGTCTACCAGACTACAGTTCAGATGGAAAGTATCATCTGAACTGTGGTGTCAGATGGTGCTTGTCTGGTGATGGCTTGGTCATGAGTTGACTTGAACCAAGAGCTGATATATAAGAGCAAAGGAAAAGCAATTTATCCAAAAGTGAGGGAGGGTTTAATACTGTAAGCCTATTTCCTTCCTTGATGCATACAGCTACTCGCAGTGAAGCCTGGTTTATTCTGGGAATAGATGCTGATTGGTGAGGTTGGGCAATTTTTAAAAATAAGATTAGTAAACATTTCATATTTTATGCTCTCCGGAGCCTCTAATTGCCACACAAATATGTCCTGGTAACCATTTTTTTCCTGCCTTGTCTTCATGACTTTGTCCTTACTTTATCTCGTTCCTAGTCTGCTACCGAGGCAGCTAAAATATATAGTTGCAATGTATCTTTGCTTCCTCTGGTTATAGAACAGTGATTTTCTTTCTTCTGATACAATACTTGATATGATTTTTCAGGCTTCACTGATGATGTCACAGTGAGGGGCTGGGATCTACCCAGTTCCTATTGATCACCTTAGGTTGCTGTGAACATGCTCCCTCTCCTCCAGTCCCTGAGAAGGGTCCACTATGTTGTAATGGAGGAACTAGAGGAAGAGCCATACCTAAGACAATGGTCAGACAAAAGAAATTTGAGCCTGAAGAAGAAACGTTATTTGAAAAAGCATCTCATGCTTGACCCTCCCTAGTTGATAAAAGGAGGGGGAGGAGAGGCTTTCAATATTCTATAAATGCTATAATCTTGCAATAAAAACAGTCTTAGGATTTATAACTTTGGGTCCTAGTCAACCTTCCTTGACCAGGATTCTGCAGATGCATTTTCCCATGAAATGTCTGACAAGCAAACACTAGACATCAGATATGGGGCAAGTGCCTCTTATCAGTTCTTATGTCAGCTTCATATAAACATGGGTTTAGCATTCTTTTGAAAGAGTGCAGGATCTTTTCAAAAACATGGAGTAGGCATTCTTTTGAAAAACTGCTAAACCTATCTTTAAAATATAAGATTAGAGAGAGTGGTGGTTGGTTATTTTTCTAATAGCAGGGAGTAATATTTAGGGTGGGAAAATGAAGCTATGGGAATTAACCAATTGCTTTCCTTAATTTGTCCTATATTAAAACAATAATGATCATACCAATCACTGGTTTTATTATTGTGTTTTATTATTGGTTTTATTATTTATTATATTATTATAAAATATACTATAAATAATATATTTATTATTTTATTATATAAAGCCTGGCAATTGAGGCAGCAAATGTTACACTGGCGTATTTTTGTGCTTTAGCACATAGTCTTTACAAGCTATCCCCCAAGGCATATAACAGGACTGAAATTGAGTTGGCCAGTGTTTGGAAGGCACTTACTATTTGGGGGAGCCATGATGTAAAGTAGGAGATCAAGTTACATATAGTAGCAGGCCCAAGATTTTCTATTTTGTTTTGTTTTTTGCAAGTACCGTATATATCAAGGATGTAAAAAGGAGACAGAGCTTTGACTGCAGCATTGCAGTCACCGTCTTTACTTTCTTTTAACCCCTATCCTATGAACACCCTTGGCCTCAGTTAATGCAGAAAGAAGTACAAGCTTAGCTATTACTAACTGGAAACCATGTATTATAATAGTTAAGGAGTTGGTCTAAGAAACCTTGAAGCAAGTCCATTCTCAGCCTAGCAGTTCCCAGAGTGTCTTTGTTCTACAGGAGTTACTTTCTCTCAGCTCACAACTGGCTCACAAGGTTCTTATTGTGAGAATAAAGTGACAGGCAATCCCCAGGTATGCTGGCTTGAGTCCCAGAGAAGAGACAGGTTACACAGGTAGCAAATTAGTAAATAAAAGAGCTGTCCAGTTTTGCCACTTTTAATGGTGGACAACAACATCCACTGTCAAATAATCTTGACTCATTTCAGATCTCCCTAGATGAAACCCTTATGCTGAATGGCAACAGCTGCTGAAAGATCAGTGGGATGGCCAATTTGAAACATTGACTTCAAAGATTTATTTCAGCAATTAAAACTGTTTCAAAGTTGAGGGATATGCAGTGGGGAGCAAATGGGAAGCTCATGTGGTGGCTGCGCTCTGTAATTACAGCACAGAGATGATTTCTCCAAGGACTAAAAATGAAAACCCATCTCTCATCTGGAGCTGGCATCCCCCATCGGCCACATCTTCAGCACACAATCCCTGCTGCACACTTTGTTCAAATGTTGGGACACGTTGCTATTTGGAGCAATGGGTTCTCCAGCTGCTTTATTGTATCGTTCAATGGCCATCACCTTTTGATCCAATCCAAAAGCAGCTGCTTCTGTAACAGAGCTGTGATAGAACACATCACGTCTCCTAACTTGGACATTCTCCCAGGGAGGTGCTATTTTTAAATGTGCTGTTGATAATATTCCGAGTGAAGTTTGTATTCCTGGGCAGCTGGGATGCAGTAGGATTGGTGGGGGCAGGGGGAACCAAGCTGTTGGCTAATTGAGTTCTTCTCCCTTAGGATGAACTAAGGATAATATCTAAAAGAAGTCCTGAAGGCAATCAAGGATTCTGCTTTATGAGCTTTACCTCATCCCCAAACCCTAAAACAGATCAGGAAGGCTTGAAGCAATCATGGGTGTTACATGACAAAACAGAACAAAAGAACAGCAGGGAACTAGATTTTACGATCATAGATAAGTGATAGAAGAAGAATAGAAGTTATGTAACATGTCAGCATAGATTGATAGCCGAGGTAGGCAGGTTTCTAATATAAGGAAGTTCAGGTTTGCACAGTATTTTTTTGTCAGAATTACTGAATATTCTGAAATCCCAGTGGATATCCATATGTGTCATATTTCAGAGTGTGGATAATTTGGGATTTAGGAAAATATAGAGATGCCCCCCCACCCCATAATGGTAGGGGAAAAAACAGGGTTAGGGTTACGGTTAATCTCCATAGTGAACCCCTTGATATTGCTGGGCTATAACTGTGATCACCATTCACCATTGGTGTTATTGGATGGGAAGAATTTAAACTGTGGTTCAACCACTTAAAAGGCCTCAGTAGTGGGTAAAACTAATGAATCTACTTCCTTATAAGGCCAGAGAATGGAAAATATATGGCATTTTGATGAAGTATATTTATAAATCAAACTACTGGATAAGGAGGAACAGACGTTTTAGCATTAGTCTGTGAAACAGTACTACTGTCACTGAAAAACATGAAATATATCCTCCAGCCCATTTATCAAAACAGTCTAGACAATTGCATGAATTAAATATTTTTGTTGGTTCTACATCACTTCAATATCACATATTACACATAATGCCAGTCATGATTTATCTTGAAGGCATCACTATGATGAATATCAAAGGATTATTACTCTATTAGCAACCTTCCCCCACAGCCTGAAATCCGAGCAATAGATGTCATAAGAGCTGTGGTGGTGCAGTGGTTAGAAGGCAGTACTGCAGGCTACTTCTGCTGACTGCCAGCTGCCAGCAGTTCGACAGTTTGATTCTCACTGGCTCAAGGTTGACTCAGCCTTTCATCCTTCCGAGGTTGGTAAAATAAGGACACAGATTGTTGGGGCAATATGCTGACTCTGTAAAAAGTGCTATTGCTATTGCTTGCTAAAATGAGCAAAAACTGGATATCAGAGGTGCTCTAATAGACTCTGGACTGAGCAGAGGATTCAGTGGTCTCTAAAGTACCTTTCAACTCTACAGTTCTATGCTTCCACAGAAGAAGACAAAGAAAGCCTTTGTTTGAAATGAAGGTTTATTTGTAGGATCCTCTTTCAACCTTCATGCTGCCTCCTTTTTTTTGCCCTGAATGCAGAGGTGGTACTCAGCAGGTTCTGACCAGTTCTGGAGAACCGGTAGTGGAAATTTTGAGTAGTTTGGAGAACCGGAAAATACCACCTCTGACTGGAGATTTTACAGTATCCTTCCTCTGCCACACCCACCAAGCCACGCCCACAGAACCAGTAGTAAAAAAATTGAATCCTACTACTGCCTGAATGCCTTTATTTTCAGTGAGTAAAAATGGTCTTTCAGAGGGGATCTTAGATTTGAAGGGAAACCTTCTTCATTTACCCTACTAATGCCTACATTGTGTGCTGCAAGGAAGTAATTATGGGCTTGTTAAAAAAGGCTCCTATGAATCAACAAAACCACACCTATTGTCCCTGCTATGTGCAGGTGGATCCATAGTGATCTACAGCTTAGTGTACGAAGGCTTCCACACTGCAAGCTCCATTCATACTCCAAACACAGAACCTCCTCTTTTAACTGATTTCACAAGGGTGACAAAATGGGAAATCTGGTTCCTTCCTTTCATTATATTCACATCACTCCTGGAAGGAAGAAAACACTGGAAAACATCATGTAGATCCTACATATCAACTCCTTGAATGCCAGATATTTGACTTTCCTCTCCCGTGCACATATTTATGGGAAACCAAAATGGTCTGAATTGATCACCATAATAATATTTGCTAATACCGAAAGTGGAAAATAAGATATATTGGTTACTTTGATTTATAAGTTACCTTTCCAACAGGGAACTTGGCTTCACTTCAATATTTTGTGAGGAAATATTTTGAAGGAAAATTATAGGTTTTAAACGTCCATGAAAGTGTGACTTGTGAACATTCACATTCTGGGTTGTATGAAAGAAGGCTATGCTTAAGTGACAAGAATGTCAATACATTTTTATCCTGAAATTGTTCCATCAATATAAAACTAAAGGTGTTGCACATTAATAGCTGCTTGGCACCATTAATGCACTCACAACTTAAGTGCTTCTTAGAACACTAAAAAAATGGATCAGTTACTTTGCTTTACAAAGTAAAAATCCATTAACTGCATGTTAGTTTCTTCTTGCTTTGTCAGGCTGCAAGTCATTGTTGATTGCTGGCAATTGCCTGTGCTACGACCTGTAGTTTTTTGGCAACATTTTCAGAAATTGTACAACCTTGTCTTTTTCTCTAGGGCCGAGAGAGAATCACTAGCCCCAAATCACCTAGTTGGCTTTATGTCTAAAGCAGAACTAGAACTCATTGTCTCCCTGGTGCCTTACCCATTACATTAAACTGGCACTTGTTCCCAGCTTAATATACTTCAAATAGGCAAGACTTATCATGAGGATGGTGGCTAGGATAGACTCGTTTATGGGAGTTCAAAGCCAATGAGTCTGGAGGGCACCAGATTGGGGGGAAGGTAATCTAATCTAATTTCATGGTTTATTTCTGTAAAGAGAAATAGCAATAGCAAAAAGACTTAGACTTATATACCACTTCACAGTGCTTTACAACTCCCTCTAAGCAGTTTACAGAGTCAGCCTATTGCCTCCAACAACCTGGGTCCTCATTTTAGTGACCTCGGAAGGATGGAAGGCTGAGTCAACCTTGAGCCGGTGAGAATCAAACTGTTGAACTGCTGGCAGCTGGCAGTCAGCAGAAGTAGCCTGAAGTACTGCATTCTAACCACTACGCCACCACAGAAATAGTCCAGTCCAGCATACAGAGGTGAAGGACCTCGTCCTGTTTTAAGAAAAGCTCTTGGTCAGTGCAGGATTCCTTTTCATTGTTTTTTTTAAAGCTGGCCCTCCATATTTTACACACGGTTGCATTATGCACACCCTACTGATGAGCCGTGATGGCACAGTGGTTGGAATGCAGTACTGCAGGCTACTTCTACTAACTGCCAGATGTCTTGCTGCTGCTCTCTCCATGGCCAAAGTCCCTCAAACCATATGCCTGGGCTTGGCTGATAAATGCTGAGCTTAATCATCATTTCTCTCTGTAATTTATGGAGAAGTGGGTTCTTTTTACCCTCACCCCTCCATATTCAAACAGAGAGCTTCTTTTCATTATGCAGTTAGCTCTTGTTTCCACATCTGAAAGTCTTCTTGATCTATAGTCAATGCCCTTTGGGTGTTTTACCTTGAACCAGGGGTGGGATTCTACCAGTTTGCATCTATTTTCTAGAACCGGTTGTTAACATTCTGAGCAGTTTGGAGAACCAGTTGTTAGAAGAAATTACTGGCCTAATCCTGTAAGGAAGGCAGGAAGGAAACATTCTGCTGTTGCTTACAGAAACTGCCTCCCTGTTAACCCTTATTACATTCTTGGCAGGACTAGACTTCCTGTCTCAGGAACTTCTCTGGAGTTTTTTTCCCCTCCTTTGCTGGTACTTTGCTTGTGTGGAGTGACCATTCAAAGTTACAATGGCACTGAAAAATGTGACTTATGACCATTTTTCATACTTACAACTGTTGCAGCATCCCCACAGTCATGAGAGGCCAGGCGAGGAGATGCATGCCTTGATGTGAGTGATATTCAGTTGGCCACACCCAGCCAATAACATGACCACCAAGCCATGCCCACCAACTAAGCCACGCCCACAGAACCGGTTGTTAAAAAATTTGAATCCCATCCCTGCCTTGAACCATATTTGCATATTCCTTTTACCACATGAATGCCCGGTAAATAAATTTGTGCTCCATCCCTGATATGGTGTAACCATAGCAAAATAAACTATAACTTTGAACATTTAACAGAATCACCTTAATTTTTTTCTAGCTTGTTTGAACAGATATGTGCCTAACCTGAATCAAAAGTCCCATAAGAAGTGGACATTGTAACAGGAGAGCCATGTTAATCTATGGCACTGTTTCTTAACCTTAGTAACTTGAAGATGTGATGACTTGTAATAGAGTAGTGGACGATCACTTAAATATGAGTCAGTAGTGTGCGGCAGCAGCCAAAAAACCTAATACAACCCTTGGTTGTATAAACAGAGGCATAGAATCAAAATCACATGTAGTATTAGTACTGCTTTATAAAGCAGTACTTAGTAAGGCCACACCTGGAATATACTGCATCCAGCTTTGGTCACCATGTTACAAAACAGATGTTGAGACTTTGGGAAAAGTGCAAAGAAGAGCAACTAAAATGATTAAAGGAGACTAAAACATAGGAAGAACAGTTGCAGGATTTCACTAGTCTAAAGAAAAGAAGGACTGGGGGGGACATGATAGCAGTATTCCAGTACTTGAGAGGCTGCCACAAAGAAGAGGAAGTCAATTTATTTTCCAAAGCACCAGAAGGCAAGGCAAGAAACTATGGATGGAAACTAATCAAGGAGAGAAGCAACCTGGAATGAAAGAGAAATTTTCTAACAGTGAGGACAATTAACCAGTGGAGCAGCTTGCCACCAGATGTTGTGGGTGCTTCACCACTGGAAGTTTTCAAGAAGAGATTGGACAGTCACTTGTCTGAAATGGTATAGGGTCTCCTGTTTGAGAAAGGGGTTGGACTAGAAGACTTCCAAGGTGTCTTCCAACTCTATTCTGATAGATAAATAGATAGAATAGATAGATAGATAGATAGATATAGTTTTAGCTCCTCTAGTCATGTTTCCTGTCTCGTTTGACCAGAAGGATTTCAACTCACGGAATTCCTCAGCAGCTAAGGCTGAGAAACCCTGATCTATGGTGACAAAAAAACCTATAAGAGAAGCAGAAATAAGTTTTATCTTCTTAGGTACTCTTCTCCAATGATACTGTAGGCAGTATCTTTTATGAGTAGTTGGACATGTGGGTTACTTGTTCATGAGTGACTATAGATTGGTCAGAAATCCGATGCTCTCTTTCTACTTCACTCTGATGCCTAGCTCATTCTGTCCAAGTCTTTGACTTACAAAATGTACACTGTCCCTCAAGCTGGTTTCCATACATTGGTGAGGCACTGGGTAACCCGAGAATGCCTTGCTTTCATTTTTCACGCCTTCCTGGTAACCAACAGCATCAGTATATGTTGTTTATTTAATTAGAAGATTTACAGAGCTGTCCAACTCATAATCATGGCTCTGCATGGTGAACGCCATACTGTTGTTGGATTTGAAGCCAAAGTGAAATGATTAATCAGTAACTATTAATTTAAACTTCTACCTTGCCCTTCTCTCCACCTTACCATTATCATCTCCTCTCTTCTTTCTTTATTGTAGTGACAGCAGAAGGAGAAACCCCATTTTTAAGGCCCTCAAATTTAACATTTAATTTTTTACTAAATTACTTTGGCTCAACAATCTTTAATAATGTGTAAGCTTCTGTCTGGTATTCCTGTCATCAGTACAACTACTTTCCTTGCCAGAATTGCCCTTGGTAATTCTGTTAACAAGTTAGCTCTAGGCGACAATATTCTGAAGAGGTTCTAAGCAGATTGAGGCTTTTTGAATTCATAATCAGAAGGCAAGGAACTGCATAGAAAAAAATGTAAGATATCTTCATGTAATGGGAGAGAACTGGTTTGGCAGTAATACATATGAAAAGGATCTGGGTTCAACATGAGCCAACAGCATGATGTCTCTGATCAAAGGCAAATCCTATCTTGGGACAATCTAATATGGTGCATACTGGTAGGTAGTAACTGAATTACTTCATTTTGTCCTGATTAGACTCCACTTGGAGTACTGGGTCCGATTCTGCACCCTGATGTTCAAAAAACTGAAGCCAGAGAAGAGATATCAGGATTGTGAGAAGTCTGAAGACCCAGTCCTTGGAGGGACAATTAAAGCATCTGGGTACATTTAGCTTACAAAAAAACAAAAACAAAAGTAAGGTGTGATATGACACCAGTCTTCAAATATTTGCAGGGGATCGCAGAAAAGAGTGCATCCATGAACACCAACTAGCATTCAGAAGAGGCAGGGAAAACTCCTTGAACTCACAACACATGGATAGACTCAACCATAGTTTCAGCTGGGTAATTGTGAGCACCCTAGAGCAAGATAAATCCAAAAATGGTCTGGAAGCTTGGCATACAGACAAATCAGCCATCAATGGATACTTAGAGATAAATCACATTCACATACCATTTGAAAGTGACAATAAAAAGCTAAAAAGGAAACAAAAAGATCAGAATACTTCCTCCTCAGCAGCCAGTTAAATAGGAATTAAAAATCAAGCAGTAAACAACAGCCTAATCAAGGAATTATTAAGGACAAAAACTACACCCACAGCAACACTGGCACGATGAGCTACTCTATATATACAAAGGGATCAAAACCCAAACTTATTAACACTGATGATGTTATCTAGTTGGGTAATGAAATGTCAGCAAAGCTCAGAGAGCACCAAAGACTCCGTAGTTCAGCCCTGAGCTAAACGTAAACTTATTTGACAGAGTTAAATACAGGCTTTCCTGCCACTTACAGTGTTGCTAACAAGCTCTCCCACTGGACCATTTTGCAAAAGCAAAGTACTTCCATCCCCTAATAATACTACACCTCAGGGTCAGCCAATATAAGAATGAGAAGAGGAAAAAGAAAACGTGCTTCATATGACATTGGTTACATCATAATCTAATGGTAACCATGGAGTTTTCAAAGGAGATTTGAACAGTTCCTGGAGGAATTGAGAATGGAGTTGCCCTTCATGGTTCTCTGTCAGGAAGATTAGGTGGACGTCCATCTTCAGAAGCAGGTCAGGGCTACTGCTGCCAATCTTGCAGATATATAAGGATGAGGAGGAGAATTCAAATAGATTTTTGCCTTTAGTTCCTCAAGAGGGAAAAGGATAAACATCAGTGTGGGTTTTAATATTTCTCAGACCTGTTTTCCAATCTTCTGTTAGATTTATGGACTATCTTTTATTCAGGAAGTCAAGGCAGCGTATATAGTGCTCCTTCCCCTCATTTTTCTCCACAATAACCCTGTGAGGTAAATTGGTCTGAGGGAGAATATGTTAGCTTTGTTGAGTACAAATAACTCGTGCAAAATGATTGTCTGAGTCACATTCAACTTATTCCCTGGGTTTCTTCACCCTGGTGCCTCCCAGGATATGTTTGGCTACAATTCTCATAATTATAGGATTTACGGAAGTTGTAATTCAACATATCTAGAAGGCTCCCGATTGGAAAAGCAAAACATATTACAAAATTCTGATCTATAAAGTAGGCTTATTCTGAGTTACACTTAAGTTGCAGTCACAGAACAAAAGAATATGTGTCAGAAACAGACTAGAGCCTTGTCACTGGACCCAGTAAAGGTGTTCATGCCTGGCAAAGAGGATGGGAGGAAGCTTGATTGCAAAGCAAAGTTAAACACTAGGTCTGAATATGAATATACATCCAGAATGATTCAGTGTGACATTTAAAAATCTCTTAATGTACTAAATTGAGCAGGCAATCAAGAGTATGCTGCTAGGATATGAACACACTTTTTTGTTAATAAAATGTGAATCAATCAAGGATATTTTTATATATCCATCAGAGTGTCTCTGTTTTTTCTCCCCTTTCACTCTCAAAGTTTTGTGTACCTACCTTCTAAATTGTAAAGTAATTCAGGCACCAGGTTCAAATCGGAGTCTTTGGTCTAGTTTTAGAATAGAACAGAATTCTTTATTGGCCAAGTGTGATTGGACACACAAGGAATTTGTCTTAGTGCAAATGCTCTCCATGTACATAAAAGAAAAATACATTTGGTCTCAATTAAGACAGTTCTTCACTTACAACAGTTCGTTTAGTGACCGCTCAAAGTTACAATGACAGTGAAAAACGTGACTTATGACCAGTTTTCACACGACCTGGCAGCATCCCAAGGATCAGATAATTAATATTCAGACAATTGGCATATGACTCATATATATGACGGTTGCAGTGTCCCAGGGTCATGTGATCCCCTTTTGTCACCTTCTGACAAGTCAAACTCAATGAGGAAGCCAGATTCACTTAACAACAGGGTTACTAACTTATTAACTGCAGTGATTCACTTAACAACTGTGGCAAGAAAGGTCATAAAATTGGGCAAAACACACTTAAGAAATGTGTCACTTAAAAAAACAGAAATGTTGGGCTCAGTTGTGGTTGTAAGTCAAGGACTACCTGTATTAAGTTCCTCAGCCTCATCACAGGCCTATTCGTATACGGGTAGTCCTGTGCTTATGCTCTTACTTCAGCTAAATAAGGCAGTCATTAAACAAAGACAATCTGTATAAGCAAAGAGAGTTTTTCATTAGCATCAAGAGAAAGTTACCAAGTGGAAAAATAAGGCAGTGAAGCCATGTACTCCTGTGCTACATTTTCTGTGAGAAAAGGACATGGATGCAAACTTTGGTGATTTCCCCGTGGCTGAAAATAGGAGATCTTGGTTTGTGGCAAAGAAGGAATTGCACTTGGGTCCGTCCAGACGTATATATTTGCTGACAGAGTAAGCATAAAAAACCACTGCCCCAACAGGGACTAAAAGTCTGATGCTCTACCAACTGAGCCATCCAGACTCTTGTACTTAGTTTTCTGACCTAGGAAATTTTGCAATATTGATCTGGAGATCTAAACACATCAGCAGTATCTTTCTCCTCTGGAGCCTCTTATTGCTTATAGAGTTGGTGCCCACACTTTGAACAACTATCTCTTCCCTCCACTACAAAAACCTGGAAAATGTTTACAGGGTTTTTTTTTTAAAAAAAAACATGGTATGAATCAAGACACTGTAATCTCCAGAGAAATGCATGGAAACTATCCTGGCTTCCAGATATGTTGGTCAATGAAATGGAAACCCAACATACTAAATAGCCTTAAATTGAAGAAGGATGTTCCAATCATTTCCAGCAATTATCAGCTCTGCCAAAGACGGGGGAGCAGGGGAGAGCTGTTGGCTGCTGACTGACATATGCTAAAACTACTTATGCCACTAAATGCTAATGTCCCCAGCCAACAAATGAATTCTCCTCCCACCAGAAACTGCTTGGGGTAATACAAATACTCAGCCAGCCAGTTAATTTTGGTTCTCTATAGCCTTATATAAATTTCTTGCATGTCATCCAGCATACGATTCCTAGGAACTGAAGAAGATGATTGGCCGGCTTCCTTGAAACAGGAACTGGATACAGTTTGGAACATTGTGATAAAGATTCTCAAATATTCTGAAGGTTATGAGGCTTGTTAGGTTAAAAAGGAAGTTTGTGCCATTTCCAGGTGCTTTTTTTTAAATACAGGTAGTCCTCGCATAACGTCCACACCTTCAGGTACTTATTCAATGTTTCAACAATGCTGAACAAGGGGACTTACCAGTATTCTTTGTACTGGCATGTAGCAGCAACCCACATGGTCACATGATTGCAATTGGGATGCTTTGGCAGCCAGGTTCCATCTACGAAGTCATGGTGTCCCATGTTTATATAATTGAAGTTTGCAACTTTCCTTGGAAAAGAATGGAACTCTGACTTTGGGTTTGACAAGTTAGACTGATAGATCTTTATAGAAGTGGCGTGTTCATATTATTATGAACTTAAGAGCTTCACACTTAAGAGGTCCGTAAAGGGGGCGTGCATAAGTGCACAAACGTGCCTATTGTCCCTTGTTGTTTTATATTATTCCTATTTTTGTTTCTGTTTGACAAATTATAAAAAATAAATAAAATAAAATCGGAAAAAGCAAAAAGTTGTGATTTGATGTTAATGCCTTATTTTACTGTAACAGAGAGTGTCGGGAGTCAATGCTTCTTTTCCTTTTCCTTATCTTTCCTCACTTCTCTTTCCACTGCCCCCCTCTTCCCCCCCCACTGATTTTCATATTATATTATATTATATTATATTATATTATATTATATTATATTATATTTGGATTTATATGCTGCCCATCTCCGGAGGGACTCGGGGTGGCTTACACAGAAACATATACACAGTATAAAATTTATTTCAAAGTTTGCCCAATCCAAATAATTCTAAAATATTAAAATATCCCAAAATTAAAAACCCCAACCCCGCTCAATCCAGGCTGGCCTGTGAAAACAGCCAGGTCTTTAGATCATGGTGGAAGGAGCGCAGGTCAGGGGCCAGACGTAGCTCCAGGGGTAGTTGGTTCCAAAGGGTGGGCACCCCCACAGAGAAGGCCCTCCCCTGGGGGACCGCCAACCGACATTGCCTGGCTGACGGCACCCCCAGGAGGGTCTGCCTATGGGAGCGTACCGGGCAATTGGACCTCGATGCTGGTAGGAGGTGCTCCTGCAAGTACCCCGGACCCAAGCCGTGCAGGGCTTTATAGGTTAACATTAGCACCTTGAATCTTACATGGAGGGCAACTGGCAACCAATGCAAACCACGCAGGAGGGGTGTCACATGGGAGAATCGGGCCGCTCCCATCACCGCCCATGCGGCCGCTTTTTGCACCAGTTGAAGCCTCCGCATAGTCTGCAAGGGCAGCTCCAGGTAGAGAGCATTGCAGTAGTCGAGACGGGAGGCCACGAGCACACGAGTGACTGTGCGTAGGGAATCTTGGTCCAAGTAGGGGTGCAGCTGGCACACCAGGCGAACCTGGGCAAAGGCCCCCCTGGCGACGGCTCCCACCTGCTCCTCCATATTGAGCCGTACATCCAGGAAGACACCCAAGTTGTGCGCCCTATCCACAGGGGGCAACACCTTTCCCCCCATGACCAAAGATGGAATTTCTTGGATCCGAGAGGCCGATATGCACAGCCATTCAGTCTCGTCTGGATTGAGCTGGAGCCTGTTCCTCCCCATCCAGATCCGCACCGCCTCGAGACACCAGGACAGCACAGGGAGGGCATCACTGAGGTGGCCTGAGGTGGAGATGTAAAGCTGAGTATCATCAGCATATTGATGATACCTCACCCCAAAACCACGGATGATCTCGCCCAGTGGCTTCATGTAGTTGTTGAACAGGAGGGGAGAGAGCAGTGACCCCTGAGGAACCCCACAAGTGAGGGGCCTCGAGGTCGACCTCTGCCCGCCCGTCAACACTGACTGTGTGCGCCCCAAGAGGAAGGAGGAGAACCACTGTAGAATGGTGCCTCCCACTCCCAGCTGCCGAAGGCACCGCAATAAGATACCATGGTCGATGGTATCAAAAGCCACCAAGAGATCTAATAGGACTAGGACAGAGGAACATCCCCTGTCCCGAGCCCTCCAGAGATCATCAATCACCATGACCAATGCTGTCTCCATGCTGTAACTGGGCCTGAAGCCCGTTTGAAATGGATCTAGGTACTTGGTTTCCTCCAGGAAAGCCAGGAGCTGTTGAGCCACCACGCTCTCAACAACCTTCACTAGAAAGCGAAGGTTGGAGACAAGTCGAAAGTTGTTTAAATTGGCTGGGTCCAAGGCAGGCTTCTTGAGAAGGGGCCTCACCACCGCCTCTTTTAAGGCAGTAGGGAAGACCCCCTCCTGCAACTAAGCATTGGTAACTGCCTGGAGCCAGCCACATGTACCTTCCTGGGTGGCATATACCAGCCAGGAGGGACACGGGTCCAATAAACATGTGGAGGCACACAGCCGCCGCATAATCCTGTCCACCGCATCTGAGGTTACAGGGTCAAACTCCTCCCAGATAATATCGACAAGACTTGTCGTCGCCTCTGAGTCCGACTCAAGCCAGTTGGTGTCCAGACCGGCCTGGATCTGAGCGATCTTATCCAGCAGATGTTGACCAAACTCCTCGGCCTGCCCCTGCAAAGGGTCCCCTCTCACCTCCTGATTAAGGAGGGAGTGGGTGACCCTGAACAGGGCGGCCTGGCGATTATCTGTGGATGCGATGAGAGTGGAGAAGTAAGATCTCTTTGCCACTCCCATCGCTGCCAGATAGGTCCTGGAAAAGGACCTTAACTGGGGTCGGTCAGATTTGGACTGGGAGGACCTCCAACTGCTCTCTAGGCCCCTCCTCCAACGCTTCATTTCCCGCAGCTCCATGGTAAACCAGGGAGCTAGCCGGGATCTGCACCGGGTTAAGGCCGCAATGGGACAACCCGGTCGAGCGTCCCAGAGGCCGCCTGTTGCCAGGCCTCCGCTAGGTCCTCGGCCGAGTTGTGGGTCAGGGAGGGAGGTAATGGCCCAAGTGCCACCTGGAACCATTCAGGGTCTATCAGGCGCCTGGGGTGGAACCACCTAGTTTGTATTTACTTTGTATTTTGTATTTTATAATACTTTATAACCAGGGGTGGGCTTCAAATTTTTTAGCAAGCGGCTCTCTGCCCTAATGACTGGCTGGCTGGGTGTGGCCAACTTGATGTTGCTTCTTTGCCCTAATTACCTAAAAAAAAGATATATATCAAAAAGTTGTTTATTATTCCATGCATTTAATACTTAAATAAAAGACTGGGTGAAACCAGGCTTAATAGCAGTGACTGTGAGAGGGATCTTGGAGTCATAGTGGAGTTTCTGGTGAGTTACATGATTCTTATTATTTGGGGATTAATCTCCTCGGAGGCTAGTGGCTATGTTATCTGATTATCTCTATGGCTCTCCCTCACAAGTGCTGAGTGTTTATCTAGCTTGCAACACTTTTACCGTGTGAAATGTCCTTGGCTGAATGCCCAGAAGTTCAATTAAGCCTATTAAGAGCTTTCCCTTGCTGCTTGTCTTTCTGAGGTTATTGAAGGCTCTCCAAGCCCCGCAGAGTCTTAGCTAGCGACTCTCCCAAGCCCCTGTGAGCCCCCAGCAGCCCACCCTTTTATAACTCAATAAAAATGTTAAACACAGAGAAGTTTGCAACTTTCCTGGCTGGCTTCCAACCAGCAAAGTCAATGGGAAGGAGCAGCAGGAGGTTGCATATGGTGGTCACGTGACCATCGGACAATGCAGAACAATGGTGGCTGGGACGACTCCATGTTGCTGTTATAAGCCAGTGCAACCATGTGAGGTCATGCCTTATAGCCATGTCGCTTAGCGGGACAGTTCCCTGTACCTTTTACCATTGGTAATTGAGGACTGTTTGTAATCTTGTTAAAGTGTGTGTGTGTGTGTGTGTGTGTGTGGGGGTGGGGAGATAGTGAGAGACAGAGAGAGAAGTGGCTGAGTACGCACTCTGAGAGCCTACTTGTTGCAAGTGCCTTGAGAGAACAGAAGCAACAAAGCCTACCGCCAACTACAGTAGCTGCTGCTCTGCTACTGCTACTAAAGAAATGGGAACAAACAACAGCCCAGTGCTGGAGCTGTTCATCTGGAAGCAAATGCACAAAGAAAAGGCAGCTGGGCAGCCAACCGTATGAAAGAGGGAAGAGAAGCTGCAATTATCTGCCGCTCCTTCCTGTCGCTAAGTAGAGGTTGTTACAAGAAATTCAGTCATCCGAGATGGCTGCACAAAAGCATTGGCTTCTTTGTGGAGGGAGGGAGCCCAAAGGTCAGGTCCACTCTGCCCAAGATTGGTGTTCTTGCTCTCCTCCCAGCAGAAACTAGGCGTGTTATGCCCTGTCCTAGATTTTGATGGGCAGCCATCTTTTTGGCTTGTCTGCAACAAACAGAACGTTGATTACAGAAGGCCTTTGTCCACATTATCTTGTTAAGGCTTTTTAAAAAAATCATCCCAGTGGGTCATAGTGCATTCCACATGAATGACAAATTCCAGAGCGGTGGTTCCGTTTACACTTGTGGTGGAATTAAACACGATGCAGCAAAGCACATCAGGGTGAGGGAAAGTGCTAAGAGATGGGAGGGAGTGGAGTGAGGCAGTTCCAATAAGAAAAGGGGGCAGAGTTCAGACCTGGTTACCAAATCCTTTTTCCTTGAACATTTTCCCTATGAGGTGCACCCTGCTCAGATGCTTTTGTCCTCTCAAAATATCTTTAGTGTTTCCAAGGACTTGGAGTAAAATGGCTGGAGGAGGAACTACTGAATAGAGGGGAAAAATACACCTGGAAGAAAAGTCATCCACCATTTGAAAACAGAGAGGCCAGCCCTGATGTTAGGCGGAACAAGGGAGCATGGCTGCTTGGTATCAACGTGTTAAAATTGCACAAACCACATGGCTTGCCATATTTGGTTCACTGTCAGGTGGGAAAGACCATATCCACACTTGAAGGACTCAAATTAAACTGAATAACAGAATAACAGAGTTGGAAGGGATCTTGAAGGTCATCTAGTCCAACCCCTGCTCAAGCAGGCACCCTATACTATTTCTGATAGATCTCCAGTCTTGAAAGCCTCCAGTGATGGCGCTCTCACAACTTCTGAAGGCAAGCTGTTCCATTGGTTGATTGTTCTCGCTGTCAGAAAATTTCTCCTTATTTCTAGATTGAATCTCTCCTTCTTCAGCTTCCATCCATTGTTTCTTGTCTGGCCTTTGGGTGCCTTGGAAAATAGCTTGACCGCCCTCTCCTCTCTGTGGCAGCCCTTCAAGTATTGGAACACTATTATCATGTCTGATGTATTGCTAAATAGCCTAGACACAGGAATCTTCTCAGCTAATGGTTAGCATCTGCTTGGAGTTAGACAAGGGTTAGCTGAAATCAAGGAGGGTGGTAGGCTTACTCTATGTATGGCTGGCTATGTAGGGATTCAAGGCTGGTCCCTCTTTTAACTCTGCCCCCAGGTTCTACCACTCATTCTACATCCTCTCTGGGTATGGTGACCGTATTCCCTTGATAAAAAACAATAAAAGATAAACTTTAAAAAAGGGCAAATCTAAAACAGGTTCAAAAAGATTTTTTAAAAAAAATGTTTCTGCTTATAACTTAGTTGTGTAACTGAACATTCAAGAGAAAAACCAAACAAATAAATAAATAAACTGAATAAATATAAAGGACAGTTTTCTGAAAATAAAAAGCTGCTCTTTATAATAATATCTGCATGTCACCGAATCCATAGGCATCCTCCTCTGAAAAGATCCAGGTTGCCATGCATTTAGAACAATCATAGCTGTCTCTTTCTCTTTGCTTCCATCTAGTGGTCATAAAGATTCTTGCAGCCCAGATGTGGTAATCCTGAAAGGGCTACAGTTCTGATATAATTTTTTCTGCTTGACTATTCATTTTTTTAAAAAAACTGTTTCTGCTGATGAAGGGAGCTTTAAGGTCTACATCACATAGTTCACCCAGGGAGCTTAATAGCTTCAGAACCTCAGACAGTAAATTCAGATCTCCATATAAGATAAAATTTATATATGATGATTTCCTGCAATTATATCCTTTCTGTAATGGCCACTAAATATAGATAGTCCTTATTTAGCGACCAGAATTCAAACTGACAAATGTTAAGGAAAGCTGTTGCTAAGTGAAACTGAACTACACTTATGATCTGCAAAGGTTGTTAAGTATGAAGATTGTTCAAAAAATGTCAGGACTCTGAGGTAAATCAGACAGGAAATACAATTAGATGAATTAATTCTACTTTATTGAAAAGTTACATTAAGATTTGAGAAAACATCCACCTTGAGAAAATTGCTGTGAAACTATGGCTTTAATATTAACTATATTAATTTATTTAAGGTCTGTTAAATTCAACCAAATGAATTTTTTCTTCCTTCCACATTTTGAATTGTGCCCAACAATTCCCTTTCAAAGGCCAAGGACAACCCTTGGCTTGGTCCTAAATAGTTATGTATCTCAGACATAAAAAAAGCTGCATCTGGTTTCTGTAATCCTATAAACTGTCAACTGGGATTAAGCTCCACTGAACTGAAATTTGCTGTTGAGTGGATATGGAATATATTTCACTGAAAATCATTGCACTCTTCCTCGGCTCTTTCTTTTCTATCTATTTGTGTCCAGATAAAAGATACTGAAATCAATTCTTGATACTTCATGGCAGACATTACTGCAAGTTTCTTAACCGATATGTTTTAAATATGGGATGTTGATCCTGAAGCCCCCGATTGCATGTACAGTAGGTCAACGCCAACTCTCAGAAAGAGAAATCCAGGCATCTTTGACTGCAATTTTGAAATGCTTCCAACTCAATGCCCAAACAAGACCGCTCTACAGTTGCAAGAGATAAAATGCTGCATTCTCAAGTATAATTTGGGTCTTCAATATCTATCCAAATTCTGTTTTATCATATTGGGAAGTTAATTAAAGTATATGCTTTGACGTGTTCCTCTTTTATTTTCAGCAGTTTGCTCTCTTGCTGTTTTGAATGATCAATCCGAATAATGTCTTTTCCTTCTGAGCCTGGGTTAACCTAGCAATGACTCATAGGTAACCTGGCAACTTATCCTAGAAGCTACTATAGCACATCTCTTAAGAAAGAGAAGCAAATTCCTGAATAATGAAATGACCATGGAACTCTGAAGAGATGGGCTTTTTGAAACGCAGGAACAACAAACACACTTTAAACTCAGCATTTGAATAGAAATAATTCATTGCATTCAGTGCTTTCATATATCCATTCTGCTGTACGGTAGAGTACTGGTAGCTATCTACCCACTGTTACCTTGGTGACAAGATCCTGTAACCTTGATTCCCTCCCCCCGCCAGCTTCTAAGCTATGGAAGCTTCAGAAAGCATTATTGCTTTAGGATTTGAGCAAAAATATGGTTTTTTCATATACCTGAGATGACATCAAAGGTTCTTTGGAAGCCCAAATCCTGGTGGGCATACATGATTTTTTAAAAAATTGCTGGTACCTGGATATTAACCCAAAGAATTATCCCCTTACATGGCTCTATACCAAGTGGAAGCCTCCTCTTCCAAGCAACAGAAAAGGTTCAAAAGAACTGTTTTGCAGCATCTTCTGCATTTTTCTGGAGGCATGCTTTCCAAATGCCTGCAATCCTGATCCTAAGGATCACTAAGCCCACAGTCATAAAATACAGCAGGTTTACAGTGAATTTGTGAGTTGCCAGCTATGGGTTCATATCTTTCACTGATATATTTCAAATGAAATATTGTGGAGTGGATGTCATGGTGCTCACTCGTTGGCTTCTTCCTGTTGCAGTTTAATTTTATTTAGTTTATTCAATTTAGGGACTGCCTGACTCCAAAATGACTCTGGGCAGCACACAATAAAACCAAATAAAATAGAAAATTCAGTATAGAATAATGACGTTATGTAGGAGAAGAAGAACTGGTAGCAAGTCTAGTTAACAATACCTATACCTTGAACATTTGACAGGGATTCTAACTGCCTCACTCCAAGGCCTGGGAGAACATCCTGGACTTTAAGCTTGAAAATGGGTCAAATTAATCTGGAGCTGTGGAGGAAAAAAATAATCCAGTGCTTCTCTGTGGGAAGGACAGGTGGGCAGTCATTCTGAGCACAGGTAGCAATTGCTGCTGTCCATTCTCCTCCCTGTCCTGTAGCACAGAGTGACATTCATTTATCTGCAAGGCTTATAAGCTGCTGCAAACAAAGCCATCTCTGAGCAGTCTATCCTATATTTCTCTGGGCACATTTCTGCACATTTCATACACAGATGTACCATGTAAGGAAAGCACACACACACACACACACCCATGGATGTACACATGTTACTTTTGTACACAGAAGAAAGTGAGTTGTTTCCTAAGGTCAGAGTCTATAGAGAAACTGGGGGGGCGGGAATCTTTCGTGTTTTGCACACTTTCTCTGACTTATATTAATAACTTGCAGCATTGCCATTCACACAGCAGTAATTCCTACTGGATTCAATGGCAGTTACTCTCAGAAAAGCACATATAGAATTCCCATCAAGATATTAAGGCTGCATTGTAAATCTTTTCTGCATGTTTTTAATCTTATTGCCTAGCCGTTACACTGATGGCTTAGCTAATAGTATAATTCTACTTGGGCAGACATAACAGCAATAAGGCCCATGGGAATCAAGGTCATCTCAATGAGAGCTCATAAGGGCTGGAGGGAGTAGCTGAGCAGCCTGCCATCTATCTACCTGGTTAACCTCGTTGGTTAATGTGACCAGTGACACTAGTGGGGTGGGTGCTATCTATTTCTTTTATTATACCGAAAACATGGGAAATATTTAGAATTGGATTCACATCTGAACGTGCAGATATGATGTACCCAATAAAATGGATTTTATTTAATCCAAAATCCAAAAATCAGCCTCAGAATCCTGAATTGATTGGGACCATTACTTGGAACCATGACAGAAGTAGCCTGCAGTACTGCATTCTAACTACTGTGCCATCACACCTCTTAATGCTGGCATTGGTAAGAGTAGTTGTAGAGCTGAAGTTTGGAAATCAAATTACTGTATCCATTCTCTTGCCAACTTGCCCAGGATATATAGCTAGGTACTACATTTCTAGAGTTATACAATTAAGTTGATATTCTTTGATTTTGCATGGCTTTCTTTTTTTGTTATTTTCTTGAATCTACCTTTAATTATATAAGTATTGCTTTTATCCTGGCTTCCCAGTATGTGTGATCTTTTTATCCATTGTGCGACCTGATGGAATGAAACAGCACAATTAGAATCCTTTGTTTTAAGCCAGATCACTTAAAAAGATGATATTGCTGGTGATGCAGCCATCTTTATATCCAAGGATCCCATTCTGAAGATTAACTAAAATGTTAGCTTTGCTTATAAATATTATTGACTGATAGTGGTATATTCTTGATGAAATCATTGTAAGGTTTGGTTGGCTTTTTTTCTGGCTTCTAGGCTCAACATGACACATTCTGAGCTGTTGCAATGGATTTTTCAAAAGAACCTACCACCGTTTTCCTCTTACCAAGCTTCCCAAAGCAAGAATATTATATTTCTATACCCCACTGCTACCCTTACAGGCTCCATTGTAAGTGTGGGCCAACAAGTGAGAGATCCCTGAGGAAGGATCATAAAATCAGTCCCAAAGCCTCCTATGGAGCTGTGACTAGAAACAGTGTTAGCCTGAATATTGCATCTATCCAAACTGAGTTCAAGAGTGAGGGAACAAAAATGACTACATTTGAAAGAAGCTTTTGATTTTCCTCAGCCCCTCCCAAATTGGACAATAAAAACTCTCCATAGCTTTGTGTAATAGCTATTAGTTACACTAAGTTATTTGAAGGCTTTATGTACATATTGAGGGCTACATACTGAAATGAATTGTGTGTTTGGGACCTGAGCCTTAAGCTTTCACTCCACATGCCTGCAGTTCAAACACAAACAAACAAACAACCCTTAGAAAAGTATATTTGTAAATCAGGGTTGAACTGTGGAGTCCTTGTCGTCCTCTGAGCTGGTTTGTTGGCTTATAGATCTTCTATTTCCCTATGAGGTAACATCTTCAGGCTAGAAGGGAGTCTCATGAACTGAAGCTCATCATATTCACAAACCACACACAGCTGGGGGTGATGGGCAGATTGCTAACACCACAGAAGATTCAAAAGGTTCTTGATGGACTTCCACCTAACAAATTCAGTTCAATGGTAAGAAATATAGATTGGGAGATGGAGGGTGTTATGTATGTAGGTTTGAATGTCATTGGTTAAGTTTGAATTGTTCTTGTAAAATGTCAAATAGGATTGGTTTAAATAGTGCGGGAAAACCCTGCACTCTGATTGGCTGGCAACTACAGCTGCTGGCTATAAGAAGCAGCCGTAGCCCAGCCAAGTCGGGTCCATTCGAGCTGTAGTCACTTAATAAACTCTTCACTGAAGCTCTTTGCGTCTGGCTCTTCATGCAAACTTAACACTGGCGATGAAGGTGGGATTCCTCTGAAGAAGAGACGACGCGAAAGACAAGCAGAAGAGTGAGATGGCTGCGCTGAACACCCCCCCAGCCCCGTTCGATCCAGTGGCAGAAGACTGGGAATCGTATGCGGATTGCTTCCAAATGTATTTGGAAGGAAATGACCTCGCCGATATCCCCGAGAAGCGGAAGAGGGCGGTATTTCTCACGCACTGGTCGGCAGTCTTCAGATGGCGAAGGCATTGGCGGGAGCTGCAGACTTGAAGGTAATGGCATGGTCTGATTTAGAAAAGCTTTGGCGGGAGCCCATTACAGCCCCACAAGTATCGTGCCTCATTAAGAGACACGAGTTTTATCGTCGGGATCAAGGGGAAGGCGAAAATGTTAATGACTTCGTGGCAAGTTTAAGGGACATTGGGGGTGCTTGTGAGTTTACCAACTTAGAAGAGGCCATGCGTGATCGGTTTGTTCTAGGCCTTAAAGATAAGGTCTTACAGAGCAAATTACTAATGAAACCTAAGATCACGTTTAAGGAGGCCATAGAGGAAGCTGTTTCAGCGGAAGCAACCAAGTCCTCAGCAGCAGCCATGAAGAAAATTAACAAGGCCTCAAGCCATTCTGATGTGGAAAAGTCCACAACAACCCATTTGAGCAAATAGACTCTGATTCAGACTGTAGTGAGGTGGAGGAAGGAATTTATAGACTCAGAATGGAGAAGAAAAGGAAAGACCTTGGGAAAAAGAGGGAAGAATTTTATTGCAGAGGCTGGGGGGGGCCACCCCTGCACTGAATGCAAGTTTTTAGACACCATCTGCCTACGTTGTGAGAAAAGAGGTCACCTAGCAAGAGTCTGCAAATCATCCAGAACTCCACGTAGTAGGAAGAAATTTCCTGAGAAAGAATTCAAGCCCAACAATTTCAGTGAAAAAATGGGGTACAACTCAGAAGCAAATGGGAAGAATGAAACTCATCAAACAATCACCATTGGTTACTCTTCACCCTTGAGAAGCAGAAAAGTACATGTGAAGGTATTCATTGAAGGAAGGCCTTGCCAAATGGAAGTGGACTCAGGCTCCTATTTATCTATGGTGTCATGGGACACTATTCACAGGCTACTTCCCAACATTCAGAAGAAACATTTCCAGAAGCAAGCACTGACTCTTAAAGACTACCAAGGGAACAAGATTCCAGTAGTTGGAACAAGAGAATTCAACGTGAAGTTTAAAGGCCACACCAAACGTTTGCCCCTGACCATCGTGGACAAGGACCGCCCAAGCTTGCTGGGACTTGAGTGGTTCAATCCACTAGGCATCGAGGTGACTGGCATCAATCACGTGAGCAACTCTGAATGGGAGGAGGCCTTGAAGTCTGAGTTTCCAGAGGTCTTCAGTGAAGGATTGGGCAAGTATATGGGGACCCCTATCACTTTCAACCTAGATCCCAAGGTGCCCCCAATTCGTTTAAAGCCCAGAAGGGTCCCATTTGCTTTAAAGGGAAAAATTGATGTACAATTAGACAAATTAATAGCTCAAGGAGTTTTAGAGCCCACTGACCACTCCAGATGGGAGACAGCCATAGTCACACCAGTCAAGACTGATGGGTCAGTAAGAATCTGTGGAGACTATAAGGGGACACTGAACCATGCGCTGCAGCAGAGCACATATCCAGTTCCAGTTGTGCATCATCTGTTACATTCACTTGGCAGGGGTACAGTCTTTGCCAAATTGGATTTGGCCCAGGCATATCAACAACTAACAGTTGATGATGCCACTGCAGAGGCCCAAACCATTGTAACTCATAGAGGTGCCTTCAAATGTAAAAGGTTACAGTTTGGAGTAAGCGTGGCACCAGGCATTTTCCAAAGCCTTATGGAAAGGATGCTCCAAGGACTGCCAGGGGTAGTGCCTTACTTTGATGATGTGTTAATCTCTGCTGAAAATGACACTCAGTTACAAGAGAGACTCAGAGAAGTCCTTACCAGATTCAAGAAAGCG
Organism: Naja naja; assembly: GCA_009733165.1. Classification (NCBI taxonomy): domain Eukaryota; kingdom Metazoa; phylum Chordata; class Lepidosauria; order Squamata; family Elapidae; genus Naja; species Naja naja. The sequence continues at coordinate 84,482,508 of CM019149.1, read as the reverse complement.
GGGTTAAAAGTCAAGGAAGAAAAATGCACTCTTAGAACTGACAGAGTTGAGTTCTTGGGCTATATGATTGACAAGCATGACATCCACCCTACAGATGCCAAGGTTAAAGCAATCAAAGAAGCCCCTAGTCCTAAATGCACAACAGATTTGCAAGCCTTCCTTGGACTCATTAACTTTTATCACATGTTCCTGCCTCAGAAGGCAACCATAGCAGAACCATTACACAGATTACTGGACAAAAAATCTACTTGGGTCTGGGGCAGGAAAGAACAATCAGCATTTAACAATATTAAAAGACTAATCACGTCTGATGCTGTACTGATACAGTTCTCTGAAAATCTGCCTGTTGTACTGACTTGTGATGCATCCCCTTTTGGAGTGGGGGGGGGGTTGAGCCACAGGCTTCCCAGTGGGTGGGAAGCCCCTATTGCATTTTACTCTCGCACTTTGACCAAAGCAGAGAGGAATTACAGCCAATTGGACAAGGAAGCATTGGCAATTGTTGCAGCTGTCAAGAAATTCCATGAATATCTTTATGGGAGAACATTTACCATTGTTACAGATCACAAACCTTTGTTAGGCATTGTGGCAGGAGACAAACCTACACCCACTATCCTGTCACCAAGAATGCTGAGGTGGACTGAATTTCTTGCTGCTTATTCCTACAAGCTCATCCACAAGCCTGGCAAGGACATTGGGCATGCTGATGCTTTGAGTCGCTGCCCACTTCCATTTCACACTGAGGACTTTGAACCTGAGGCACACACCTTTTCCCTAGAAACTGTTGCCAAGCTTCCAGTACATGCTGTTGAAATTGCCAGAGAGACTGCCAAAGACACTGTGTTGGCTCCTGTTATAGGCTGGATTAAGAAAGGTTGGCCTCTTCAAGATCTACCTCACCTTGCCCAACCTTTTAAGTCCAGGCAAACTGAATTATCTGTATTAAGAGGATGTATTTTGTGGGGTAACAGGGTGGTTATTCCTGCAAAACTGCAAAGAGAGGTATTGGAAATGTTACATGAGGGTCATCCTGGTATTGTAAGGATGAAGGGATTGGCCAGGAGTTATGTATGGTGGCCAGGTATTGACAAAATGGTTGAAAACTGGGTTGCATCTTGTCCCAACTGTCAGGTAGTCAGGCCTGCACCACCTCTCCCCCCACAAAGGAATGGGAATGTCCTAGGGGCCCGTGGTCCAGGATTCACATTGATTTTTGTTGGACCTACCAGAGGGCACACCTTTCTTATTATAGTAGATGCATATTCCAAATGGCTAGAGGTAATCCCCATGGCATCCACCACAACTGATGCTGTCATCAAACAGCTCAAAAACTTTTGTAACCCACGGGTTACCTGATGTTCTTGTCTCTGACAATGGCCCTCAATTTACATCCAACCTTTTAAAATCCTATTTAGCACAACAGGGTATCAGACAGCCCTTACTGCCCCTGGGCACCCTTCGCTAACGGCCAACATGGTACGTTTACCAAGGAGAAGCTTCAGCAACTGGGTCCTGGGGACATCACTGAAAGTTGAAAAACTTCTCAGTGTTCAGCACATCTCTAACCCATCTAATAACTTATCCCCAGCAGAGTTGTTGATGGGTAGGAAACTTAGGTCTTCCCTTGACCGCCTTCATCCCACTTACACCCAATGCACCACTAGATTCCACTTCCAAAGTTCGCACATTCAGTGTGGGTGATTCTGTTTATGCTAAGAACCTTATAGCTGAACCTTTGTGGATTCCTGCTGAGATAACTCAGATCACAGGCCCTCATTCTTACAGGGTGCAAACAGAGGATGGGCTCCTCTGGAGCAGGCACATTGATCAACTTAGATCCAGGTTCTCTCAGGAACATCGCACTTGTTCTTCTCTAGTTCCCTCACCTAATGTCATTTCTAGGGGGGAAGGGGAGGAACAGGAGGAAAATCAGCAAGCAAGAATCAACCCCACGTGTAACGAGCCATTACGACAGGAACCATTACAAAACCTGTCACAATGCCAAAATCCATCCTTAGAAGTGGAAGATTGTACATCACTACCTGATTTGGGTGCTGACATTGGGCTGGAGATGGGTTGGGAGGAGAGACCAGATTCTAACAATCAAACAGGGTCTTCTTTCACAGGAAACTGGGGAAATGTCAGCAGACACATTTCCTCTCTCACTGGTGAGAATGTTAAAACTTCTGAACCACGAAGGTCTCAACGTACAAAGAGCCCCACCTATTTAAAAGAATACATTAGATAGGTTGGGGTTTGGTATGGACTGAACCTAGTGGGGAGGGGTGTTATGTATGTAGGTTTGAATGTCATTGGTTTAGTTTGAATTGTTCTTGTAAAATGTCAAATGGTATTGGTTTAAATAGTGCGGGAAAACCCTGCACTCTGATTGGCTGGCAACTACGGCTGCTGGCTATAAGAAGCAGCCGTAGCCCAGCCAAGTCGGGTCCATTCGAGCTGTAGTCACTTAATAAACTCTTCACTGAAGTTCTTCGTGTCTGGCTCTTCATGCAAACTTAACAGAGGGGACAGAAAAGCCTGAACATCCTGGTAAACCATAGATTAAACATGAGTCAGCAGGATGCTGCAGCTACCAAAAGAGCAAGTGCAGTCTTAGGCTGCCTTGACAGAAGTATCATGTCAAGATCTTGGGAAAGGATGTTCTGCTGTGGTGATCAGACAATACCTGGAATACTGTGTCTCATTTTGGTCATTATAATGGAAGAAGAACCCGGAGGAACTGGAAAGAGTGCAGGCAAAAATAACAAAGATGGCGAAGAGGCTGGGTGACTAAATCTTATGAACAATATAGGAAATCTACAGGCAAAGGTTGAACAGTGATTTGCACCCTATCCCCACCTCTGAATACATATCAGGTTATAATCTCTGAGTCAAAACCAGATACAGACATACCTTAGAGATATGGCAGGTTTGGTTTCAGACCACCACAATAAAGTGAATATCACAATAAAGTGAGTTATAAGAATTGTTTGGTTTCCCAGTACATATAGTTTACAACCTTTTGGACCTCAGGGACCACCATACTCATAATTTTAAATCCCATAGACCAGAGACCCTGGGAAAATCCCCCCAAAAGTCTGCAGGAAAATTCTCCACTCCGTTTTCCTACCGATCGATCATTCTTTATTTGGGATCGCAGGATACTGCCTCTAGCTCTGTTCTCGGGGGAGAGAGAGAGAGAGAGATTTTTGGCTTCATGCAAGGAAAGCAGCAGAAGCAGCAGAAGTCTTTCTTTTCCTCCCCCAAACTCTGCCACAAATGAGTCTTTGTGAGACTTGTTGCACCAGCACAGCCTCTTGGAGCAGGATGCCTTGCAGGGTCCCAAAGACTCATTTCTGGCAGAGTTTGGGGGAGGGAAAGAAAGACTTTTGCTGCTTTCCTTGTGTGCAGCCAAAAGCAGAAGAAGAAAGAAGTGGAAAGAAGCAGCCTGGTGGCCAGGCAAGGCACGTGGGGCAAGTGGGGCAAGTTCCCCCCAACGCCCTTTCCCCCCTCCCCTCACTATTCAAAGAATTCAAACAACCCAAGCCCTTTGTTCCCGCGGGCCATGTGGGTGGCGCAGCCTTGTGTTCCCGCACAGTCTGGATTAATTGCTTTTGGGGGGTGCTTTGGAGGTGACATTTCTCTGTGGACCACCAAAATTTTCCCACAGACCACCAGTGGTCCCTGGCCCACTGGTTGGCAACCACTGGTTACACTATAGTGCAGTTTATTAAGTGTGCAATAGGCAATGTCTAAAAACAAAGCACACACAGTATTGTACAACAATGTACAGAAATGAAAAATACTTCATTGTTGAAGAATGCTAATTATCCCCTGAGCCTTCAGTGAGTCGTAATCTTTTTGCTGGTGGAGGGTCTTGTAAAAAAGAAACAGTATCTACAACATGCAATAAAGGGAAGTGCAGTAAAACAAGACTTGCTTGTATTCTGGAAAATGAAGATAAATGAACTGTAGAAAATATATTGCCAGCTACAAAACCAAGAACCAAGAGTATGGGAGAGGGAAAAAATGATGGAATGAATAAAATGGGACCTTGTATTCTAGTGGTGTCAGGTATGGGGAAATATAATGGAGGGAGGCAGGACAGGCTGTTCACAAAGAACATGACACTGATGTCTTGTACTGGACACATGTTCCAGCCCATTGAGCTCAATCTCTTTATCTGGTCAGTGGATCAACAGTGGCTCAGGTCTCAGGCAATTGCTTTTAAATGGCATGACTGTCTTGGTGATGGCTCCTTTTTTAATGGAACATCATTCCCTCCCGAGGCATGACTGGCCATACCTGGTTGATTTTCTGAAAAGTCCCCAAGACCTGATTTTTGACAGTGGGCCTGACTCCATGAATGGAGATGGAACTGATCAAGTGGTTGATTTGTTTGTTGCTGACATGAGAGGGAGAGGTGGGGTTTTATGGGGTTTTACGTTATGTATTTCTGACATAAGACACCAGAATATAAACTGACAGCAAACAGCACTCCTTACTAGCACTGATGTTACCTAGTTAGGGTAATGAAACTTCTGCCAGAAAACAAACAAGTTCAGGGAGCACCAAGGACCCCTCTTGCATTTCTAGTGTTGTAAGCTGGCCGGGGTCATCTATGTGTTGAGTTGGGCAGCCATATAAATTTGGGTAATAAATAAATAAAATCACAAGAACTGATGAAATACCAATAGAATTATTTAACATCTTCCAAGACATGCATGTGGTTTGTAAGCAGGTATGAAAAACACTGTAGTCACCAAGATGAATTTCTTTTTAATATCAGGAAAGGATAATGTTAAAGTACTGTCTATCACCTGTAGTTTTCTCACCTGCTACTGAGATTATACTCAAGAGTTTGCAATCCAAAATTTAACAGTACATTGAATGAGAACTGCGAGATGTACCAACTGGATATGGAAGGGTGAGGGGAGGTAACTGAGATCACATAGCTACATTCAATAGAGAATGGAGAAGGAAAAGGAATTTCAAATAAATGTGTATTCTTGCTTTATTAATTATAAAAAAAACTGTTTAGGTTACAACCAATTGTGGATAGCCCTTAAAAAGAGGAGTACCAGGTTTCCTCTTCTGTCTATTGTAAATGTTATATGGTGATCAAGAAGCAACAATTTGAACTTAATATGGGGCAACTAAATAGACAATTTGGAAAGAAAGTGCGAGGGGTGTAACAATATTGTGTTACCAGTGCAAATGCCACTGGTTAACACAATATTGTCACACCCACTCTTTTTCTTCTTTGGTGTGAGCAACACCTGCAAAATGCCATGTGCACCATCTTGATACAAGCCCTGCTCTCTTCTGTATGTGTGTGTAAATGACATGTGCATGTGTGTGTACAAAAGGGAAGGGCTTGCACACTCATTGGAACCTTTTTAAAATTACATTTATATGCCACCCTTCTCCAAAGACTCAGGGCGGCTTACAATTTTTGGGATACAACCCAGTGTGCTCAGCAATAGCCTTCCTTCCATTGTATATGCCTGCTTATTACTAAGCGGCATTTTTACAAAGTCAGCTTATTGCCCCCAACAATCTTGGGTCCTCACTTTACTTACCCCGAAAGGATGGAAGGCTGAGTCAACCTTGAGCCTGCTGGGATTCGAGCCTGCACTAATTGCAGGCAGCTGGAATTAAGTGCTAGGCGTTTAACAGCCTGCACCACCAAGATATCTTGAGGATATCTTTCTCCCCCTCTGGCTAAGATGGCCATTTATTGAATTATAGGTAGTCCTCGACTTACAACCGTTCATTTAGTGACCATTCAAAGTTACAAGGGGACTGAAAATTGTGACTTTGACTGTTTTTCATAGTTACGGCCTTTACAGCATCCCCATGACCATGTGATCAAAATTCTGATACTTGGCAACTGGTTCACATTTATGACCATTGCTGTGTCCCAAAGTCATGTGATCTCCTTTTGCAACCTTCTGACAAGGATAGTCAATGGGGAAGTCAGACTCACTTAACAACCAGGTTGCTAACGTATCAACTGTAGTGATTCATTTAACAACCATGGCAAGAAAGGTCGTAAAATGGGGCAAAACTCATTTAACAAATGTTCCACTTAACAACTGAAATTTTGGGCTCAGTTATAGACGTAAGTCGAGGACTACCTATATATGCAGAATATAGCAGGAGCAATGCTAACATAGAAGAAATAAAAATAAAAATTGCTAAGTTAAATATCTGCAACCTCGGGTATTTTGGTGATACCACTGTGATGGCAGGAAGCAAGGACGACAAAAACCATTTCCATATGTATGGGCTGCAGAAAAAAAAAGACCACAATACGTATTTATGCTAGGGAAAGGGAGACAGGGGAACTATGGAATCACTGAACTAATTCTTCAAGCATTTTTTATTTATTTATTTATTTGATTTGATTTATCAATCGCTTACAAGATAATACGTATAAGTATAAACACGAGTAAGAATACAGGAAATAGGAATAAATGGGGACATTAGGACAGGGACGGGAGGCACGATGGTGCACTTATGCATGCATGCCCCTTACAGACCTCTTAGGAATGGGGTGAGGTCAATACTGGATAGTTTGAGGTTAAAGGAGTGGGGGTTAGAGGATGTATCAACAGAGCTAGGTAGTGCGTTCCAGGCATTGACCACTCTGTTGCTGAAGTTGTACTTTCTGCAATCTAGTTTGAAGCCGTTAACATTGAGTTTGTATCTGTTGTGTGCTCTTGTATTGTTGCAGTTGAAGCTGAAGTAGTCATTCACTGGTAGGACATTGTAGCAGATCAATTTGTGTACGCTTAAGTCCAACTGTAGGCGGCATAGTTCAAGATTGTCCAAGCCAAAATCTCAAGCCTGGTGATATAGGGTATTCTGTTGCAAGCACAGGAGTGTAGTACTCTTCTCATTAAATACTTCTGGACTTGCTCAATTGTATTAATGTCCGATATACAGTGCGGATTCCAGACAGATGAGCTGTATTCGAGTATTGGTCTAGCAAAGGTTTTGTATGTGAAGTCTTGTTTAAGATCTTGCAAAGGAAAATAGAGCCATAGAGGGAGAAGTGCCAAGTGAATAGAGGGGTTTCAGGAAAGGCAGAGGGACATGAGATTATACAGCTGACATGAGTTGGATAATGGCAAGAGTACAAAAAGAAGCTTTACCTTTATTTCACTGATTACCAAAAAGACCTTTGACTACAAGATTATGCCAGAATGTGGAACATTAAGACTAACATGAGTATTAGAACATCTGATCAAAGACGCACGATATTTTTGCAAAGAACAAGAAGCTATTGTAAAAACTGAATTTGTAGAAATGGAATGATTCTGAATATAAAAAGAAATGAGACATAGCTACGTATTCTTCCCATCAGGTCTCTTTAGCATCTATAGGAAATAGTGCATCAATGGCACCTCTGAGAAAGATAAATGAAAATAGGACATTGAAGAACTAACAGTTTGAAATAGTACCACTTTCTTAGCTGAAAGGAAACCCATTGTGAAAAGAAATAGAACATAAAAAGAGTTAATGTTAAATATTAAGGAGACAATGGAACTGTAATCTCAGCCAACATACTTGTACATTTATAATTAATTGTGAAGAGGTAAGGGTGATAGATACCTTTCATGGGTTCAGAGGCAAGAAAGAGGCGATTAAGTTCTAGCAAAGCTTTATGAGCTTATGAAGAATAAGAACATTCCAGTGATAATAAACATGGGAGTGATACCTTATTTACTTTTCTTTATAAAATGCATATGCCACTTCAGGCAAATATTCTAAGCATCTTACAATTTAGTCCAATAAAACAAACAACCTTAGCAAAATAACAACCAGTAATTATTAAGCCAGCAGGCCAAGAGTCAGTATCCAAGGAAACCACAACAAATACTCACATAAAATACACTCACACTAACACCCAGTGGTTCAGTGGAAGTGTAGCATTTTAAAGGCCCTCCTGAATTTCAACAAGGAAGAGCAATGCAAGGAAGGCAGAGTATTTTAGAGGGTTGGTATCATGATAGTTGTTTCTTGTTATGTATGCAGGTTTGAATGTCATTGGTTTAGTTTGAACTGTTCTTGTAAATTGTCAAATATGGTTGGTTTAAAAAGTGCGGGAAAACCCTGCACTCTGATTGGCTGGCAACTGTGGCTGCTGGCTATAAGTAGCAGCCGCAGCCCAGCCAAATCGGGTCCATTCTAAGCTGTAGTCACTAATAAACTCTTCACTGAAGCTCTTCGCGTCTGACTCTTCATGCAAACTTAACACTGGAGATGAGGGTAGGATTCCCCTGAAGAGAAGATGACACGGAAGACAAGCAGAGGAGCGAGATGGCTGCACTGAACACCGCCCCAGCCCCGTTCGATCCGATGGCAGAAGACTGGGAGTCGTATGCAGATCGCTTCCAAATGTATTTGGAAGGAAACGATCTTGCCGACATTTCCGAGAAGCGGAAGAGGGCGGTCTTTCTTACCCATTGCGGTCCGGCAGTTTTCAAGATGGCGAAGGCATTGGCGGGAGCTGCAGACGTGAAGGTAATGGACTGGCCTGATTTAGAAAAGCTTTTAAGAGCCCATTACGCCCCACAAGTATCGTGCCTCATTAAGAGACACGAATTTTACCGTCGGGATCAAGGGGAAAGCGAAAACGTTAATGACTTCGTGGCAAGTTTAAGAGGCATTGAGGGTGCATGCGAGTTTAACAATTTGGAGGAGGCCATGCGCGATCGATTTGTCCTAGGCCTCAAAGACAAGGTGCTTCAGAGCAAATTATTATTAAAACCCAAGATCACGTTGAAGGAAGCCATAGAAGAGGCCTCCTCAGCAGAAGCCACCAAGTCCTCAGCAGCAGCCATGAAAAAGATTAACAAGGCCTCAAGCCATCTTGATGTGGAAAAGTCCACAACAACTCATTGCGAGCAAATAGACTCTGAGTCAGACTGTAGTGCGGTGGAGGAAGGAATTTATAGACTCGGAGAAGAAAAAGAAAGACCTGGGAAGGAAGAGGCAAGACTTTTACTGCAGAGGGTGTGGGGGAAGCCACCCCCGCACTGAATGCAAGTTTCTTGAAACCATCTGCCTTCGTTGTGAAAAAAGAGGTCACTTAGCAAGAGTCTGCAAATCATCCAGAACTCCACCACACAGAAGGAAGTTTCCTGATAAAGAATTCAAGCCCAACAACTTCAATGAGAAATTGGGGCGCAACTCAGAAGCAAATGGGAAGAATGAAACTCATCAAACAATCACCATTGGTCATTCTTCACCCTTGAGAAGCAGAAAAGTACATGTGAAGGTATTCATTGAAGGAAGGCCTTGCCAAATGGAAGTGGACTCAGGCTCCTATTTATCTATGGTGTCATGGGACACTATTCACAGGCTACTTCCCAACATTCAGAAGAAACATTTCCAGAAGCAAGCACTGACTCTTAAAGACTACCAAGGGAACAAGATTCCAGTAGTTGGAACAAGAGAATTCAACGTGAAGTTTAAAGGCCACACCAAACGTTTGCCCCTGACCATCGTGGACAAGGACCGCCCAAGCTTGCTGGGACTTGAGTGGTTCAATCCACTAGGCATCGAGGTGACTGGCATCAATCATGTGAGCAACACTGAATGGGAGGAGGCCTTGAAGTCTGAGTTTCCAGAGGTCTTCAGCGAAGGATTGGGCAAGTATATGGGGACCCCTATCACTTTCAATCTAGATCCCAAGGTGCCACCAATTCGCTTAAAGCCCAGAAGGGTCCCCTTTGCCTTAAAGGAAAAAATTGATGCACAATTAGATAAACTAATAGCTCAAGGAGTTTTAGAGCCCACTGACCACTCCAGATGGGTGACATCCATAGTCACACCAGTCAAGACTGATGGGTCAGTAAGAATCTGTGGGGACTATAAGGGGACATTGAACCATGCGCTGCATCAGAGTGCATATCCAGTTCCAGTGGTGCATCATTTATTACATTCACTTGGCAGGGGTACAGTCTTTGCCAAATTGGATCTGGCCCAGGCATATCAACAACTAACAGTTGATGATGCCACTGCAGAGGCCCAAACCATTGTAACTCATAGAGGTGCCTTCAAATGTAAAAGGTTACAGTTTGGAGTAAGCGTGGCACCAGGCATTTTCCAAAGCCTTATGGAAAGGATGCTCCAAGGACTGCCAGGGGTAGTGCCTTACTTTGATGATGTGTTAATCTCTGCTGAAAATGACACTCAGTTACAAGAGAGACTCAGAGAAGTCCTTACCAGATTCAAGAAAGCGGGGTTAAAAGTCAAGGAAGAAAAATGCACTCTTAGAACTGACAGAGTTGAGTTCTTGGGCTATATGATTGACAAGCATGACATCCACCCTACAGATGCCAAGGTTAAAGCAATCAAAGAAGCCCCTAGTCCTAAATGCACAACAGATTTGCAAGCCTTCCTTGGACTCATTAACTTTTATCACATGTTCCTGCCTCAGAAGGCAACCATAGCAGAACCATTACACAGATTACTGGACAAAAAATCTACTTGGGTCTGGGGCAGGAAAGAACAATCAGCATTTAACAATATTAAAAGACTAATCACGTCTGATGCTGTACTGATACAGTTCTCTGAAAATCTGCCTGTTGTACTGACTTGTGATGCATCCCCTTTTGGAGTGGGGGGGGGGTTGAGCCACAGGCTTCCCAGTGGGTGGGAAGCCCCTATTGCATTTTACTCTCGCACTTTGACCAAAGCAGAGAGGAATTACAGCCAATTGGACAAGGAAGCATTGGCAATTGTTGCAGCTGTCAAGAAATTCCATGAATATCTTTATGGGAGAACATTTACCATTGTTACAGATCACAAACCTTTGTTAGGCATTGTGGCAGGAGACAAACCTACACCCACTATCCTGTCACCAAGAATGCTGAGGTGGACTGAATTTCTTGCTGCTTATTCCTACAAGCTCATCCACAAGCCTGGCAAGGACATTGGGCATGCTGATGCTTTGAGTCGCTGCCCACTTCCATTTCACACTGAGGACTTTGAACCTGAGGCACACACCTTTTCCCTAGAAACTGTTGCCAAGCTTCCAGTACATGCTGTTGAAATTGCCAGAGAGACTGCCAAAGACACTGTGTTGGCTCCTGTTATAGGCTGGATTAAGAAAGGTTGGCCTCTTCAAGATCTACCTCACCTTGCCCAACCTTTTAAGTCCAGGCAAACTGAATTATCTGTATTAAGAGGATGTATTGTGTGGGGTAACAGGGTGGTTATTCCTGCAAAACTGCAAAGAGAGGTATTGGAAATGTTACATGAGGGTCATCCTGGTATTGTAAGGATGAAGGGATTGGCCAGGAGTTATGTATGGTGGCCAGGAATTGACAAAATGGTTGAAAACTAGGTTGCATCTTGTTCCAACTGTCAGGTAGTCAGGCCTGCCCCACCTCTCGCCCCCACACAGGAATGGGAATGTCCTAGGGGCCCATGGTCTAGGATTCACATTGATTTTGCTGGACCTACCAAAGGGCACACCTTCCTTATTATAGTAGATGCATATTCCAAATGGCTAGAGGTCATCCCTATGACATCCATCACAACTGATGCTGTCATCAAGCAGCTTAAAAAGCTTTTTGTAACCCACAGGTTACCTGATGTTCTTTTCTCTGACAATGGCCCTCAATTTACATCCAACCTTTTTGAATCCTATTTAGCACAACAGGGTATCAGACATGCCCTCACTGCCCCCTGGGCACCCTTCGGCTAACGGCCGGGCTGAATGCATGGTACGTTTTACCAAGGAAAAACTTCAGCAACTGGGTCTTGGGGACATCACTGAGAAAGTTGAAAAACTTCTTAGTGTTCAGCACATCACTCCTAACCCATCTAATAACTTATCCCCAGCAGAGTTGTTGATGGGTAGGAAACTTAGGTCTTCCCTTGACCGCCTTCATCCCACTTATGCACCCAACGCACCACTAGATTCCACTTCCAAAGTTCGCACATTCACTGTGGGTGATTCTGTGTATGCTAAGAACCTTATGGGTGAACCTTTATGGATTCCTGCTGAAATAACTCAAATCACAGGCCCTCGTTCTTACAGGGTGCAAACAGAGGATGGAGTCCTCTGGAGCAGGCACATTGATCAGCTTAGATCCAGATTACCTCAGGAACATCGCAATTGTTCCTCTCTAGTTCCTTCACCTGATGTCTTTTCTGGGGGGGAAGGGGAGGAGCAGGAGGGTAATCAGCAAGCAAGAATCAACCCCATGTGTAACGAGCCATTACGACAGGAACCATCCCAAAACCTGTCACAATGCCAAAATCCATCCTTACAAGTGGAAGATTGCACGTCACTACCTGACTTGGGTGCTGACATTGGGCTGGAGATGGGTTGGGAGGAGAGACCAGATTGTAACACTCAAACAGGGTTTTCTTTCACTGGAGGCCCGAATAGGGAAATGTCAACAGACACATTTCCTCTCTCACTGGGTGAGAATGTTAAAACTTTTGAACCACGAAGGTCTCAACATACACGTATTTAAAAGAATACATTAGATAGGTTGGGGTTTGGTATGGACTGAACCTAGTGGGGAGGGGTGTTATGTATGTAGGTTTGAATGTCATTGGTTTAGTTTGAATTGTTCTTGTAAAATGTCAAATAGGATTGGTTTAAAAAGTGCAGGAAAACCCTGCACTCTGATTGGCTGGCAACTGCGGCTGCTGGCTATAAGTAGCAGCCGCAGCCCAGCCAAATTGGGTCCATTCTAAGCTGTAGTCCCTAATAAACTCTTCACTGAAGCTCTTTGCGTCTGACTCTTCATGCAAACTTAACATTTCTGTCTCTCTTTTCCATACCCTGAATGGGGATTCATAGCATACCCTCTCTGGTTGTCCATACCCAGGTGGGAAGATGCTACATGGAGCAGATAGTTTTGAATACCCAAGACCAAAGCCTTATAGGGTTTCAGGGAGAATAACCAGCAAAACCAGAAACAAAGTGGTAGCCAGTGCAATTCTATATTGGTTTCTCACCTGTTAGGAAATGACCAGCTGCATTTTGCACCAGGCATTTTAGTTCTTCGGGAGCAGGGTTCTTCAAGAGCAGCCCTATACAGTGGGATTTAGAATAGTCCTAGCCTGAGACATCTAAGGGGTTACTAGCAAGTGGCATTCCAAGGCTGCAGCTGATGGACCAGATGAACTTGGGCAAAAGCTTTTTTGACTGCAGTTTCCATCTGTTCCTTTAAGAAAAGCTGCCAGTCCAGGAGAACCCTCAGATTGAAGTCTCACTCCTTCTGGAGGAGTACAACACAACTGCATTCCTTCTTGGAATGAGAATTCTTCAGGAATCTTAGTGTCCCAATTCAATCTCTCAGTCAAAACATCTATATCTTTAGCTTGGCCTTGGGTAGAGCTATATAACTGAGAGCCATCAGCATATTTTTATACTCCATGCTAAGGGATTACCTTTCCCAGCTATTTCATGTAGATGTTAAGCTATGTGAATGAAAAAAAAGGCTGACCCCTACGACAGGAGTGGCCGAGGGCTTGACTTTTCGCCCTATCTTCATCAATTATAGCCTGCCAGTTAAAAAGAAAACTAAAGAACAATGCCTCTGACTCCAACTCTTGCAGGCAATTCAGGAAGATATTGTTGTTAAAGGTATTGGAGATTTATCCAAATCCTGCCATATACGTACAGGTAGCCCTCAACTTACAACTATTTGTTTAGTGTCTGTTCAAAGTTACAATGACTTATGATCATTTTTCACATACATGACCATTGCAGAATCCCCATGGTCACATGATCAAAATTCGGATGTTTGGTAACTGATTCATATTGACGAGAGTTGCACTGCCTGGGTCATGTGATCACCATTTGTGATCTTCTGATAAGCAAAGTCAATGGGAACACCAGATCCACTTAACAACCATGTTACTATCTTAACAACTGCATATTGATAGTAAACTGATAGTGAATGACTAGCTATACAAATTACATCAATAGGAGACAGGGCTTTTGGGATCATGGTCTCAGTTTGCTGGATGACAGATTGCTACCACAGGGCAAGCTTAATCTTCCAAGAATTGGTTAAAATACGTTTAACTGAAGTATGAACTTGATTGGGAAGGTTTGAGCTAAATACTTGAGAGGTAAAAAGCTGAAGTAGATTCCTCAAATAAAAACTTGTGTATTATAGAAGGAAGTGGGAGAATGGAATCACTGAATAATTTAACAGAGTCTATTAAACTATTCAGTGAACACTGACATTAACAGTGGTTCTTAATGTTTGCGGCCCTCATTGTCTGTAGACTAATGCTCAGAATAAGGACAAGAAACCAAAATGAGTTTATGATTTAATATGTATAATGGAGAGCTGGTTGGATGACCATCCTGATTGGAATATTCAGAAGGAACAAAATGATAAGAAAAGAAGAGAACATGGTATATACAAATACCTACACTTGCTTTGATATCCAAAGTGAATAAGTATCCCTATGCTGTATATAGCATCTAATTAAAATAACGGAAGAATAAAAACAATATTATTAGCGACCTCTATTATCATGCACCAGCCAGCTAAGGAGATGTGGATGAAGCTGTTCAAAAGCAAATTGTACATCTTTTAAATAGTACTGAGGAGAGGTTTTAATTACCTCCAATGTCTACTAAGAGATAAATTGTGTCAAACAGGATTCTTCCAAGAAATTTTTGACTTCTTTTGCTGACAACTTTCCCCTTCGAAGGGTAGAATAAGATACAATAGGTTCAGCTATCCATGGCTCAAGATTAATCAATAAAAAAAACTTAGATAAGGAACTAAAAGTAGCAGGAACAGAGGAAGAAAGTGATAATGTAATGATGGGAGGTCCTGATAGATAGATAGATAGATAGATGATAGATAGATAGATAGATAGATAGATAGATAGATAGATGATAGATAGATAGATAGATGATAGATACCGTGTTTCCCCGAAAATAAGACACTGTCTTATATTTTTTTTGGCTCCCAAAAACACACTAGGTCTTATTTTTGGGGTAGGTCTTATATATATATATATTAATGAAAAAAAACACTTACCATATTCATGTAGAACAATGTACATTTATTCATGTACGAAACCACGAACAAATCGCATACCGTGTTTCCCCTAACATAAGACACTGTCTTATATTTTTTTTGGCTCCCAAAAACACACTAGGTCTTATTTTCAGGGTAGGTCTTATTTTCGGGGAAACACGGTAGATAGATGATAGATAGATGATAGATAGATAGATAGATAGATAGATAGATAGATAGATAGATGATAGAATACTTTATTGGCCAAGTGTGATTGGACACACAAGGAATTTGTCTTGGTGTAAATACTCTCAGTATACATAAAAGAAAAGATACATTTGTCAAGAGTCGAGAATCATAAGGTATAACACTTAATGATAGTCATAAGGTACAATAAGCAATCAAATCATACTATGAAACAGTCAATATAAATCGTAAGGATACAAGCGACAGTCATACAGTCACAAGTGGGAGGGGATGGGTGATAAGGAGTGATGAGAAGATTAACAGTAATAGTAGGGCAGACTTTGTAATAGTTGAACAGTGTTGAGGGAATTATTTGTTTAGCAGAGTGATAGCTTTCAGAAAAAAACTGTTCCTGTGTCTAGTTGTTCTGGTGTGCAGTGCTCTATAGCATCGTTTTGAGGGAAGGAGTTGAAACAGTTTATGTCTGGGATGTGAGGGGTCTGTAAATATTTTCACAGCCCTCTTTTTGACTCATGCAGTATACAGGTCTTCAATGGAAGGCAGGTTGGTAGTAATTGTTTTTTCTGCAGTCCTAATTATCCTCTGAAGTCTGTGTCTGTCCTGTTGGGTTGCAGAACCAAACCAGACAGTTATAGAGGTGCAGATGACAGACTCAATAATTCCTCTGTAGAACTGTATCAGCAGCTCCTTGGGCAGTTTGAGCTTCCTGAGTTAGCACAGAAAGAACATTCTTTGTTGTGCTCTTTAAGGGAAGCTAACAGTGGGCATAATCACACATATAATGGACTTCAAAAAAGCTCAATTTATTTAACTCAGGATATTTTAATAAATTAATAATAATGAATAAGATTCCACTGCAGGAAAAGTTAATAGGAAGTGGTGCTCAAGACAGATGGGAGTTCCTAAAAAAGATACCAAAGATGAAATTGCTAACAATTCAAATTCAAATGAGAAAGAGAAGGTAATAACACAAAAAGTTTAGTGAAGATATGAAAGCAAAACCAGATCCACAGAGTAGGAAGAAAAGGGAACAAGCCAACCAAGAAGCGTACATGCGGGCAAGCTATAACTGCAGATAGTATAACAAAGGCTGAAGTTTAGACTAAACTGACAAAAAGATAAAGTTTGTTTTAGATGTGCTCAAAACACAAGGAAAACAAGTTACTCAGTGTATGAGTTAGAATACAAAGTATATGATGGCAAAGAAATGGCAACAAAGAAATGGCAATTCCTACTTGAGCTCAAGATTACCTAATTTAGGCAGTTTCTTTCCCCATCAAGAGTTTATGAAAAGCAGAGCACAAGGACAAGGTTAAGGGTTGAGATGATGATAAGATAAGATAGTTCTTATTTTAAATGCTTAACTATCTAATTATAGTTATCTAAAGTTTATCCTAGAATACTGGAAGAACTGATGGTTGGGTCAAACCTCAGATGTTTGAAAAATCTGGACAAAGGGTGGAGTTCCAAAGAATCGGGGAGAGCAAATTTATTTACCTTCAAGGAGAAAAGAGAAAATCTAGAGAACTACCAAGCCTAGTAACAATATCTGAGATTTTTTTTAGAGTACACTATAAAGATGTCAAGCCATAGCACTTTAAAATAACCCTTCAATTCCTGGAATTACAACATGCATTTTCAAGTCTTGCCATCATAACCTTATCACAATTTTTGACTGGATAATTTTCTGAGTGAAAGTTGAAGGTGCTAGAAGACATAATAAATTCTTGCTTTTAGCAAAGCATTTCCAAAGTGTTCCACAACATTCTGATTAACAATCCAGTTTCATGAAGCCAGGTGGCAAGATAATTAAGTGGGTTCACAACTGTATTCACAGAATGTTCATCAAACTGGAGTGAAATATCAAGTTGGAATGCCACAAAATGCAATCCTGAGTCCTGTATAATTTAACATTTTAAAAAATAATTTGGATAAAGAGGTAGAAAAAGTAACAAAGGAAGAACTGTTCTGTAATGCTTCAAAGTCCAGAGTATGGTATACATGAATGCCCAATTAAAGGGGTTAACAAGGGGAAATACTGTAATCTGATAAATGGCAAATGGTATTTTTTAAAAAAGTTCCAAATATTAATGGAAAAACCCAGCTTCACTTATTCATATCTATTCAGTGGAGAAAGCAGTGAACATTTGACATTTGTTTGAAAAGACTTTATCTACTGCTTGGGACAAAGTTATTGTCCAAAATTCAAACAAATTTTGGATCCAACATATTTTGTCAAAAGTCAAAATCCCCTAAACTCAGTTCCATTAAACTGAGGTGCTTAACCCTAATTAATTCAAGTTACAGGAAGGCAGATTTTGCTTGAATGTTAGAAAAAGCTTCCTAACAGTAAAAACAGTTATCAGTGAAACCAATTACCTAGAAATTGTTAGCTGGTCTCTTTTTCACTAGGTGCATTCAAGTGGAAATTAGTCAGCTATTTATTAGGGATACTTTACATTATTCCACTGACCAGCAGATTGAACTCAAGGGCCTAAATGGCCTCCTTTAATTCTATCATTTTATGTTATAGTGGGACAGTTGTAAGTGGAACAATTTATAGCCTTTGGGATTTACAGGCTGTCCTTGACTTGATAAGGCTGTCACTGGCACTTGACAGGGAACATACTGTACAACCCCCTTCCAAAGTCCCAACCATTGCAGTGTCTCTGCGATCACATGTCAAAATTTCATGTGCTTGGCAGTGTGTCCTTATGACTGATTGCAGAAGCATTGCAAATCTCCCACTAGGACTCATCTAACTAGGACTCATCTAGCTAGGCTCACTGGCCTGTGGAAACCTGCCAAGGGCTGAGAGGTCTCAACTGGTAGGCCCAGGGTGCGGACTTCTCCCATCCCACCACTCCCCTGGAAAGCTTGGGCCTTCATCCCACCCAACCTGTCATGCCCCTGTCAGAATCTGATTCGGAGGGGGAGGCTGAGCAGCTGACAGGGAGTGGGAGTGTGGCTCTGTTGGCTGTGGAAGAAACTGGGGATGGGCACAGTCCGGCTGGGCAGAGCAGGGAAGAGGTAGAGCAAGGCAGAGGGAATTCGGAGGAAGACCCAGTCCCAGTCCCTCTTCATCCTAGGGCATGCAGGGAGGAACAGAGAAGAGAGCAACGTGAGTTGCGTGGCTTACAGGGGAGGAAAGGGCCCTGATTCCCTTCATTAGCTGCAGCTGGAACACAGTGTTTAAAAAGGGAGATTGCACACAGCAACTTGTTGGAAGCAGATCGTGAGTTGTCTGTTATTGTTGAGGCTTATCTGGGTTCCTGGTGTCTTCCCAACTGTGTGTGTTTTGTTGGCCTTTCAAGTCTGCAATTCCTTCTCCTGCCCTGTCAAGTTAATTGCTGCAGTGTGGTTTGTGTGGATTTTTATTTACAGTTTGTATGTACTTTGTTTTTGGACTGAATTTCCTCCACTTGAAGACTGTTCTTTTTTTTCCAGCCAAAGGTAACCTTGACACTGGGGGCAAAGTTGGAGGTATTAAAGGGTCTCTTCTTACTTATGTGACTGTGTTGCCTTTATACCATGCGCCGGGTCATCACACAACCATGTGGATCCACTTACCTTCCCTTTCTGTGCAATTGCTGACGAGCACGCCCAGTTGATGTGAAGTGTAGCTACTCCAGAAAGCTAGCCAATGCAATGTTTCCAACGTGGAAAGAGCCTCAGAACATCAAGGGGGGGTGATGTTCATCTTGCAATGTTTTAAGGCTCTTTCTATCTTCAGAAATATTTCAAACCAAGCCTTCCAGCAGAGGTGAGTAGAAAGGAAGACCTGCATGCCAATGGGTGCTGCTTTTTCTCAGCCCTCCCACACCCCATGAAGCATTCCTGAATGGTCACTTAATGACCACAGTGGGGGAGCTGAGATTGCAGGCATTGGATGAGACAGTCAGGTGGGTATCTCACTTAATGATTGCCATGACTTCTGACCCAAAATGTGGGCTGAACTGTGGGCATAAATTGAGGGAATAACTATAGTACACTTATAGAGCACTGTAAGAGATTAGGATTTAGAATCTGTATAAACTCTACACAGTTCTTGGTTTTAAGTCTTTCCTGAAATGTATACAGTATGTTTCATTAAATAGATTTAAATTTACAGAAGCAATTTCAGTATATGTAATTTGATGGTTAAAAGTAACATTAACATTTAAAGGAATATTATATCGGTATTAATTTATATTTTAAAAATAATTCCAGCACTACTTTCTACTAGACAACCTGTAATCCTTTGGGTCGTTATTTCAGAGATATTTCCTTACCTAGACAGAGAAACAGAATGATCACAGATAGGCAAAAAAGCATTGAAAGGGAACAACTTCCAACTTTCTGCTGCCTTCCCCACTGAATTATTATTTTTTTGAAAAGTGGCAGGCAATCTTCCCTCCTTCCTCCCTCCCTCCTTCCCTCCCTGTTCCTCTCCATTCCTTCCTTCCTTCCATCTCCTACTTAGGAAAGTGCAAGAGAGAGATTTCAGGTCAAGGACAGCCACGGAAGTGATGGTGGGGTCAGGAACGGTGTGTGGGGATATGCAAGCGGTGCTATGCAAATTAGGGAAGGTACATATGGACTCTACAGGTTGGGAATGGGGACACGCACAAGGTTCTGTAAGGGTCAGGGAACACTCATGGGGGCATGCATGTCAGGGAGGTTTGTGGGAATATGTAAGAGGTGCCACTTTGTGAGGGGGAGATGCAGGTTGGCATAGGTCTCAGGTCTGTATAGAAATTTTCTGTCAGTTTTTTTTGGGGGGGACAGTCAATATTTTTAGGGTTTTTTTCATTGTACAATCTTGATCTTTGGTTTCTTTTGGTGATAAGAGGATTATACTTCACTATTTTAAAATACTAAAAATATGCTATTTCATTATATATCATAATGCTCACAGCATTATATATATACAGGTGAAACTCAAAAAATTAGAATATTGTGCAAAAGTTCATTTATTTCCGTAATGCAACTTAAAAGGTGAAACTAATATATGAGATAGACTCATTACATGCAAAACAAGATAGGTCAAACCGTGATTTGTCATAATTGTGATGATTATGGCTTACAGCTCATGAAAACCCCAAATCCACAATCTCAGAATATTAGAATATTGTGCAATATTCTAGGCTCAAAGTGCCCCACTCTAATCAGCTAATTAAGCCATAACACCTGCAAAGGGTTCCTGAGCCTTGAAATGGTCTCTCAGTCTGGTTCAGTAGGAATCACAATCATGGGAAAGACTGCTGACCTGACAGTTGTGCAGAAAACCATCATTGACACCCTCCATAAGGAGGGAAAGCTTCAAAAGGCAATTGCAGAAGAAGTTGGATGTTCCCAAAGTGCTGTATCAAAGCACATTAATAGAAAGCTATGTGGAAGGGAAAAAGGTGGAAGAAAAAGGCGCACAAGCAGCAGGGATGACCGCAGCCTGGAGAGGATTGTCAGGAAAAGGCCATTCAAAAGTGTTGGGGACTTTCACAAGGAGTGGATTGAGGCTGGAGTCAGTGCATCAAGAGCCACCACACACACAGATGGATCCTGGACATGGGCTTCAAATGTCGTCAGAAGCATCTTACCTGGGCTAAAGAAAAACAGACCTGGTCTGTTGGTCAGTGGTCCAAAGTCCTCTTTTCTGATGAGAGCAACTTTTGCATCTCATTTGGAAACCAAGGACCCAGAGTCTGGAAGAAGAATGGAGAGGCACAGACTGCAAGATGCTTGAAGTCCAGTGTGAAGTTTCCACAGTCTGTGTTGATTTGGGGAGCCATGTCATCTGCTGGTGTTGGTCCACTGTGCTTCATTAAGTCCAGGGTCAACGCAGCC
This sequence comes from Naja naja, assembly GCA_009733165.1. Taxonomy (NCBI): domain Eukaryota; kingdom Metazoa; phylum Chordata; class Lepidosauria; order Squamata; family Elapidae; genus Naja; species Naja naja. The sequence goes on along the minus strand of CM019149.1, from coordinate 84,461,455 downwards.
GTCTACCAGGAGATTTTGGAGCACTTCATGCTTCCTTCCACAAACAAGCTTTATGGGGATGTTGACTTCATTTTCCAGCAGGACTTGGCACCTGCCCACACTGCCAAAAGCACCAAAACCTGGTTCAATGACCATGGGATTGATTGGCCAGCAAACTCGCCTGACCTGAACCCATAGAGAATCTATGGGGCATTGCCAAGAGAAAGATGAGAGACATGAGACCAAACAATGCAGAAGAGCTGAAGGCCACTATTGAAGCATCCTGGTCTTCCATAACACCTCAGCGGTGCCACAGGCTGATAGCTTCCATGCCACGCCGCATTGAGGCAGTAATTGCTGCAAAAGGGGCCCAAACCAAGTACTGAGTACATATGCATGCTTATTCTTTTCAGAGGTCCGATATTGTTCTATGTACAATTCTTGTTTTATTGATTGCATGTAATATTCTAATTTTCTGAGATTGTGGATTTGGGGTTTTCATGAGCTGTAAGCCATAATTATCACAATTATGACAAACCACAGCTTGAACTATCTTGTTTTGCATGTAATGAGTCTATCTCATATATTAGTTTCACCTTTTAAGTTGCATTACAGAAATAAATGAACTTTTGCATGATATTCTAATTTTTTGAGTTTTACCTGTATATATATTTAAAAAATCAGGTTCAAGACCTGAGCTATATGAGCTCTGTAATCTGTATAATAAATCATTCTTCAAGTAAACGAATATGATGCAGAGAACCATTGTTTTGGGACCTTATCTCTCTAGTCTCCCCAGGTGCTCCCCTGAATGTCTTTCTTTCCTCATCTAAAATATATATATTACTTAGTTCAGCACTACAGCCAAGGAGCTCATTTATGTTTCAAAAGCAAAAGCAAACAAATATTGTGCCAAAATAAATGTGAGCACTTGCAGCACATTTGGGAATGCCCAGGTGAACGTTAAATTGGCCTATGAATAAATAAAGTGGTTAATTTGGCTCCAACTAAAACCAATTTGATTTAACCACATTAATAGACTGATAACAGCCTTCCTTTTCAAATCATGCACCATCTGCTCCAAAGTTGTTGTTTTTTTAAAGGTCGAGGACAGTGGTGAGATTGAAATTTTTTTACTACAGGTTCTATGGGCGTGGTGAGCGTGGCAGGGGAAGGATACTGTAAAATTTCCAGTCAGAGGTGGTATTTGCTGGTTCTCTGAACTACTCAAAATTTCCTCTAGCGGTTCTCCAGAACTGGTCAGAACCTGCTGAATACCACCTCTGGTCTAGGATGTATCCCTCTATATGAATCGAGGTTGAGATCACTGGGAACAATCCCTTGATTGCCATGGAGATTATGAAATCTGAACCCCCTTCAACCTTATATCCAAGGAAATGGAAGAATCGCAGCATTAAAACCCACAGAGATTTCAATACCAGCCCTGAGTGAAGTCCAGAAGTTTAGAAAAGGACATTGCTGGGGGTGGGGGGAGAGTAGATAGACACCCATATCTGCTTTCTTTCTGCAATCCAGTCTTACCACAATCAACCCTAGAATAATCATCGTTTAATTGTCCCAAATGATCACAATACCACCACCATCCTGCCTTGTTGAACTGCTGAAGGACTTGCAACTTACATTCCACTCATTGTCACATCAGATTTTAGCAGCACATGTTCAATACAAGTCTGCACATTCTTCCAGTTGGATGAGTCAGCTTCTCGTACAGATTTATCAACAGCAACTCAAGTTCAAGGTGCCCAGGGATCTATCTACCTGGGCCCAAGGATGGGCTACTGACTTTCTATTCTAACTGCCCCTCCAGTGGTCCCCATGACTGCAAGCCATTCAACATGTATGCCCTACTTTTCCATCCTCAACTGAATTACCTCAAACCCACCCACCCTTTCCAGTGTTTTATCATTCAGCATCATCAACGCCACGTCTGGAGACTATAGCCTGCAAGAACAGACCTTCAGTCCTTACCAGCCATACTCTTCCCATCCACCAACATGCTACTACTTCCTGGGGAGAAGCCACCACTTCTGAGGCAGTTGCCTTCTCTGTGACACCTCCACTACTCTTCCTACACTTTCTGGGAACAAATCTGTCAGTGTTTCAGATAGACCTCTCCTCCAGTGACGTCAGGCAGCTCTTGTTCCTGCCAGTTTTCTCCTCTTTTAAAATTTCCCTCTCCATACATTTGCTTACAGCACCATTCCTAACCTCCCTTCTGTCAACTCAAAATATTTCTATGGTCTTTTTAGAGTTGCCAACAGAAAGGGAGGGGGGAGCAGTGGGAAGCTTGCATTCCATAAATGTTTTCAAAGATAGTTTCTAGGTGACCGAAGTTTCTGCCCTGCAAAATTCTAACTGGAGAGTATAATTGATGACTCTTGGCTATGGATGTGTCCCATTGGAGAATATGAATTATGATACACCCAGGGGGTGGGGGAAAACCAGGGTCAAGGGTGACAATGAATGATGTGTCTCAGAATTGGCTACACCCAGGCAGTGCTGGCATGTTTACTCCTAATAAATCTTCTTTAAGTTCTGGAAGTTAGGCTTGAGACTCATGATTTAAATGGGGGTAAATGGGGGTAAGTTCTTCTACACCTTCCCCTTGGAGAAGCAGGTTTTCTTCTAATGAAAAAAGAAAAATATGAAGTGAAAGGGGAAGGAAATTTGGGTGGAGGGAGAACTCCTTTCGTACCTGTGACTGCCTCACATTCACTTTAACTACCTTTCCTGTCTAGTAGTTATTCCGCCTTCCCCTCCTTCCAATTCATAGTTATAGTCCTCTTCTGATTTTTTTAAACTTGTTGACAGCACTGTCATCTAACAGACAATCCTTCTGCCACCATCTTCCAACTCTGGACTCCATGTTTTTTTCAAAGTTACCACAGACTTAAAAGGCTTGCTCTTCTTCAAGGCTGCTTCCCATGGGATATTTCTTTCTGCTCCTCCATCATTTTTGACAGTTAACAGAAGATTTATGAACAATGCCAAACAACATACCACATCGAAAGTGTATTATGGCCTAACTCAAGGTGTAAGACCAGGCTTTGAAAGGAGGTTGACATGATGTTCCTGGAAGAATTCTTCAATGTTATAAAATTGGAGCAATGGGGTTTGTCATAACAGTAAAGCCATTAAGCAGCATACTATAGCTTGCTTGTTTTCAAGTTAATGCAATGTGTGAACCTACCCATCAGGTTGTGCTATATGTAAAGGAGGCAATTGTGACTTATTTAACAAATAATTACTAAAATATTCTTAATATCATATGATTGTGACTCTAAAGAGATTGTTGCATAAAACAGCCTGATAGGAATTCATAACAGTAAATTTATTTTTCTCTATATACAGATGCAGCCACAGGCTGGCACGTTAAATTATTTCACAGTAAAAACATATTCCCACACTCAAATCACCAGGTATTCTGAAAGCCTCTCTTTCCTAAGTTGTAGGGAACCTGCCCTACCTTTTACAGAAGAGATGAATTTGTTTCTACCTTATCTGAGCACAGGGTTCAGGTCACAGAAATCCTCAGATTTACAGCTTTCATGAACTCACAGGATTAGCAAAACGTATCCAGAAGTTCCAAAGCCTGAACAGTCCAAGCCTATATCCTGCTTTAACCAGCAACGTACATCCTGGCCTGTGTGAGGTATCACTTAAGACACAGAGGCATCCTCTTCCTCAATCAATCTATTACAATCAAGTGCTTCTTCTTGACTGATTAAAGGGGGAAAGGGATGGCCGTGATCAAGGTTGACATAAGTGACATTGAGGTTAATGTAATGGTCTCCCTTTAGACAGGCTACAATATGTTCCACTTCTTCGATCAGGCTGGAAAAAGTTGGCCGATCCTCAGGACTTGGTGTCCAGCAGTTAAGCATTACGGTATACCTGTCCAAAATAAACAGAGTGAATTAGAGCTATGAAAACACCAACATTTGGCCTTCGTATCCCAGGGTATTGTAATTGTGTACACCAGGGTCTATGTCATTGACATTCTGACAGTAATTAAAGGCAGAGGATCCTTTCAGTTCTGCACTCTAGTCTTATCTCTTCACTTTTCATTGCTACAGGATTCTAGTCGGAGGCTTTATATAACACTGTTCTAACTCAGCAGGTGAATATGCGACAAATAGTATAATGATGCTATGCTGGATTAGGAGCCAAATGGGAATTGTTAGCACTGGAAAAGGTAGAAAACCAACCAAACAGATTGAAATGAGGGGTGCAAAAGGGGAAGGATATGCTATGAACCAGGTGATCATGAGGATTCCATGGAATACTGCAGCTTCTCTTAAATTAGCCCCTTAAGATATGACCGAATTGAAGAGATACAGCATAGGTATTTCAGTGGGTTAATAGTTTGGGGAAAGCTGCAGTAAGAACACAAGTTTCACAGAACTAAGAATGAAAAACTAATTAACTTTCCCATTGTGCTTTCTTTTCTTTTCAAGTTAATGAATTGCAGTACTTGATTGAAATTTATAAATTAGTTTTATCAATTAAAGTTCAGGAATCAGAAGACCTTTTTCTGTACTTCCCATACAGCTTCATATCTCTTTCACAGTTCTCTCCTTGGCTAAGCTAGCAGAAGGGTCCAATTGAATACTCACAGAGAATCTGGACAGTATTCAGGCTGGGGCAACCTTCGTCCTTGCAACAAGTAGCAGGTAATATCATAGGGATCCACCTCAGGGTATGGAGAGGCCCCTCGAGTCATCAGTTCCCACATGAGGATCCCGAAGGACCACTGGCAAGGCAGCAGAAGAGGGAGAGTACAGGTGTCAATATGAGTGCAATGCAGAGAAAACATAAGCAGGGCAGGTAAAATATCCAGCCAGACTGTTCTTTCTTCAAATTGCAAAGGGGAAAGGACTCTGTTGCATATGCATGTTTTTCTGAGACTAGCATAAATTGGAGTCCAGGTAGATTCTCACACTAGGAAATGAGTGCTAGGAAAGTTACACAGTCTTAGCAGGAGCTTTCATAATGGCCTATTTTGCATATCCCTCACATAAAATTGTGGCTGTGTTGCCCCAACACATTAACAAATCAAGGCATATCCAATTAATCCAATTCTGTGGGCTGAACAACACTATGAACCAAAATCTATTTATAACATCTGAGTTCAGCAAAACAGTAACATGGAGTTGGCTAATTTGTGGTTCACCGTTTCCTGTGAATGTAGACAATGTGGCCAGGACAACAACTGGGGCAATGTTTTAGCAGCCTGGCCATCGGGTGCCCTTGCTTGCACTTACTACATCTGACTTGGTGGTAAATTTTTGAGTTTTCAGGCTCTCAAGCGCCATCCATTTGACAGGTAGTTTTGCCCTGCGGTGTTGCCTGATGCTGTAATATTCCTTGTCAAAGATATCTCTGGCCAGCCCAAAGTCTGCCACTTTCACTGTATAGGTCTCATCAAGCCTGGATAAAAAAGGAGAATGGGATTAGAGCAATGCAGCAGTCCTGTTAACTCATCTTATTTGGCACCATTAAGAATTCCAGATGCACCCTGGCTTAGCATGTGACAAAAACCAGGCTGTCACCCTAATAGAGATTATTGCTTGAGCATAGCATGCCATGTGAACATGGAAATTGCATCTCCTACCCCACACTTAGGTTTCAACCTGTTGTATGCAGTCAGAGAATGGCTGTTTGTACAATTTATTTAATCACATCTGTTAAAACTCTAGCATGTATGCATCAAGCTAAACTTTTAACTTTCGCTTGGGTTTTAATAGTTTAACAAACTACATTGACTAAACCCAACTGGTTATCTTATGGACCAGTATCTTGTTTAAATCATAAAATTGTAGATTTTGAAGGACCCATTTAATCCTTCAAGTCCAGTTGCCTGGCTAGTGCTAGTGGGTCACTGATTCTACTGTCAAACTGCAGGAATTTTTTCCTAATCTACCTTCTTGTCACCTCAATCCCTTATTGAGTACATTGCTCCATGAGGGTATAAGAAAATTGGCCTTGACCTTTTCCTGAGTATATCTCCTCAGACACTGGGAAAGTACTAGCATACCATCCTCCCCCCAACACCCACCCCATCCCCTGATTAAACATTCCCAGTTTCTTCAAACTCTCTTCACAGAATTTACTTTCTATTCACCAGAAAATAAGTCAGAAGATTGAGCATCTTGTATAAGTGATATAAATTTCTGAGGGGAAAAAATCAATTGACCCAAGGGAGGAATCGAAACAAACTAGTTTGAAAAGTATTTCTGACAGACTTTCCCCATAGCTAGGCATATGGGGAGCGGTATTTCCACACAGGCACCTGCCCACAGCACAAACAAGCCTCAGCAACCTCTGCGGCTTGTCCTCGCCCTATTCTCTGTGTTTTATTATTCTGTGTAGATACACCCATGTTTGTACTTACATGCAGTTTCTGGCTGCAAGATCTCTGTGCACAAACTTCTTCTGGGCCAGATACTCCATCCCTCGAGCCACTTGTAGCCCAAAACCTATTAAATCCTTCACAGTGGGGTTCTGATGGAAAACAAACAAACAAACTGTCTGACACCGAGGAAACTCACAACGAGTTTTCCATCTGGCTTTGAAGTTTATGCACCTCAAGAGAGCTGAGCTGCTTGATTGTGGTTCCCACAAGATAGCACAGCTGAAGTTAATTTCAAGGCTGCTTCAGATATTGGACAAATTTTCTAAGAAATTTGGCTGAGAAACTGAGTGTGTCCCATTCACATATGATAGAAGACAAAGAACCCACGCCTATAAATATAAACAGTGGAACTGGGGCCAGGGGAATCTTCTCTGCTCAGTGCACGCATGGCAAAACAGACACTTGCTCAGTGCTTGGCAAGATAGGAATAGGATGTGCATAATATAACACCCAGAATTGAGATGGAACAGCCTTCTGAATTTTTCTTCCATAGCTTACAACTTGCTCTTTCACAGTGTGCCTGCATGGCCCCCTAGTGGTCAGAAGCATTCACTGTCTTGCCCATACTCAAAAGAACATGCCCCATGCTTAACTGCCCCTTTTCCATGAATAATGTTTTCATGTGATCCTGGATTTGAATATAAAAGCTGCAAGGGAAATCTTGGGAGGATAAATCTTGTTATCAGCTAAACTTGTTTTTTTAATGTTGCACTCTTCTGCAAAGGGTGGCTGATGTGGTTAAGCTCAAAAGCTTAAATATCCATTTTTATCAAGCAAGGGGGAGGCATTTTTTAGTTGATCAGCAGTACATCACAAGTGACAGCTAGCAACTGCCTAATATTTCATAGTATGTTTACAACGGGAATGAAATGAGGAGCAGAAGAGATGAGTTGGAAATTATTCCTTTTTCAAGGCCCAACTGCAATAAAATTATGAGGTGAAGCTTATATGGATAATTCCTTAAAAATAATGTTGTGAGAGAACATTTATAAGATAAATTTTGCCACAGCCACAGTGCCAATAGATTGGAGGCGGAAGAGAAGCCTGCCAACAGTCAGAATGCTACCTCTGTTTGTTTCTCCAGGGGAAAAAGAGAGATTTTAAGTTGCCAGGATCTTTCAGCCATTTGTTCAATTAGAGGAAGGAAGCTGCATCAGACATTGGCTAATGTTCCTACTGTTCTACCTTTCTCAGAGTCAGCAGAAAGACCCAAAGCAAAACAATCTCTCTTCTGAAAACCCAGAGCTCCATCTTGTTTCATCAACAGAAAGTACCACTGATAAGAGGATTAGTTTCTTGTATGTGTCTTTCTGGAATCTGACTTTAAAAGATTTACCTTACAAAACCTACAATGCTACAGGATAGATTTAAGGACTTCTATGTGCTGCATCCAACAGCCAGCCCCACTCTCTGCCCCAATATGGTGAGGTTTAACAGGAAGGATGTGCAAAACCTGCACTAATTCACCAGAAGGCTCTGTCAATGAGCACATGGATGAGGACGTCACAAACAAAACAAAAGCAAACCACAACTGAAAGAGATAAGAAAGGGCTGAATGCATCTAGATAAGCTCTTCCTTAAAAACAATTTCATTCTGCAAAGAAGAGATAAGGAACTCCAAACCAAGGGGCGATTCAGAAACAGGAAGGTGGGTGGCATTGATTGTCGCTCAAACAAGGACCCCAAGATCTGGCACCACGTACCCTCTGCTCTGACCGGACAAAATGTCGGAGATCTCCGTGCCTCATGTAAGGTAGAACCACCAGGGGGAGACCCTCCTTAGGCAAGGTGATCCCAATGAGAGAAAGGACATGGAGGTGATGGAAGCTCTTCATCAGAATCCCTTCCTTCAGGAACTCTTCCACTTCCTCCAAGTCAGTAATTCCTAAGAGGAAAAGAAATGAAGAGATTGGATCAATATTCTCAGTAGCAGCTTCCCCCTCCCTTCTCCAAAACTTAAGGAATTGTGAAATTGCGAGCAAAAGTTTCTGAGAAGTGATCTTGCACGCATGTAAGCTGGAGCAAGCAATCCTAGGGGAAAAACAGTGTATTGAGAGCCTTTTTGAACTTCCATCAAGTAGAGGAAGTCTGCCAATGGGAATAAGGATGGAAGATATTGCCAGAATAAAAAACAACAACAAGCATATGTTATAATACCGGACTGGGCTGGCTTGTAGGCGTCTCTACTTTTTATGACTGAAAGGACTAACAAAGAACAAATGGCTCCATGGATTGCCTTGTGTTGATTTAAGGCTTAATTCAGATTATTAGAAAGAGAGTATTCTTACTTCCCTAGTTTAGAGCCAGTTCCTTCTCTCCTTAAGATATTCCAGAGATATTTCAATGGTGAGCTGAAGTATTTGTTGTTTGTTTATTTAATAATTTAATCTTGCTGTTATTATTTTAAAGTTTAGTGAACTGGTACTTCCCCACTCCCCACTCCTATTCCTGTATTCAAAAACATTGATTGGTGGGGCATCGCAAACTGACAATAAAACCCTGCTGCAAAAAATGCCATTAAAATGACTGATGAAGCAGTTTTTAAAATTAAGAGCCACTTGCCATGACCTGGTTAATGTGCTATTCACCTGCCCATATATGCCAGAACAAAATGTGTTTCTCCTATCATCAATTTCTTTCTAAACTCTCTTTTGACTTGCAATCCAACAGCGGATTCTTTGAATTTGGGCATGCATGACATGTTAAGCAACATTGATTACACCCTCTGGCTTTGTTATCCTTCTTCCATTGACAAGACATTGCAAGACTGCTGGGCTGGATTGATGCCTTGATGGATAACTAGACTCATGGGGTTAAGTTTCTGTCAAAACCTACCATCTCCCCAAAACCTACCGAGAAGACAAAAAGCAGACAAACCTTGTTGTTTTAAATGTACCCCTTCCTGCAACTGGGGATGAGCTGCCTGGACTTAGTTAATAGTTAAATCTATTAGACTGACTCGGACAAAAGAAGCCACCAAAGCAGACAAGAGAGCGGGTATGCTATGCTTTTCAGCTAGTTGTTGCTTCAGAAGTTTGCTGGCAGCTGTGCCATGTTTCCCCCTCCGGAAGAAAAAGAATGGAGGAAGAGGGAAAGCTCTGTAGGGAAGAAGCAGGCACTCAGCAGCTCAAAATGACAACAAACACTTGGCTTATCCTGCCTGCCTTCTGGTCAGCTGACTTACACTGCTACCAGCAGCAACAAGTGTGACAGGCCCTGAAACTGCCATTGATTGTTCCTGGCTGGAGGGAAGAACACTGATTTAACACTGGCATATTTAAGCAGGACTTAGGGCTACTTCAGATATGAACTGAGGAAGAGGTGAAGACAACCCCAGGGGGACATGGCAGAATATTCTTAATGCCAGGAACTCTTTGCATAGTGACAAGACCAAGAGGAAAAGGCCCCATGACCATTTTCTTGTGCCATGTTACAGAGCAAACTTACGAAGAATGCACAGAAAGTCAATGCTCCCCAGCCCCACTTTGCCTTTTTTAAAAGTTATCTCAGGATTTATCTGGTAATAAAAATGCCAGTCTTTGTCTTTAATACAGAATTTGCTTTAGTCTAGCTCCAGGTGCATGATGCCTCTTTGCTCAGAGGAATGGTAAAAACTTCTCATACTATATATATATAACCTAAGCAAGTAAGCAAACAAACAGGACAGCAGTGATGTCTGTAAAAGTTTGTTTATGTCAAGATGGAAGATACTGTCCTTTTGTAAGTAAATGAGTGAGTGTGTGTGTGTGTGTGTATGTTCAACTTAGTGTTGACTCTTGGCAAAGGCCTAAAGGGCAACAAGAATTCATGGCACCCTGGTTTCTAGCCTTATGCTTCAAACCACTAAAGCAAACTGGCTCCTTATAATTATGGAACACTATTTTTTGAAACAAGACATTATTGTGTCTCGTACTTTATCATGAGCCAATGATCCCTTGATTTCTTTTCCACGTTAATAAATTGGTCCATTAGTTACTAGTTCCAGGTTTATTAATTAGTTTCATAAAAGGAAGAGGAATTACTTACGGTTTAGGGATTTAACAGCACACCGAATCTCTCTCTGGGATGAATCTATGTAAGTTCCATGGTAAACACTCCCAAAATGCCCTAGATGAAAAAAAAAGAACAAGTTTTACACATAGGCACCAATATCGACATTAGCAAACCCATATGCTATACCACCTCAGTCTGTGCTGGAGCCATCTGAACATCAAACAACAATACTATAAAGAGAATAAATTGTTTTAAGTGTTAAAAATATACAGAATTTGAAATATATATATATATATATATATATATATATATATATATATATATATATATGTAGGTCTTGGTGTATTGGTGTATTCGGGTCTTGTCCTGTAAGATTGAGAATACCTTGGCAACGCT
>CM019149.1:84162895-84449651 GCA_009733165.1 Naja naja | reverse complement strand
TAATCCATCCAGCACTCTGGGACAAATCCAAACAACTAGCCCTCTGATGAAACAGAAACCTTTCACAAGACAGACACACACACCAACAAACTCCACAGACTAGAGAAACGCCAGAAGCCCAAACCCCCCACAACAATGCATGAAACAAACAGTACACAACATATCAGACAGAACCTCACCATGGCAGAAACCAATGTCCTTTCCAAAGGATTCAACTTTGCTGTCAGCCCAAACGATCCCCACTGAAAACATCATAGTGGAGTTGAAGCTAGCCTAGCCAAAATTAACCCAGACACAGCCAATAAAATCAGACTTGAAGTCACCAACGTCCTCTGCTCCAGCAGTCCACCCAGAAGCAACTTACACAAAGAAGAACAAAAAGCACTCAGCAACTTGAGGAAAGACAACAACATAATCATCCTCCCAGCAGACAAAGGCAACGCCACAGTCGTGATGAACACATCTGACTACCAATCCAAACTATCCAACCTACTCCAAGACCCCGCACAAACCTCTAAACACAGACCCCACCACCTATCTAGAGAAACCACCAAATCCAAAATAAAAGCCTCGCCCATCAGTGAAGAGATCCAACAAAGAATCATCCCCAGAGAAAATCATCTAGATGCCCTAAGCTCTATGGCCTCCCCAAGATACACAAAGAAGGAACACCACTCAGACCCATAGTCAGCTCCATAGGCTCACCTCTACAGAACCTTGCCAAATTTCCCAAACAACTCCAGCCCTACACAGAATCCATCACCTCACACGCACAAAATTCTTTCCACTTCATAGAAACAATAAAGAAACAAAACCTACAACCCAGTGACCTACTTGTGAGCTTCGATGTCATATCCCTCTTCACTCAAGTACCTATTAAAGAAGCCTTGACAGCTATCCAAAACAAATACAACCCCTAAGCACATCCTAGATCTGACCAACCATTGCCTTTCCAACACGTACTTCATCCACAATGGACAAAGATATAAACAGATAGAAGGAGCACCTATGGGATCACCCCTCTCACCCGTCATAGCTAACCTATACATGGAACATTTTGAAACCAATGCTCTAGACAAATCCAATACAAACCCAAACTCTGGCTTAGATATGTAGATGACACTTTCAATTTGGCCACACGGGAAAGAAAACTGGACAACTTCCTCACACATCTCAACAGCCTACACCCCAAAATACAATTTACCATGGAAACAGAAACCAACAATCAACTTCCGCTCCTGGACGCCCTAATTTACAAAACCCAACGCTCCCTAGGACACACCATCTACCAGAAAAGACACACACTAACCGCTACTTAAATGCACAATCCCATCACCACCCTGCACAGATCAACTCAGAGCCAAGACCCTCATCTCCAGAACCAAACGCCTAGCTGACAAAGACCACTTGAGAACAGAATTACACACCCTCACTAACGATAATGTCCAATGGATTCCAAAGAAGCACAATCACCAACCTAATCCAAGGGAGACTCCCCAAAACCAAGACACAGAACAGGACAATGGCATCGCCTCCTCCCTTACATCAAAGGCACCACAGATAAAATCAGCAAAATTCTCCACAAACACAATATCAGGACAGCCTTTGGCACTGATCAAAAATAGCCAACATCTTAAGAAACCCCAAAGACAAGATCCAGCTAGAAAACCAAGGAGTTTATAAAATACCATGCAAAATTTGCCCAGCCACATACATTGGACAAACCAACAGGAGAATAAATGCACGATCGCAGAACACAAGAACGCAGTCAGAAAAGAAGAAAAACTTCCTCCCTTTTCCAGCACCTTAAAGCCACAGGACATGAAATTGATTTTGAGGGATCCAAACTTATCTCCAATACTGAACACTTCAACAAGAGAATAATTAGGGAAGCCATCGAAATAGAGAAACACCCCATAACATGAATAAACGGGATGATACTTCCCTACCAGACATCTGGAAACTAGCCCTAATCAACAAACGAGTCCCAGCCACAAAACCAACACCGGACCCAAAATAACACATGATGCCACCACCAATCTCCTTCACCAGACTCAAACCCAAGCCCACGCCACAGATGAAAGGCAACCACCATCCAGAAACCAGACCATGGCTGCAACACCAGCTGCTACACCCCCTCCAACCCCCAAACTAAGCAAACTGACACACGCTATAAACACATAGCCAGACCTCAAACTCGAGCCAAACCAAGGCCCAGAATGCCACATCACAGCCTTCCACCCAGGATACTACATCACAGAACTCAGGAGATCACAACACAAAACATCAGGAGGTTGCAGCACAGACAACGACCCAGGAGATTACAGCACCACACCCAGGACATCACAACAATAGAACTCAGAAGGTCATCACACAGCCCATTACCCAGGTCGTTACAACACAAAAGGCTGAGAGACACACCAGCACCTCAGCCACACAGGGTCTCAGGAAAAGCCATCCAATCTGCATACATCAACTCCACAAACCAATCAAAAAGTAACAACACATCCAACTCTAGAGTTTAAAAGGGAAAACAGCCACGATCACACACTTCTCCCAGGAGAACGAAGCTGAAGACACCAGCCTGAAGATGACGGATGAGATTTCTCAAACGCTGCCAAGGTATTCTCAACTTACACGGACAAGACCCAATACACCAAGACCTACATATATATATATATATATATATATATATATATATATATACGGACAAGACCGAATACACAAGACCTACATACACCTTTACCCGTGAAAATCTAAAAACATATGTATGTATGTATGTATGTATGTATGTATGTATGTATGTATTTACTGTCAGAGAAGTACTGCCCTAACTAATAGACGACCCAGTGCCAACACAACTTATATCCAACTATATTGATACCCAATCATTTTATTTGACTTAATAACATACATTTGTCTCAGTTTTAAGGTATCTAATTTGCTTTTAATTTTTTCCAATTTAATATGCTTCTTAGAATAGAATAATGGAGTTGGAAGGACCTTGGAGGTCCTCTAGTCCAACCTCCTGCTTAAGCAGGAAACCCTATACCATTTCAGACAAACAGTTATTCAATCTCTTATTTGGAGCGTTTACAACTTCCAGAGGCAAGTTGTTCCACTGATTAATTGTTCTAACTGTCAGGAAATTTCTCCTTAGATCTAGGTTCTTTTCTCCTTGATTAATTTCCACCCATTGCTTCTTATCCTGCCCTCAGGTGCTTTGGAGAATAGCTTGATTCCCTCTTCACTGAAATATTGGAACACTGCTATCATGTCACCCTTAATCCTGCTTTTCATCAAACCAGACATACCCAATTCCAGCAACCGTTCTTTATATGTTTTAGCCTCCAGTCCACGAATTATCTTTGTTGCTCTTCTCTGCACTCTTTCTAGATTCTCAACATGCTTTTTTACATCGTGGTGATCAAAACTGGATGCAGTATTACAAGTGTGGCAGTGGTGGGATTGAAAATTTTTACTACCAGTTCTGTGGACATGGCATGGCTTGGTGGGCATAGCTTGGTGGGCATGGGAGGGGAAGGTTACTGCAAAATCCCCATTCCCTCTCCACTCCACTAACCTGCTTTCCAGCTCTGTTCTCCTCTACAGGGCAACCAAAGAAGACCTAGCAGATCAGCTGGGACTCGGGAGGCAGAGAATAGATGGGGGCGGGGCCAGTCAGAGGTGTTATTTGCCGTTTCTCTGAACTACTCAAAATGTCCGCTACCGGTTCTCCAGAACCTGTCAGAACCTGCTGAATACCATCTCCGAAGTGTGGCCTTACCAAGGCATTATAAAGTGATATTAACACTTCATGTGATCTTGATTCTATCCCTGTATTAATGCAGCCTAGAACTGTGTTGTAAGGTTGTGGAGTGTGAAAAATGTCCTTTTTTAATGCCGTTGTAATTTTGAACTGTCACTAAACAAACTGTTATAAGTCAAAGGCTACTTGTACAAGTTAAACACAACATCTTTGTCTAACATTTTAATTTCATACTTATTATTTTTGCCTAGCTACTGTATTTACAGGTTCAAAATAAAAAAATAGAGAATTCATTAATTCCACAGAAGTTTGTGCACCCTTCCAATTCATTCAATGTTACTTCTTTTTTTATTTCTCTACTGTAAACCTGTTAATAAGGTTAAAAGGGTGATTGATTCTTTTAGGTTAATAATTATCCAGATAAAGAGGTGAACAAATTCTTTGCCCCTTCTAATCTTTCAGATTGTGATTGTTATTCTGTCTACTTTCAACAACCATGGACTCTTCTATCATTTCTCAGAACATCTATGAATGAAGATAAAATGAAAGCTGTAAAAAAACTACCTAAACATTTCTAATTAGCAATTTCAACTGTCAAAACTATTGTTAGAAAAATGAAAATTACATAGAATAGATATAAGTGAAGGAAAGATGTGGAAGACCAAGAAAGTATCTGCTTTGTCAAACATAAAACAAAGTATTAGGAAGGGAACTTGAACTAAATACTTGAACTAAAAATAGGATTTTAGGAAGTATAGTTATTTCAGTCATTTATGTTCAATGAAAGTTATTGCCCAAACTTAAATTCCATTTTAATCTTGAGAAGAAGAAATCATTATTTTTTTAAACTTATGCCAACTGATGATTTGTGATAATTACTGTTCAGATATTTTATATCCCCCCGCAAATGATGGAACCTACATCCTATGAAGTGTTACAGCTCTGTTAACAACTATTAGTCAATTTCTGTTTTTAAAGTTTTGATCTATATGGTAAAGACAGGCTATATAGTTGATATGTTTTGGAAATCAAGTAAATATGCACGCTGTCATTGAATTCTAATATGGCTTTTGGATGCAAACCTCTTCATCATTCCCCCCTCCCCTGATTAATCTCTATTCTACAATCAATGTCAACATAAACCCCAAGAATTACAGAATAATTTAACCCTACTAACCTTATTATAAGTGATCACACAGTAGAAACATTACAGCAATAAAATGAATATGTGCATATTTAGACACATACAGTATACTGCAGTTACTGAAAAAGTATTGCAGTGCTGTAAGAATGCAGGAAATAGTCATTGTAACAGTACAATAAAAATAAGCCAAATTGGAGTTCTCATTAGAAAATATCAGACAATGAAGAAATGTCAATCGCTATTTTATTTTGTCACAAAAAGAAATTGATTCTTGGGAGATGGTTTAAAATGATGTGCTCATTTAATGAAAGAAAGAGATATGATATTTTGAATTTTGGTATGAACTAAACAGTCCAGCATAATCTTTTCTAACTACTGTACACAGGCCTATAATGATCTAAAGAGTGAAGAAGTGAGGAACTTTAAAAGATGGAAGAACCAGACATTTCTTGTCACGTGGATGCAGTGGAATTAATGGAATGGCTGGCATTCATGTAAAATAAAGAGAAATGAAAGAACTGGGGTCTAGTCTGAGTAAGTAAATTCAGAGCTCTGGACTTTGGAAAGTGTCTGGCAAACGTATCCTGTTCTTGATATCAATCTTGTCAGATTGAGCAGAGAAATAGATATTTGTGCTCGAGAGCAGTGAGATATATTATGCCGCCTTTCAAGTTGATTTAGATTACAGTGAAGTACTCTTTTGGACAAAGCATAACAGTATGGCAACAACAAATGCCTTTTCTTTCACTTCTTCTCAGAATTTTCACTGTGCTTTCCATTTTGATTTGACATCAAGACAAATTCTCCAACGAACTAGCATGGTATGAGCTAGTTCAGAGCAAACCTTTGATTTAATGGGCCACTCAGGAACCAGGAGTCCTGAACCTTTAATTAATTAATTAATTAACTTACTTACTTACTTACTTATTTAATCTGAATCTAAAGTGTTTCCACAATGTAAATAATTTATGGAATTGTTTTTTTGCCATAAATTGTGTCACTTGGAGTAAAATCTCAATTTCACAGACAAACCTTTATCTTTATCTCCAGGCCCTGAGCAATCTTTGTTGCCGTCATTCCTTATTCTGCTTTGCTAGCAATAGGGACAGTGAAGCAGGCTGAGTGCACGCAAAAGAGTGTGGCTTCCTCAAAAATAGTCACCTCCACAGGTGTGTAACTGTGTTGGTCTCTGCCCTCCTTCTTGGCCATACAGAATTCAGCATTTTATCTGAACTGTATAGCTTGGTGAGGGTAGGGGATGGGTGGGAAGCAATGGTGGTATGCTACCGGTTCAGATCGGTTCAGCCAAACCGGTAGTAAAAACGATCAGCTGAGAGGAGGAAAAAAAATCTTTGGACAATCAGCTGAGAGGAGAAAGACAAGAACATCGCAGGATCGGCCCTCCCACCCACCTCTGCGTTTTTCTTTCTCTATCCTCTCAGCTGATTGGCGATGCAGGCGTCAGCTGGTGTGGGGAAAGCTGTGCGCCAGCATTAGGCAAAGCACACCCACCAAGCCACACCCACTGAACTGGTACTAAAACAATTTGAATCAGTACAAAAATTGTGGCTCCAGCAAGTCAGAAACTGCACACGAGTTCTAGAAAAGTTTGGGGGAAGTGCTCATCACCCATGATACCAGGTGGCTATTTCTTTGGGGGTGGAGTTCTGAGCATTTATGTAATCATAAATCTTGTAAACATTAACTTTTGCCTTTATATGGGGAAAATGACAGAGATCATGGTTAAGACCTCAATTCCCACCCCACCCTCCATAACATATCCTGATGGGTGGATTCTTCCCATTGGCTGATGATGTCAGGAAAGAGGGGAAGGCAGCAAAGCTGGAGAATCCACCAATGGTAGGAAAGGAAATCATCATCACAGGATTCTTCCATTCATCAGCAAGGCAAAACACAGCAGAAGTAAGAAACAGGGATTTACAGTAGCAGAGATTTTCATCCCAGCTGATAATTTGGATTGTAGATACTTGGATTGCACTTTAGGTGGGGGCAATAGCCCCCAAACATTTTTTTCCTGAGTGTCTTGGATAAAGGGCTATAGCACAAAAAGTACCAATAAAATCAACGGTCACTTTAAATGAACTGTTTTTAGATTTAAGACATCTCAAAGCTTTACTGGAAAGGTCATGTGAATGACTGTCCTACAGTTCTTGTTTAAGAAGTACCTGGCTCTTTTTGCCAGGTTGTCCTGTGGGAAAGACATATTACTAACCTGCTCTAAATAGCATGCCTGCACATTACTTAGTTTCTTTGTTTTTACTTGCTCTTCAAATGCTACTTATTCCTTGTGACAATGGCAGTGCCTCTTCTCACTGCTTTCCTGCTTTAGCAGGGAAGAATGCAGTCCTGCCCGATTGGTTCAAAGAGGCTCAGACACTAATGAAGAGCAACAGGAAACAATCAAAGAAACATCTGGCAAAGACACTAATGAAGAGCAACAGGAAATAATCAAAGAAACATCTGGCAGGGAGAAAGTAGCATTCTTTCAACACAGACGGTAGAAAACAACAGTTTTGTGCATTATCACTGATAGGTACAGCTTAAATCAGGGGTGGACAACTCTGGCCCCTTTATGATCTGGGGGCTTCAACTCCCAGAATTCCTAAGCCATGCTGTAAAGGGGCCATGCTGGCTCAGGAATTCTGGGAGTTGAAGTCCCCAGGTCGCAAAGGGGCCAGAGTTGCCCACCCCTGGCTTAAATGATACTTGCCTTTCCCAATGATCTGATCCATGTGCAAAATCAGCTGCTTTTCTGGAATGAGGACATCTTTCACTTCTTCCAACAATTCTGGCCGAAAATTATTAATGGAGTATGAAGGCACTCGCATGAAAGGCATAGCCGAACCGTCACTGCTGCCTGTGTAGGAGGTGCTTCTAAATCGCGTTCCAGAAGAGCCTCTGTTTGTGGTCTCTGCCACAGAAATACCATGAAGAGAAGGTGGAGAGGTTATTAAACAGAATTTTTGTTTATATTTGCCACCAGAAGGCAGTACATGAACTGTTTCGCTCTATTTGAAATTTATCAGATGTACATAGTCATTGATCTTGCTACGGGGCTCAAACTCTCTTGGGAATCCAGACATTAGTACATATCTGACAAGTTCCAAACTGTTATATCATGTAAAAAAAATAGAGAAATTCCCGCTCCCCATACATCTCTGAGAGGATGACATAATATAGCACTTGTTCCTCCTCTCTGTAGGGATGTTTAAAGGTGGATATGCCATTCTAAAATAAAATAAGATGGTGAGGAAATTCATTCATTGCCCATCTTACATTTTTCCCTTTTCTGAATCTTTGGCAAGATAGTATCTGCAATAGTGGTGAATATCTGCAGCTCAGGTGTAGGATGACGATGAGGGTTTGTTTTCCAAGCTGGTGGGTTGGTTTCTGAATGTTTCATTACCAGGTTAGGTAACATCTTCAGCGAAGTTTAGGGGATGTCCATGTCAGTGTTCTTCTGTTTATAAAGGCTTCAGGTTTGGGTGTGTCAAATGAGGGTCAGCTGTGAGTCATCAATGAGTCTTGTGATGGGTCTTGTGATAAGATTACATCAGGTCAGGGTCATTGGGAGGTGAACTATTGATGTAGGGGGAGAATTGCATGGGTTGGTTGAGGGTCAGTGCTGTCTCTGGTTGGCTGTACGATTGATCTGGATTCTGAGGGGTTCATAGGTTGGTTGTAGGTTAATGTATCTGTTGATGGAATTGCTTCTAGAGCGCCAGCCTTCGATGAACTCACAAGTGTGGCGGACGGTAGCATGGCCAATGATTTTTGTGTTGCTCTAATCGAACTGGTGCTGTTTGGTGTCAGTGTGGGTAGAGATTAAGGATTTGGGATCGTGGCGTTTCACTGCCAGCTGGTGTTCATGGACCCTGGGTTTTAATTGACATGATGTTTGTCCCACGTAGAATTGGTTGCAATAGTAAAAGTTGATTTTGTAGATTACATGGCTTTTTTTTATCCTTCTGTATTTTAAATACAGAAGGAAGCCCTTATAAACAGAAGAACACTGGCACTGACATTCCCTAAACTCCGCTGAAGATGTTACCTAGCCTGGTAATGAAACATTCAGAAACCAATCTACAAGCTCAGAGAATGAAGCCTCACATAGTATTTTCACATTGTAATGAACTATTGCAGGCTCCTCCCATCGATGTAACTGGAAGACTCGGGGCAGTGTTTTAGTACCAGAAGGGCATTAGCTTATGTAGTTCTTGAGCAATGTATTTTTATTTATAGAAATATTCAGAAGGAATAATTCCATTTAGGGAAATGTCAGTCTGGGGGGGAGAAAGAAATTTAAAAAACCCCTCCCAACCAAACACATTTGTGCATCAACATATCAGAGTGGTAGCTAGCAAGATGTTCAGTCTCATTGGCTCTAAAATACTAGTTCCAAGTCCTGCCATGAATTCTTACCAGAAGAAGCCACGTATCCAGTATTAGAAGGAAGAAGAGGAATTCCGACTGTGCCCCTGTTGAGGCTAGAGAGCCTTTCTAAATTCTCAGTTCCTGCAAGAAGAAAACAAAAGCCAATCCAGCAACATTCATCTCATCACTATTCTAGAGTTCGTCCATTATCCACTCTTCACTTATTCACCTTGTGAATCCAATGATTGAGCTATATTTGATACATGCCCATTCTCTGATGAAGTGTCAAAATTAAATGCAAGCAGGTACTGCTATGACTATGAAGAATTTATATGGAATAAATAAACACCTTCATTGACAATACTTTTCGGGCCAGAAAGTATCATAAGAAACTTGCAGTTACCTCCCTTCTTCTTCCGTTGAATATATTTCAATGGTACAAATACCAAACAGGAAAGAAGCACAATGCCTCCAGCAGCTCCCAATACAACAGCAAGAGGAGAGACCGGGGAGATTGAAACCACAGATCCTAAATCTTTGCATTTTCCATTCACACAGATCTACAAGAAAGAAAAGACATGTGATTATTAGCATTAACCAATACCAGAATCTGGGCTGGGAGAGCAGAAGAAAAGAAGGACATGGGAAATGGACAGCTGACATTTCCATTCTTTGCACAAGGGGTTTAAATGTAAGCAGAAGCACATCATCACTGCTGGTGTAAAAGATGAGATTGGTACTCATCTAGGTGGTGGAATTTTATATATATACATATATACATATACATATACATCATATACATATACATATATATATGTATATATACACACATACACATACACATACACATATATATTTCCTATATACATATAGGAAACAGGAAACAAGATATTTGAAACAAGTGGAATCAAAGGGTAAATTTGAGTGAATAAACTAGTGGTAAGGATTTTGGGAATGGAGAAAAGTAAAACAATCACTCTCTTTCAGCCCAACTCAATTTGCAAGGTTGTTCTTGTGTGGAAAGTAAGAGGAAGAAATGAGCTTTAAGGTATGTTTGCCTCTTTGAGGTATTTATAAAAATAATAAAGGCGGGATAAAAATAAGTGAAAATGATTTCTTATGGAATGACAAACTGAAAGTAATTGTAGATTTTGAGAATCAATTAGAAACTTATTATTAAAAATATGGAATAAATATAAACCCAGTCTGTTTCTAAAGATATCCTTACTGACATCCAAAGAAGCATTTCATAGAAGAGAAAAAAAAGCAGATAAAGAATGATGGTTAACATTTGAGTATTTATTAATACAAGGTAAAGAATAAATTAAGATGACAATAAGGGAATAATTATATAATTTTATAATCATAATTATATGATTATAAAATAGAACTCGTGCGCTCACAACCAGCGAACCGGTTGTTAATGTAAGTGCAGCCCACCTCTGACTGTACCTTGTAACATCTCCCATCCTTCCCAGATGATCTGAGGGGTGATTTTGCAATTTCCTCAATAGTGGGGTGAAGAAAAAACAAGGGTGGGATGCAGTGAATCTGGAGTGTTTTTCTGCACTATCCCACTGCCCACATGAAATGGTGATCTGTTTAGGGTTAACTCACCAGCAAGGTGAAGACAAGTGCAGAGTGACATGACTACAATGATAAAAATGTAAATGTGAAAAAATGGTGGTTTGGGGGAGATGTCCCCCATCCACATGCCTCCCAGAGGTAGCCTGTGGCAATTATCTGAGAGGAGGAAACACCATGCCAGCAAAGATTAATCCAGAAAAAGTTAAATTGGGTTCCCAGCTGGGCAATCTGGGATGTGGGTAATGAGGCGATGAACGCTTGAGCACTGTTGCTATTTTTCAGTATGTGCAGAAAGCCAGAGAGCTGGAACTGATTGTGTAACAAAAGGTTTTAGTGCTCTTTGGAGATTTTCAGGGTACCGTCTCCCGACTTGCATCTGTCTAAATTCACAATGCTTGGGAATGATAAGGATTCAAAGTAAATTGTATATAGCAAAGGACTGTAGGGATCTTTAGTGAATCCAGGCTGGAAAAACACTTTCTGTGTGACAAAATGCATCTAAGCATCAATGCCGAAGGACATCAGGAACTTTTCCCAATATTCTGCCACCAAAAATGTGCATTTGGTGTGCACATAACTAAATGCACATAAATCCTTTAAAAAAATTACCGTAATGGTCAAAATTAATCTAACCCGGAGTGCACAAGCTATTAAAAAGTGGAACCAGTGAAGGAACTTATTTGGGAATGCGCAGCAAAAGGGTGATTCCTTTACAATGTTGATATGGAAGATTTTAAACAGACAAAGAATATTTCTTGTTTGTTTAAAATCCTATAAAAATATATGAAGATCTGTGTTTAAGTGTAAGAAATCACTTCCTGGGAAATGTTCTGGATGAAAGAAAAACACAATAAACCGAGACCTTGAGGACTGGTTACTAGAAACAATGAGAAAGAATTAGATTATAATTAAAGGAAAACTTCCGCTAATACAGAATAAGGGAAAATATGACTTTTTCTTTTACATATACATTATGATTAGATGTTGGGTTAATTTGATTATTAGATAGATAGATTTCCACATCTGCAATAGTTGTTTATTTAATATAGCATTTTTGTTAAATATGGAAGGGAAAGTTTATAACTATTTCTAGATCCATTATGTAAGGGGAGGAGATCCGATCACGTTTTTTTCCCAAGCATCCCACTTAAGTGGCTTCTTTACGTTTAATGTTAGACCTACATGACATTTGAGGTTGTTTTTTTCTTTTTCTTTTTTTGCACACAAGATTTTTTTTCATTGTTAGTGTTGAATGTTTGTTTTTCTGTTTTGTATATTTTTTTGACAAAAAAATAAATTTGTTAAAATTTTTTAGAAAAAATGACAATATCATGCAAAGTACAGAAAAGAATTATGAAATTGACTTACTTGTTTAAAGTTAAAATATATGTATTTTATTTCTCACACCTTTTAATTGACTTTTGCAGATTAAAATAAAAAATAAAGTTTATATTTACCAATAGGCAAAAGATAAAATATGGGATGAAGAGAGTTTTGGTTTAAATATTAGAGAAGGTGTTAAGTTATTAAAAATGTTTATACTTATCTTGAGGAAGCAGGAAGTTATTTCTTTCTCTATATTTTTTCCTTTTTTTATATAATTTCCCCGTTTCTCTTCCCTGACTGCTTTCCCTCTTGGTACTTTCTGTTTATTTTTGTTTTTTGTTTTGTTTACATTCTCCTTAGTTTGTATTAGTTTTTCATCTTTGCAATGTTCAGTTTCAATTAAAGCCTTTTATATAAAATTAAATAGATGCAAAGAAATTGTGTGGAAATACTAACTATCTATGATAGTTTCTAGCATGCTTGATTGCCATGAGTTTTGCAGCTATTGGATAAGTGGATAAGAGTACACTCAGGTAGGAAGACAGGCTGAGAAGGGCTAAGCTGAGGTTCAAAGGGAGAAAATCAAATCAAAGCATTAGTTCTGACTATAAAGATTTTTTTTCTATACCTGTACTGGCAAGCCATTCGCAGGGATTTTCAGGTGGTTGGGTATTCGGCAAGTCACCTTATTCTTCCATATACCGAGGTAGCAATCCGTACCAGCCACCAACACAGAAATGTTCATGCAGCCTGCCAGACCATCGAGTCCCTTATGCTGTGCAAAAAAAATGTAAAATACTTGATTATGGACAAGGATCAATCCTGCTCATCAGCATTTTCTACTGGATTTATATCTCAGTTCTACCCAGTGTCCCAAATAGTCCTGTACTGGATTCCACGTGCACATTTCTTAATCCAAAAGAACAATTGGTGTTGTAAATTCTCAAAGTACCTTAACTCCCTGACTCCATTTGCTTGTTTTGTAAGTGAGGCATTTTCTCACAATTATGTCCCCTTTATATCCAGCCCTTGGAGGACTATAAACTACGGTTTTTCACATTTTCTTTAATTGGTTACTTTCAACAATGTACATTAGGGGTGTGTAGACCTCAAAAATGAACCAAAAGAAGTGCTTCTGATCTCAGAGTCCCTCTCTGTGTTCTTTAAAGCAGCCCAACCTTTTTCAGGCTGTCCATTAAACTCTATTGATCATGCTTAAAGCAGCAGCACCTTTTTTCAAGTTTACACACAAACACACACACACACACCTGAAAAATCAGGGATACTCTGTTCATCCAAGCCTGGAGTATCTCTTCCAAGTAATTTTTGAAAGATGTCGAGTTCTGCTATATATTTCTTGTATTTATGTGCCAATTTCTACACCGTGAATTGACTTGAATTTGAGTTAATATATACTTACGTGAAAGCATGCATATGTCAACCATAAAATATAGAGAGGATTATTGGCTCTGAAGCAGCATACATGAGCAGAAACTTTCTAATATTCATGCAGAAGAGCATTTAAGTGACTTAACCAGCATAGCCCAAGTTACTGATGCTACAGTGTTCATGTAAGTATGCTATTCAAGTAGGCAAAGGTATATACATGCCAGACCAGTTGAACAGATTTGAATTAGCTCTCGTTCTCCCAAGGCTGGAGAGACTTCCTTGCTAAATTTCTTGGATAGGGAAGCCCCATACTTACAGTGATCTCAATCTTGTCCTCTCCTTGTTGGAGTAGATACAAGTGATTTTCAGAGAGAAAGAGATCAATGACTGGCTTAGGGTAGTAGCGGATACGAAATGTCTTCTGCCCCAGAACTCCATCCATCAAGACACTCAGGTTCCCATAAATATTTCCCACTTTGTTTTCAGATGGATAATCAGGACTTTGACACACCAACCTATCTGTGGACAGTGGCCTTTCACATTCCTGAAATGACAGAAATCGGAACACTTTCATCTGGCTTCTTTCCATCAAATTAATCCATGCCAATATACCAGCTCATGCAGAAGTTCAATATATACAAAATGAAAAAGAACATAAAAGGAATTGCTATAGGAAAGTGTTCAGAGCTCGAGAATATATCTGAATGTGAAAAATGGCGGCACACGCATCCTCTAAATTAAAGGAAAATTGTGTGACATAGAATTTCCTTTCCATTTTCCTTTTTGCTGACTGAGTTCACTGACATCCTTTAAGCAGTGATTTAGCTATTCTGGCAAGTTCAAAGGACTGAAAGGAGGCAATTAAAACCATAATTTAAATTTGCCAAAAGAGGAAAAAATAAGCCTTACATTTCATTCAAATTTATTGTTGCTACTTAGACTTATAGAATCAAGAAATTGGAAGAGACCTAAAAGAACACTTAATCCAGCTCCTATTCAGTGAGATATTCATTAATGCATCTCTGACAAATGACCATCCAGTATCTGAAGGAAGGAGGCTTCAGTGGAGGAGAACTATTTACATCCTTCCTACACAATGATGGAAACCCTAATTATTTAGATTCTTTGATACTGGCTATTGTAAATAAATAGGTTAGCATTTACAATGTATACAAACTGATTTAATATATAAATATCAGAATGAGATACACTCTTTTTAAAAGTATCTTGTAATTTGGTAACTTTTGGATGTGTGATTCTTTTCAAATCTCTGTTATGGATTTTGTCCCTCACATAATGGGTGAAAATAATTTCAACCTTCTTAGAGAAGATTTTCTTCAATGTCTCTTCTCTTCATCTGTGAAATTCTCTTCTGAATGTATGTATGAATCACAGAGTTATAGAATGGGAGGATTGGAGGTGTGTATATATTGCACATATAATTGTAGAATTACAGAATTAGAAAGAAGCATTGTCCATTAATTTTTTTGAAACAGCCAAGTAATAGTGGGATTTCTATAGCAGAAAACGATTATGTTTCCATGTCCAATTCAGTTCTTTTCTCCTATACCAAAAGATTTGTAATGCAACACAAGGAATGTTTCAACAATATCCAGTGAGTTTTTATCTGCTAAACAGATTAATCAAAGTTTCCAACACTTTAATGCTACAGAATGAGGTCAATCGTTTTATAATAAGCAGAAGAAAAGCTAATTCCCACGAAGTAAAAAGAATTCTAGTAGCAGCTATAAAAATGAAAATAAAGATGAAATCAATCTAAACAGGATGGGGGGGGGAAGTAATACAAAAGAGAAGTGACAAAAACAATTGTACTAAAAATTGAAGAACTTTTAAAAGAAATGTTAAAGATAAAACCAAACATCATTTAGATTCAAGGTGTTAGTAACAACTTATAAAGTCCTACATGGCTTGGGTCCAGGGTGCTTGCGGGAACGCCTCCTGCCAGGATCACATTCTGATCGCCCGGTACGCTCCCACAGGCAGGGCCTCCTTGGGGTACTGTCGGTTAGGCATTGTCGACTGGTGGTGCCCAGGGGTAGGGCCTTCTCTGTGGGAGCACCCACCCTGTGGAACCAACTCCCCGTGGACCTCCGTTTGACCCCCGATCTCCGCTCCTTCCGCCGGGACCTGAAGACCTGGCTGTTCCAACAGGCCGGTCTGGACTGACCTCGGGGGGCGTGGGTTGGTTTTTAATATTTGTTTTAATTAATTTTAAATTTTGTATAATATTGATTAGGCTTATATTCATTTAATGCTTTTTTTAATTGTAATTTTGTATTGGGTTTCTTTTATCGTTCACCGCCCTGAGTCCTTAGGGAGAGAGGGTGGCATACAAGTCTAATAAAATAAATAAATAAATAAATTTACATATGCGGTGTCAGCTACAGCAAGATAACCTTCCAAGTCCTTAAAAATTATTTAAGGATCGCCTTTATCTTGTACCTTAACTCATATACAAACTCAAAGCTAGAGGAAATCAATTTCTTGAACAACTTGCTCTTTCCCTAAACAGTTTTTGAGTAAAATTGATGATATCTCTGCCCATCTTGAACTTGAGATGGTTCACAGTAAGTGAGGAGAATAGCTGGGCAAACTCTGCATCTTCCATTAGCTGGAGAACAAGTCACTGCAAGTGGAATCATGCTCGAATTCTCCAGCTCCTTGCTTGTTTCGAGACAGTTAGGGTTCTTTGTTGCACAGGGTCTCTATGCACCCAAAGGAAAACAATGGCAAAGGAGATGAGATGGAGCAAAGCTTGCTTTGATCATCACTCTTTCATACCATTCTAATCTCAAACTGGATTAGATTGGCCAACTAAGACTCTAGCCATACTGGCTGGAGAATTCTGTGAATTGACCCACATCTTACAGTTGTTGGGGTTGAGAAATACTGGCCAAGACTGATTTTCTCCCTCTGTATATTACAATTACTCAGGCACAAGAGTACAAATTCTTCACCAATTAATCTTTGGAGCCTGGGCCAAGTTACTACTGAAAGAGCCTATTAAGCCGTTTTCTAGCTTTTCCACATGTAAGGGACTACTTTACTTCCAGAAAATATATGAAAATAATGACTAAGGTGAAGAAAGCCTTGAATGCTATGCAGAATGCTAGCTTCTCATAGTAGTTTTTATATGCAATGCAACCCAAAGCAGCACATTTATTCAGGCAATTGCCATGAAATCCACAGGGACTCCTTTTTGAGTAAATAGCTAAAGTCTTCATGAATAAATATCTACCATTCTCTTTCTCCTTTTCCCTCTTCTGAAAATACTCACTTTAGCTTTGCTTTGTACTCCAGCAGACTCAAATTGCAGCCTCATGTTATACACTGAATCCAAATTGGTACCATAAATGTAGATATTGGAGCCCCTGCAAGGAATTGGAAGGATTTGACATAAGAGCAAAGATGTTCCATTGTAAGAGCTCTAAAGTTGCATGTCAGTGATGTGTTCAGATATGAACATTATCCATGAGAAATTGTAATCCTGTATCTAGTTCCTAACATTACAGGCCTGCACAGGTCAATCAGAAAATCCCACCTTTCTAAAAATTGAATGCATTCCTAACTGAATTCACTGGAAATTACTTCAGTGCAAAGGATGGAGCTGCTGGGAAAACTCTTAATTCCATTGAATGAGACAGCTGCAGTGAAATCTTATCAATTTTTATTATCCATAAGTGTTTATAAAACTGCAGTCTTAAAGGTTCAGGACACTAGAAAACTTAAATGAACAGAGTGCTACATGATTCAATATTAAGATATGGAGACACAAGAAGAAAGGATATGCAGCTCAGTAGAAAACAATTTAATATTCAAAGGAAGTAGTTAAATAGTCTAAGATATTTTTGTGGATATTTTAAAAAATAATCCATAATAAATATGTGGATTTATTTATTAATTAAATTTCCTGATATGTGAGAGTTTTGCACGTTCTGTAATATACATTTATTATTTAGGTGGCCTTTTAACTCACATAAGCCTTCTCAATGTAAGCTTTTAAATACAAATTTATACATACGATTTTTTTGTATCCATGTTCCCCAAATATACATCCTTATTTAAAGTATGGGAAGAGTAGGATAGAAATCAGAAGTCTGGGTGTAGAAGAAAAAGGAGACTCACTCATAACTGCAGTTGGGAGTAATATCATATATCTGGGGGTCTTTTCGATACCAGAAAGGCTGAGGAGAAAGAAATCGCTCTTCATCTATTATTACAAACACAGATGCATTGATCAAGTTGCTTGAAGGTGGGGTGGTACAAATTATGGCCTCTTCTCTCTGACTAGGGAGAAGGGGGAAAAAAAAGCATGACAGAACTCTTCTTACCAATAGATCTTTTATCCGTTTCCTCTGCATCAGATTTTTCCAGAAAACCCCTTTCCACATGTCCTAAGACTGCCAGTCCAAAATTTCCAGCAAAAGCAGCTAAAACCACCCAGTTGGGAATTCTGAGAGTTACTACTCTAATACACACCTGGAGGCACTATATTAGAGAATATTATTTAACAATGTCAACTTTAAGAATGCACTAGACAACCCATGATCCATTGGATCATCATTTCAGAGATAGTGCTTTATGCAAAGAGAAAAAAAGAAATTAAAATTAGCTGAGTAAGTTTAATGGTATTTGCTATCTGATGAAGCATTAGCAATAGCACCTAGACTTTTTATACCACTTCACAGTGCTTTTCTGCCCTCCCTAAGTGGTGTATAGAATCAGCATATTGCCCCAACAATCTGGGTTCCCATTTTACTGACCTCAGAAGGATGGAAGGCTGAGTCAA
Source organism: Naja naja (assembly GCA_009733165.1). Classification (NCBI taxonomy): domain Eukaryota; kingdom Metazoa; phylum Chordata; class Lepidosauria; order Squamata; family Elapidae; genus Naja; species Naja naja. The sequence goes on along the minus strand of CM019149.1, from coordinate 84,431,231 downwards.
TCTTGAGCCAGTGAGACTGGACCTGCTGGCAGCTGGCAGTCAGCAGAAGTAGCCTAGATTAACCACTGCACCATCCTGGCTCTGAAGGATTTGAAGGTTCAGCACCAGGTTAAGGATACTGGTGACCTTGTCTTGTCCTATGATATCATATCATGTAGGAAGCACTCTACATATTTCTAACTAATGTAGCAGTATTAGAGGACATTACTCAATAAACTTTGGAACAGCATAGACCTTAGAAAGCTGTGGTAATTGGTAAGCCTGCATAAAGAGGCATGCCTTGCAAAGCTGCCTTCTTCTTGCTTCCTATGAATGCAAGTTCAGACTGTCATCTTCATGACAGTAGCAAGACTTAGCAAATATAATCCTCTTGGTATCCAAAGGAAACTTTGAAATGTATGCCATTATTCTCCAGTTGTGCTGGATTCACTCAAGAAAAAACTCATTCAGACTTCCCCATAATTATAGAATAGGAAGAGTCACACTATTGCAATAACATGAAGGGGTAATTTACAGGATATCTTGATAAGATAATATCTATATGTAAATATACTTGGTTTTTGTACCTTTGAGGAGCTACCGCCTGTGTGTTTTTCCCATGATTAGCTTAGACAAGCGTTTATGAAAGAATGGATACCAAGTGAATTGATCCCCAAAAACTAGGCTATGTTTTTATTTATTTATTTATTTATTTATTTATTTGTCAAGTGATTATAAGATAACAGGTATAAGTATAAACATAGTTATGAATACTTGAAATGGATACATATAAGAGAAATAAAAAGGAACAATAGGACAGGGATGGTAGGCACTTTGGTGCGCTTATGCACGCCCTACAGACCTCTTAGGAAAGGGGTGAGGTCAATAGTAGACAGTCTAAGGTTAAAGTTTTTGGGGTTTGGGGAAGAAACCACAGAGTGAGGTAGAGTATTCCAGACATTGACCACTCTGTTGCTGAAGTCATATTTCCTGCAATCAAGTTTGGTGCGGTTTACTTTGAGTTAGTATCTATTGTGTGCTATTGTGTACTATCTATTCTTTACAATGTGATGAAATGTTGTAAGATATGGGTTGCCTGTCATCTGGGCTCCTGTCTTTGTTTGTTAAGAACTTGGCAATCATTGTATTTCTTCGCTAGTTTAATAATGAAACCAGCACTTGGAACTCTCCAGGCATTTGGCTTTTTAGGAAAGAGTTTTTCTATTGCATGTTGAGAGTTAGGTCCCTAGAAATGTTCTTCCCTACAAAACTAGGGAATTAAATACAGGCCATTCAATACAGGGAAGGCATGTTAATGGACAAATAACTAATTTCCCCCTCACCATGTAGAGTAAGCCTTAATTTATGATTCTGTGTGGTCAAAATCCAATTCATCATGTAAAAACTGAGTGGTACCAATTCTTATACAGATGTAATTATGATTATATTACTATTCTTGCATCTGAGTTGGAGTTTTTATTTTGTTTTGTTTTCTGTATCTTGCCAGCTCTATTCATCTAGTTTTCAATTTCTTCTTCACAGCTGCATTAAGGCAACCCATCCCCCCAACTCTGGTTGCATGAAATATTCTGAGTAACAGCTGATTGCTAATTGGTATGAGTGATTACTTCCTCACTACAACAAACACTGCACAATTCACTTGCTTTCCTACCAGAAACGGAGTCTATGACTTATTTGGAAAGAATGAGCAATGTAGGAGCAGTCATTACATGATAAATGTAAAACTCCAGAAAATAGCACACTATTCTATCATTAGATGCTAGATAATTTTAAAGATATTTCAAAGTTAAATACTGTCCATGTTTAGGTATTTAAAAATGCAGCAATGTACTTCAGCTAGTTCCTTTCTTGGGATAATATAAATGCAGTTTAGAAAGAATCCTGATCACTATTGCCACAACCCAGCATAGACAATGTTTTGATTAGGGTTTCCATACCTGTGTTGCAAGAATCCAGGGTAAACCTCAGATGCAAGTAAAGATTCCTTTCTGGACTCCCTGGGACCATCTAATGCCGGTCCATTTTCCCCTCCCAGCTCAAGTATGGATGTTCTAACCATAAAGAGTCCAAGTGTTTCTAACCTTGAAGGGCCCAAGTGAATTGCCAAGAAGTTTTTCAAGGCCCAGCATCTTCAGAAAAAGATGTCGTACCTATCAGTTGCATTTTCAAATCTAATATAATTCAAAATTATGGTTACAGCTTTTATAACTCGTTCCTTTGCACCTAATATCCCATAGCCTTTCAATCCTGTTTTTATGCACTGAAGCAAGAAGAAAGCACTGTATTTCATACCTTTTCTCACTGTCCACAGGACAATCTAGATTATTAACCATCACTTTCCTTGTGCCTCCCACAAAAAGGTTTTCTCCTCGGATAAAGATCTCTGTTCCTCCAGCCATTGGACCATAGGCAGGGTGAATGGAAGTTACGTTTGGCAGCTGTTGATGGTGAATAGAACAAGCAGTAACACAGGGCTCATTGTTTTGATGTAACCAAATATTTATCTGATTACAATATTGTTAAAACCACTGAACATTAAATCTTCTGCATATGTTCAATTATAGTTTATAGCCAAGAAGTTATAGTTTGAGCATTTTGGATAAAATTATAGGTAAACCCAGAAATTCTGCAATGCCAACAATCACCATTCCCAGTCTAACAGGCATTATGGGAATGATAGCTTAAAATGTTGAGGCCAGAAATTCCATCTATTTTTTTCTCCACTGACCTGTATCTACATCTGCTACAGAGCTTAACACTCCATTGCTGGACGCCAGTGCTTATCAGAAAGTATTTATTACATCAATGGCAATTTATTGTAAGAAAATTAGCAAATGCTCAAGGAGTAACTGTATTAAACTAACCATAAATGTAAAACCACTGAGGATTGAGGAGCCAGTGATATAAAATGGGCTTGTTGCATTCTCTGTAATGGTCAGATTAATCTGTTGTGGTTCCATGATCTTCTCGATTCCCTCTGGTGACAAGATGCAGACAAGAACTTCAGCAAAATCCTTCCACTTTGGCACTTCATTATACCTAGAAAGCAGGTAGTGTGAAGAAAGGATGAAGAAAATACTGATTATAATAACTTACTACAATCTAAGGATTCTTTAGCATCAAGAAATAATACCCTTTTCATAACATCATGTACTATTAATGAGTAACTAACCTTGAGCTTGTCCTACCGTGTTTCCCCGAAAATAAGACCTACCCCCAAAAATAAGACCTACCCCGAAAATAATACCTACCCCCAAAAATAAGACCTAGTGTGTTTTTGGGAGCCAAAAATATAAGACAGTGTCTTATGTTAGGGAAACACGGTATGCGATTTGTTCGTGGTTTTACATGAATAAATGTACATTGTTCTACATGAATATGGTAAGTGTTTTTTTCATTAAAAATATATAAGACCTACCCGAAAATAAGACCTAGTGTGTTTTTGGGAGCCAAAAAAAATATAAGACAGTGTCTTATTTTTGGGAAACACGGTAAGATTACTAACTTTGGAATGATGTACTCTGATCAGGTAGTAGAAAGAGTGAGAAAGTCACCTCTTCCCATTCTTAGCTGGTAGCAGAATGTACCATTTGATCGTTGTGGAAAGGAACAATTTCACAGAACATTAAAGCCTTACTGCAGGGATGGATAGTATTGAGGGTGGGTGGGGAGCTAGGAATCCATTTTAATGTGATGTGTCAAGGGTCACATGCCAAATGTAGGCTGAGCCAGAAGAAAACTCATGTACCCCTGTGTGCACAGCATATACCTCCTAGTCAATGGGTTCTAAGCAGTTGTGTGTGCTAGCTTATACCGTGGAGATGCTAGCTTGTACAGCATAAGATGAGCACATCTGGAATAAAACTGAATTGTGGCTGAATGTGCAGCATTCTGTCCAAAATGTGTCAAAACTGACCAGTACTATCTTTCTGATTAGCAGGGAATTTTGCATATGACATGGGTATTGTTAGGTTTCTGCTGGATTGGCAATATATAAACCAACAATGTGTGTTTGTGTCTTTAAGACAGAATCACTGTATTGATTCCGATTGGTTGATTGTATTGCAAATACAGGGCCTTGGTGGCTCAGGCTGTTAAATGCCTGCACTTAAGATCCAGCTATCTACAATTACTGTAGGCTCGAATCCCACCAGGCTCAAGGTTGACTCAGCCTTCCATCCTCTCGGGGTAGGTAAATTGAGGACCCAAGATTGTTGGGGGCAATAAGCTGACTTTGTAAAAATGCCGCTTAGTAATAAGCAGGCATATACAATGGAAGGAAGGCTATTGCTGAGCACACTGGGTTGTATTCCAAAAAATTGTAAGCCGCCCTGAGTCTTCGGAGAAGGGCGGCATATAAATGTAATTTAAAAAAAAATTACAATAAGAGGGAGCTAGAGATCATAGCTTGTTCTCTCTGACATGCTCTCTGACATTCTGTGTTTCTCTGACATCCTGTTGCTACCTAAGGTTCTCTGTTGTATCTATGCTGTGTTTATATTTTGATATCTTTGTTTATTGAAAACAACTTGCAACCTGTAAGAAGACTTTGTAACTGGATATTATTTGGACTGTTAAACGTTTATGACTTGGACTGCTTATTGGACTGTGCTATTTAGTAAAGTAAACTTTAACCCAATTCAGTGTATCTGTGTGTGGCTGAACATTTATTCACAACTATTCTCATAAACGTTTCCATGTGCATATCCTTGTTACTCAAGGGTCCTGTACATATCATAACAGGTATGACCAGAGCTGATAATTTAAACTATCTTATCAATAACCCTTGACTGTCCAAAGCCATAACAGATGGTGGAGCTCAATATTTATGGGCCTATTGGTGACAGCCCTGGTTTATGGAAATTGTGATTTGAATTGTAACGGAGATTATGATGATATCATTTTACAATTCAAACTGGAAGGAAGGAAGGAAGGAAGGAAGGAAGGAAGGAAGGAAGGAAGGAAGGAAGGAAGGAAAGAAGGAGGAAGGAGGAAGGAAAGAAGCAAGGAAGGAAGGTTTTGTTCTTCGAAACTAAGAAAAAATAAAGCTGTAATAGATTTAAGTGAAGGTAGTTTGATCGTCTAGAGTGAAGCTGATAAATAAATGCAGGAAAGTTAGGAATAATAGAACTCATGAGACCAGAAAGCAGACAAAGTAATAGAAAATGAAGAAGCAAAAGTGCTCTGGGACTTTAGCATTCAAACAGAGGACTATTTGCCACATAACACACCAGCCCAGACTTAGCAACTGTTGATAAGAAAGACAAAATAATCTAGATGGTAGATGTTCCAATGTCTGGAGACAGAAGAATAGAAGACAAAAAATTAAGAGAAAAATCACAAAATACAAAGACCTGCAAACAGATACAGAATGACCAGTGGTGGGATTCAGTTTTTTTTACTACCGGTTCTGTGAGCGTGGCTTGGTGGGCATGGCGTGGCTTGGTGGGTGTGGCAGGGGAAGGTTACTGCAAAATCCCATTCCCTCCCCACCCCACTAACCTGCTTTCCAGCTCCGTTCTCCTGTACAGGGCAACAAAAGAAAACCCAGCCAATCAGCTGCGACTCAGGAGGCAGAGAATAGATGGGGGCGGGACCAGTCAGAAGTGGTATTAGCCAGTTCTCCAAACTACTCAAAATTTCTGCTATCGGTTCTCCAGAACTGGTCAGAACCTGTTGAATACCACCTCTGAAAATGACTATGGCAAAAGAAAGCAAGGATAGTACCAAAAGTAATTTGCTGGCTGAGAATTCTGGGAGTTGAAGTCCACAAGTCTTAAAGTTGCCAAGGTTGGAGACCCTTGCTTTGGACAGCATCATTCTAAAATAATGCAGCCTAGGAGAAAATACCCTATTAAACAACATAAGTGGATGGCTAGGGTCCATGATCCTATGCCTCATATCAGCAGCTGTGCTCTGTAATAGATGAAGTGGTAATGATAATCCATAGTTCTCTCATACATTTCATATATCCCCTCTCATTAGGTCAGCTTTATACTAGCATTCCATTCATTCCAGATTCTCTTCTCTCAACCAGGTATGGTTTGTTCCAGGAGACTACTTATCATCAAATTACCCTGGTTCCTAAACATCTGACATAGACTTTGTTCAGAGGAGGGTTACTACCGGTTTGGTGAGGGTGCATTTTGTGCACATGCGCGTGTAGAGCAATTCCAAAAAAACTCAGCTGTGCCATCTGGACAGCTGACAAGCACTGCGCGTGAGTGCACAGAGTTTGAAAAACCTCTTCTTTCCTGCTTTTTCAACCTCAGCTGTGCTGCGCAAAGCAGCTGAGGTTGAAAAAGCAGGAAATAAAGGACAGCCAAGAGCCCAGGAGGGCAGATGGGCAGGCCAAACAGAGCAGCAGACACCAATCCGGTTCAGTGTCTGCTGCTCTTCAGAGCTACCGGTTCTATAGAACCGGGCCGAACCGGTAGCATCCCACCCGACTTTGTTAATCTGGGCAATATCTATGCTGACATGACTCTCCTATTTTACGTCACTCTCAGTTTGAGGTAAGTACTAAAGGGGTCTTTGCCCAAGGACCCCTATCAGATAAGGAACTCTTTTGGCAGTATCAGTAATGTGAATATATACGTATTACTGTATACAGTACTCAGGATGCCATGAGGTTGGCTGAGAACATTTGATTGATGCCCTGCACATGTTAGACTGTACAATGCAACAAAGAGTATGAATCTGAAAAGTATGTTTGGAATTACCAAAAATATTTCTCTTCAAAAACTCAACAAGCTGTAGACCCATGTAGCTTTACAGATTAAGTGACATTAGGCACCTTTCAGTTGAAAATTGCTAAGAGTTGGAAATACATTTTCACAGTAAAAGACTTAGATTCAAATTAACAGATGATGAAATTTCTGAAATAGTCCTATCTTCAGGTCTAAGTCTTCAATGTTCAATGACTGACGCAGTTTCCATCTTTTCCAATGAAAAACAAAGGACCACAGTGGGAATAGCAGGGATGAGCTTCCATTCCAGCACAGATATAATAGGAATTCTCAAATTTGTAAACAATCAATAGGGTTGTTTGTTGATTATATAAAACAGTTGACCAATTCCAAGATTTTTAAAGCATTTGTGGATATTAAAGCATATCAATGCTGGATATAGAAAACTCAACAGTCTGTAGCAGAGCATGATGGTTGCAAGCTATTCTTTCTTTGAAAAGACTATTGCTCCATAGATCCCAGGTAATAATGGTTTCACATATCAAACATACCCACAACTCAAAGCTATGGATTTCCCCCCCTAAAACTCTACATATTATATTCAGGTTCATGTTATCCCTTTTGAAAGAAGGCATACAAGTCTGTCTCATCATTGGTTTCTTGTTTTATTCTGTTTTTTGTTTAATTTCAGGTCAACACTTACTATGGTGAATATGTACTGGATTGAAGAGGGTTACCTCTAACAATTCTTCACACTTTTAGCAAACGGTAAAAACTGCTACTCATTTCCGCTCTGGGAAAATTGCCAGTGTGTAACCCCTGACACATAGAAATGTCTCCTGACTGATTTCCACATAAGGACTATAAGACTGCTCTGGCACTGCAACATTAAGCTTGGGACTTCAACTCATTACCTCTCTAGGCAGAAATATTTAAGAGAATAAATTCCAGAAAATTCCTTTTCCTAATCCCAATTTCACTTTTTGTATATGTGCACATTAACAGATAAAAATAAGCAAAAATGTATACTTGTTTTAAAAAGTACATCCTTAAAGGTGCACATATTTATTCTTCTTAAATGTTTTGCTTCATCACTGAAAAGAGTACAGATATACTGGAAGAGACAACGGCAAGCAAGTGAATAAGACAAAAAGGAAAAGATGCAAGATTATGCTGACTGGAGGGAGCTGTACGTAATGTTCCTGTGCTGTCCAGCCTGTTATAGTTAATGGGATTTGGGATAGTTAGTTAGGAATTGAGAGCTGTCCCCTTAAGGGAATGCATCATGGTAAATGTAGTTAAGGTATCCTGGGAAATGTAGTTCATGTCATGTGGCTACATCTGTAACCCTGATTGGTCACTGAACTGACCCTTGGTGGGTTGGGGGAGGTTTCTTCACTCTTGCCTGAACACAGCCTCATGGTAGCAGCTCTATCCCCTGCTTTTACGATATGGGATGAAAGGGAAGAGATAACCCTCTTTTTACCCAGAAAGACAGATATGCAAAGGATTGGACATTAAGAAGAATCTCGTCTTAACTGAGAGTTATTGAGGATGCCTGATGAACCAATAAAAAAGACTTTGTATGGATGCTTTGTGGAGTTTATCTATCTGCATTTGTACAGGACAGAATATATCTATCTGCCTTCGTACAGGACAGAATAGTTCCCTCCTCCCGTTTTCTCCCTTAGCAAAAGGAGCAGGAGATAGGTTGGGCTGGGAATGTCTGGCCCACATTTTCCCAATGAACTTTCATGGTTGAAGGGGGGGAGGGGCTAAAACCTAGCTCTCCCTGGTCCTACTTGAACATCTTCAATGATTATACCATGGTGTATATATGAGCCATGGTGGCGCAGTGTTTAGAATGCAGTATTGCAGGCTAATTCTGCTAACTGCCGACTGCCAGCAGTTCAGCAGTTCGAGTCTCACTGGCTCAGGGTTGACTCAACCTTCCATCTTTCCAAGGTCAGTAAAATAAGGACCCAGATTGTTGGGGGCAATTATGCTGACTCTGTAAACTGCTTAGAGAGGGCTGTAAAGCACTGTGAAGCAATATATAAGTCTAAGTGCTATTGCTACATCACGTTGATTCTCTTGTTAGCTTTTTATATTCTATACTTTTCAGTGCATTCAATGAGATCCTGCATGTTTTAGATTAATACATTTAAAAAAAACAGTTATGTTTTATTTATACTGCATTTCCTATCTAATGATGCTTGGGGAATTATGAAGAAAACAACACAGACCCAATAAAAGCCCATTAAAACTGAGTGGCTGCAAAATTGTCATAATGGGTGGAAAGACAGACTCACACCTCCAGGGCAGATCTGCACAGCTCTGCCTCTTCCAGCACCTGTCCTTTGGCAGAGAATCCAGGGGCCTTATTTGGGCTTTATTTGTGTCAAAGGAAATAGGGCAGACTTCTCATAGCCATGGCAACATGGTAGCAGAAACATATAATGGCACAAGTTGCTCTGCCCTGACCGCTGAGCCTGGGGGTCCACAAGGGAGGGAAAGAAAAGCCAGTGATGACACACGTAACCCCGTCATGCAAACAGTGCAATGTTCGCACTCTCATCAGACGTCAAGATGAAAGCACACAACTGTTTCATTTGATGTCGCTATGCACAGGTTGTCATTGTGACATCCGCATGGCTTGTGATAATGCCACGCTACCAAACTCTACTCTGGCCCACTGACAGATAGTCCTTTGGGGAACTGATATAGAAATTTTAGAAAAGGGAAGTGTGGATTCCCTGGATTCATTTTCCCTCCTGCCAAGCGAAGAAGTTGTATAATTGAGAAACAATACCCGTCTCCATGTTTTATCCCCACCACCACCTTTCCCATGTATGTATGCATGAAGTTAATTTGAAGAAATTCCTTTTGTGAATGTTGATGTATTAGCATAGGTATGGGACAGAGTTAGGCAGAAACTGAGTGGGGAGAAAGAAAGGAGGCAGATTTTCTTCTTACCGTTTTGTTAAGCTCTCGTCAAATAGCACCGAGCAGGTCCTCTCTCCTACTGTAATCAAGTAGTCCCCAGGGCCTGAGGGCAAAGCAGCAGTGCCAGAGAAATATGGACGAGACTGAAATCCCCTGCCGCAGAGAGTCAGCTTGGTGCTGCCATGCAGTGGTGCATTTCTGGGATGAAACTGGGAAAGCAAATAATAATTATCATCAAGATTCAGAATCAGAACAGAGCTGGAAGGGACCTTGGGAGTTTTTCTAGTCCAGCCCTCTGTTCAAGCAGGAGATCCTATACCATTTCGGACAAGTGACTCTCTTCTTAAAAATCTTCAGTGATGAAGCATCCATGTCTGAAGGCAAGCTGTACCACTGGTTAATTGTCCTCACTGGTCTGCTTCTTGTTTCCGCTCTGTGTCGTTGATAATGATCAGAGCAGAAACAGCCCTGAAAACTCACTATCTCCTGCTGAAATGTTAAATATTATGCCTCAAACTCAGTCAGAAGCAGCAGTCAAAAGGGCAGGCATATTTCTGCACAGAGAGAACATCCAGGGGAAATGACAAACTTTCTCCATATACCCTGTCTATCCAGTTGTTGTGAAAGCTGGGCTATGATGCAATTCATTGGAAGAAACTGTCATTATCATTTGAAATGGGGTAAGCTTGTGTTAGTAAAACAAAACAAAACCAGAAAGATTCAAGTTGATGCAGATAAAAATTGTGCCCTAAGGCCATATCCCAGGTCGCTTTAATGACAACTACGTATTTTTAAAACAGGCTAGTATCAATGCTGCTGCAGATCAAACAAGCAAGAAATGATTCTGCAAAGGAACTGCCGATTAGTCATGGAACAGACTTTACACAAAGATGTTTCTCACCTGCCCAGACTGCTCTACATGCATGAGTATCGTCATAGCCCCACCTGAATTTGAATTCTATTGCTATATTCAACCGAGAACTAAGAAGAAATTTCCTGACAGCTAGAACAATTGTCTCCAGAAGTTGTGAATGCTCCAACACTGGAAGTTTTAAAGAAGAGATTGAACAACCATTTGTCTGAAGTGGTGTAGGGTTTCCTGCCTAAGCAGGGGGTTGGACTAGAAGACCTCCAAGGTCCCTTCCAACTCTGTTGTTCTGTTCTGTTCTGTTCAAAATAAAATTCTCAACTAAAATTTGGTTCCACATAAAACACTCTTTGTCTACTTTTATATAAAAAGTTAGCTGTACAAAGGAACAGAAAGAACAAACCATATAGTAGTTTTCTTTTTATCATTCTACTTTAAGAAATATACAAGTGATCTAGACATTTCAGTGGTTTCCTCTATTGTACAATTTAAATAATTTAGCTAATGGGCCCTTAGCGATTACTGTTATGTGTATGGCAGTGGTGGGATTCAAATTTTTTTACTACTGGTTCTGTGGGCATGGCTTAGTGGACGTGGCATGGCTTGGTGGGTGTGGCTTGGGGGGCATGGCATGGCTTGGTGGGTGTGGCTTGGAGGACGTGGCATGGCTTGGTGGGTGTGGCTTGGTGGGCGTGGCAGGGGAAGGGTACTGTAAAATCTCCAATCCCTCCCCACTCCTGGGGGAAGGTTACCACCGGTTCTCCGAACTATTCGAAATTTCCACTACTGGTTCTCCAGAACTGGTCAGAACCTGCTGAATACCACCTCTGATGTATGGTATGTGAAGGTGAAAGTTTACTTGATTAAAGTTTGTTTGGCTAAATATTAATCATCTTATTACAGACTACAACTAGTGGTGCAGACAGATGAAGCTACAGAAAAGCTACTTGAAACTTACTAGCAAAAGCTGTATCCATGCAACAATCTTTTGGTGCACAATACTCTCTGTTGCTGCAAAGCTTTTTGAAGTGAAAATCATCCAGTTTCAAATAGCCACTAAGCCCTAAGAACAGTTATAATTTCCTATTGCCTGCCAAGAAAAAGTACACCAAGAGTCATGCATTTTTATGACTGCAATCCATTGGCAGCAATGATAATTTCTTATGTAATAGGCAACCCATACAAGTTTCTAAAAAATGTAAAGATTATGAATGTATCTTCAGGAAAAACAGGGTTTATAGATGAAAATATATTATTCAAACCTCAAAGGACAAATTTGATTATGAACACGTCCAAGAAGGTTTCATTTAAACCAGTACAAAGAATGCTGATTTCACAAATGCACTGATGGAATCTGAAGGGTCTGTAAATACCCAGGAAAAGATTTTGGAAGTCAAAGTGGATTTTGTAATGAAGATGTCAGTTTCATGTGTAGCAATTGTAAAATGAACAAATTTCACATCCCTAATTATTAGGAAAAAGTTTGAAAAAGAAAAGTCTGTACCGTCATGGCCTTGCAGAAATCTATAGTATGTTTATATTTGAGATAGTGTTTACAGTTGCAGTGGTAGCTGTTGAGAAACCTTGCAAAGGAGCTGGAAAAAGTGCAGAAGAGAGCAATCAGAATGATTGTCTATCTTAAGAGGAGAGATTAAGGGTTTGGGATTCTTTGGAAAAACATGGACTGAGTGGGAACATAACTGAAGTTATACACTCCTTAAAACATTAAGACCAGTGAAATTGATTAGAAGAAGAACAGACATGAAAAAGCTTTCCCCCCCAACGTTGTGCATAATTATTCATTCACAAGACATTAGGGATGGCCACTAACTTGGATGGCTTTGAAAGGAATTGGATAAATTCATGGAGGACAACTCTGTCAGGAGTTCAAGACATCAATGTTGGCTTCAGGCTGTTGGCAGAGTACTTCCAAATGCTAGTTATGAAGGAGAGGAATATATTATCTCTCCATCTCCTATCTATGAATATTCCAGAGGCAGGACAAAGTTGGGCAGAACTTGGATTGGTTCTGTTGTATGTTCCATTGTGATATTAAGAAAATCTTAATTTGTATTAAGCTTATTAATTTTTATACCTTACATTAATATACAGTCCATTACATTGGATTTCATACCTGACTGTTGGAAAACACCCAGCCAGACAAGAAGGAAGTATCAAGCAGGGAATTAGTCTTGAGTCATTGCACAGCCACAAGAGATCCAGGACTGACCTACACAGCCCTCCACCAAGCTCAAAGGAACCTTATCTATCTGTTCCCAATGGAAGGTAAGCAGTCTGGCGAAGTGACCAGATCCACACATACAGATTTCAAGCTAACTCTTGTATTACAGGAAGAACACAATCAAGCAGTTACCTTGAACTCTACACATGTGGATTTGATCACTTACATCTGACACATTATTTATTTTGTACCTTATATTTAGAGAAATAAATTCTCTCCTTTGACAAAGTTACAGAAGATCTACAGTGTAGTAGAGCCAATTATAGCAGAAGCGAAAGTGGAGGGAATACAGAAGGAAGATAAAGGTTCTTTATGATCTGAATCCCAATCATGATAAAGCAGAAAGAAGAAAGAAAGCGAAGTAAATAATCCAACATTTTAGCTGTGAAGTTCAAAAGGAAAGCATTTATCCAAAAACACAGGCATTACAGCTCTCAGGATGTGTTTTATGACTTTAAAAAGACCATTTAACAAAAATGTTGAAACAGACATTTAACAAGGAAATTAAATTGAAATAAATCCCGAATAGCAAATAGCTTCATTAAGCATGGCTGTAATGGGTGCTAGTCACTATATTGGCATACTATTGCCCAACATCATATAGTGAGAAATTTGCATACATCAGTGAGGACTGGAGGGCAGCTCTCTTGGTTCCATTGTTTCTTGCATTCCCCCTGACGAGTACATGAATCTCCACACCAGCCACATTGCATGAAACGCTCTGCTTTCAGGCAGCTGAGGCATGTCAGGAAATGGAGGCAGCCTGGACCAGTTTGGTTTACCCGGAATACCTGCAGAATGAACAATCAATATCAAGATAAGTGACAAAAGGATTAACAGTCTTTCCCACAGCTCTAACTGGGGCTAATCTATGAAAATGTTTTTATATCTTTCATCAGCCATATTCCTAGAATGATTTATAGCAGAAAAAAATATTTAAAATGTAAATACAATTTACTTCCAGAGGCATGCCTCAAATATGTATCTGGCATGCTCCCTGCCTATAGCCTGAATCAAAACAGCAGAGACACTGGGTCAAGATAGTCCAGGCTTCAGAAAAATTGGTCATGGGTTCTCTATAATTCTACCCAGGACACGGCTGAAAAATTAATTAGCAGTAAATCTACAATGGAAATGGTTCTCTGTATTAAACTGTTTTGGGACCAGAGCAACACTTCAATACCTTGTGCCACTTCCAGTTCAGAAGATTTATTTCCAGAAACTTCCAATCTACTTCTAGAATGGCTAGTTTGGAAGGAGGCTTTGCATGGCTTGGAGGAAAATGGAATATTCTGGAATTCTCTGGGATGTTCCATCCTTTCTTTAACCAGATGAACTTCATCCCAGTTTAGTATGTGCAAATTCAATCATTATGATCCTGAGATGGAAGACACCTTATATCTTAATCAGGGGTGGGATTCAAATTTTTTAACAACTGGTTCTGTGGGCGTGGCTTAGATGGTAGGCGTGGCTTGGTGGTCATGTGACCGGGTGGATGTGGCTTGATGGTCATGTTATTGGCTGGGCATGGCCAACTCAATATCACTCACATCAAGGCACGCATCTTCTCGCCTGGCCTCTCATGACTGTGGGGATGCTGCAACAGTCGTAAGTGTGAAAAATGGTCATAAGTCACTTTTTTCAGTGCTATTGTAACTTTGAATGGTCACTCTACACAAGCAAAGTACCAGCAAAGGAGGGGAAAAAAACTCCAGAGAAGTTCCTGAGACAGGAAGTCTAGTCCTGCCAAGAATGTAATAAGGGTTAACAGGGAGGCAGTTTCTGTAAGCAACACCAGAATGTTTCCTTCCTGCCTTCCTTACAGGATTAGGCCAGTAATTTCTTCTAACAACCAGTTCTCCAAACTGCTTAGAATGTTAACAACCGGTTCTAGCGAATAGGTGCAAACTGGTAGAACCCCACCCCTGATCTTAATGTAACAAACAAGGTCCTTTTCTTTCTGAAAAGCTCACATTAACCAGGGCAGCAACAACAGCAACAACAAAAGTTTAAGAGTAGATTCAGGAAGCAAATAAGAGATTTTCCTGAACTACATTCTGAACCAGTACAGAAAATCTATGTCAGTAGCTTTTGCTGAACTTAGATATTAGGCACTGAATCTAGACACTAACAGCCTTTGATATTTGCTTATAATGTAAAATTGATGCATCTTCTGAATAATCCTCCTCCTCCAAGAAATAAAAGGATCAATAATCCTACATGGTATGTCTCAGTCCAAAGCAGACTCCGCCTCCCTTGAGAATTCAACATGCCTCACCTCATTTCCTGTGGCAAAAAACAAAGAGTGATGCAGCTTGCCAATTTCTCCCAGCACTGGCAGTTTCTCTCCCAAAGAGAAGTTGGCCATTTCAGCCTTGTAGAAGCTGGATCCATCAAGAACCATCTAGGAATACACATGTACGCACACACAGAAATTTCCATCAAGAGTTGTCCATTAGAGATTGTGATTATAAAAGAATGTTATGACTACATTTTCAAATTTATCTATGGTCTCTGTTCAGAGAAGCATGGGAAACCAAAAATATAGCTCTTCCTGTCACTACAAATCTGATTTCCAACAACTCCAACTGAATTGCTAGCAACCATTTTCCATGCTTTTAATAATTTAATTTTTCTGATCCATGAAGAATTCAATTCAGTAGCAACTTCTGAAAAGACTACAGGGACCACAAACTAGGATCAACCTGGAATTTTCAGATTGTGTACTTCTAATATAAACATTTGAGGTATATTTATTGTATATGGCAAAGAGCTATAGCTGTAACTAACCTGTAAAACACGTCCTTCAGATGTGCCTAAATGAGCCACAGTAAGTTCCCCTATTGCAGTTACAAAGATAGAGGTCAGCAATACATCAGACATATGTCCTCGCAGGAGGTCCAATTTGAAACCATCCATAGCAATAAAAGTAGGCTTGTTCATGCAGCTGACGTCCACCACTGGGCCTGAGAGATTCATCTGTCATGACAAAGATAAGAAAAGCATTCAACCACCAAAGAAAGACGCCAAGAGGGTGTGAGAATCAGGGTCTTATGTGAAAGAAGGACACCTTCTGGATATGGAATTCTGAACATTTTATCTGTTGGGATTCCCAATTTTATTTATTATACTCCAGTGCCATTTCTGTAAAGGCCAGACAAGGTACAAGCACTTGAACGTTTAATTATTCCGGAAGGCTACACCAGTGAGGAAATAATAAAAATCAAGTCTGTATTTTTTTCAAATTGGGTTTTGTGAAAGCACAGCGTTCCACAATCACTTGAACAGATTCCACAAGAGACTAAAAACAACTTTTTAAAAAAATTAGATTTATATGCCGCCCTTCTCTGAAGACTCAGGGCGGCTTACAATTTTTGGGATACAACCCAGTGTGTTCAGCAATAGCCTTCATTCCATTGTATATGCCTGCTTATTACTAAGCGGCATTTTTACAAAGTCAGCTTATTGCCCCCAA
Organism: Naja naja; assembly: GCA_009733165.1. Lineage (NCBI taxonomy): Eukaryota > Metazoa > Chordata > Lepidosauria > Squamata > Elapidae > Naja > Naja naja. The sequence goes on along the minus strand of CM019149.1, from coordinate 84,415,011 downwards.
CAATCTTGGGTCCTCAATTTACCTACCCTGAGAGGATGGAAGGCTGAGTCAACCTTGACTTAAAACGTACCAATCTTGGATACATTTTCAGTCATCTGCTCCCACCTCAGTACTGCTCCTCACATTTCACTGGCTCATGATCGGTCTTTGCAAGCAGTCCATACGAGAGATACTGGCTAGTTCTCTCTAACTGTCAGTCAAAACTTGTCTTCCCAAGATCTTATTTTCTTCTGTCCAATTATGTTTGATTCTTGGAGACTGCCCGAACAAGTCCCTGCAGTTCTCATCCCAAGTGCACACACCCAAAACTCAACTTCCTGCCTACCTGCCCCACCACCAATTCTAACAAACATCTCCCCAGGTAGCCCCTGCTTTCCAAAAAGCACCTGAGGGACTTGAAAGCATAGAAAGCTGCAAATCTGTTAGAAGTTTCTAATTTGCTTAGCAGCACAACAGCAGTCATAGTGAAACCCACTGTCCCTTTCGGCATTCTACATTGTAGTTTATATTTGCATGAATACATATGCACATTCCTAAAAGGTCTCCTTAATTATCAAGATGGCATCCTGTGCTAATGTATTTAGGATTAGTTCTATTGAGCTGGGCAGGAATTAATAAAGAAATTTAAAGCTGCACTGCTTGGCTACAGTACATATAGGCCTCTAAATTCTCTGGAGTGGGAGTTTCTTTGAAGTAAACATACATGAGAATTTTGCTTACAGTACACAGGAAGGCAAAAAAAACTAAGCTGGACTGAAGTGGCTTCAGCCAGGCATTCATAATGGAAAAATAATCCATGCTATCAACACCTTTCCTATATTTATGTCTGCTAGCACATGAATTATTATTATTTTGGGTTTTTTATTAGATCTAAAAATATTTAGACACGATTCATTAAAACTGGTACAACTGCAGACAGAAACACACACACACACACACACACCCCAGTGAAAAACAGTAAATGCTGAATGAATTCTAATGCTGTTGGCATTGCTGCTGCTTCTCATGGGACAAATTTTGAGAAAAGATGTTCAAGCAGAAGAAACAGAAGTATGACTGAAGCTTTATCAATTTTGATTTTATATAGTCCGGCAGGAAAGGTGAATCAAATGTACCATGTATTGAAAATGAGCAAGGACAAGCAAAATTATAAAGTTATCTGAAAATCAAACATTCCCAAGGTAAAGGTCCAGTGCAGAGGTGGTATTCAACAGGCTCTGACCAGTTCTGGAGAACCGTTAGCGGAAATTTTGAGTAGTTCGGAGAACCAGCAAATACCACCTCTGGCTGGAGATTTTACAATATCCTTCTCCTGCCACGCCCACAGAACTGGTAGTACAAAAATTTGAATCCCGCCACTGGTCCAGCATATTTAAAAAGCAAATATGCAGAACTCTGTTAAAAAACAGCATTGTATACATTTTGTGTTAAGAACATGAAAAATGCCCAAAACATTGACTTGTTTGGTTAAATATTAAGCTTCTGATTTAAGTCTTATTTTTGTGCACTGTAAATGTTAATTTTGCATTTGCAATAAATACCTACTTCTCATTCTATTGCCAATTTTCTATCACTAAAGCTGTAAACAGGGGCTACAGAATTTTTTTTAATAGCTTCCATGTCCCACAATTTTTTTTTGCATTTTGCTATCCTCATAGGTCAAAAAATATTGACAAATGAAGAAACTGTCACTTTTAGATGAGCATGACGGTATCATTAATCTATGGCAATGCTGGATGAAAAGCTGGAAGTTGAAGTTCATAAGCATTTGGACTGGACTGCCATTGATTATCCACTTTTTTAACCTGTTTGGGGCTTTGTTTAACCCTTATCTCGGGAAGTATATCTTAAAGACCAATTAAAAAAATAGCCTCTGCTCTTAGATTTACAGTCTAAAAGGATGTGACACATTCATACACCCAAGTGTGTGAAAAATTGCTCTGTTTACTATAGCCTGGTACTGTTAAATGTGCTAGCCACCAATTTGGTTTAATAACTGCTTAGCTAAGTTCACATAACCTATTAAGTCATAAATCCTAATGGTATCAAATCATACTGAACGGACTCACACAGCATGCTAAATCAATTCCAAATCCCCAAGAAACACAGTGTGGCTTAACACAATTGTGAGAACCCAATCGGTGTCTATGTTACTGAAATCAGCTACATGAAAGGAAGCCTTATTATTTTATACTCTCTCTGATCAAAGAACATGCCAAACATAGTCAGATCACAATCTGCCTGAAGCAATGTCCCAGAGACTAAATCTTCTATGATTCAGACTGATACCAAACAATACTGAAGGAATCACCTGGGAGAAGTTGATGAGATCATCTACTGTGAATTCTCCTCTTTGGGACCTACACCACACCTGCCCAAATAATTTCTCTGTAGAAACTGGGTTTCCCACCCTCCAGCCCCTTTAAGTGGCTGCCAAAGCTTTGATGCCTCATGGAAGCTTCTGTATAAGCTGCACCGATCAAATATCCTCAGTGACCATTACAGTCAGTCAGTTTATATTTCCTTTGACAGCTCCTGCTTCCTCTTCCTTTCACTATTTAAAAAAAGTACTTGGTAGGAAACTACCAAGTAGATTGAATTTTTTGCCTTGCTTGTGAAATGTACTTGATTACTAGGTGTACTGATTCTCCTGATTTTTCAACTCTGAAAAAAGTTCCTATCCTAATATTCACAATCTTCACGTGTTTAGGCAAGAGGATTGTTAGTTGTTATTTCTCACAAAAGCGGTGGTGCTATAGATCTCCTTGAAATATACAATCTGGTGTTCAGATTTTGCAACCTTAGCAGGTTTGTGCCAAAATGTTTTGCAAATATTTTTCTTAGTTATGCAGTCGACAGTTTCAAAAATGCTGCTAATCATGCCCCAGGGACATTTTCTTCATTGTGCATTTTTTATGCAGCTAAAGCAAACACTGATTTCAGTCTTCCACCTTATTCCTGGATTAATATTTGTCATTCCTAGCACAAAAAAATAATCAGGTGCAGGCAACCCAGCTTACTTTAGCATGCCTGTAAACCTTTAAGCACACCAACAAGAGATCAGGCAGTTAGTTATTGGATGCACAGTATGCAAACCTTAAAAGTTTAAAAAAAAGTTATGCAAGGTTCTATTATGAAATTGAAAAGATATCTGGAATTTCATTCAGATTGATGTGATAGAAGGATCAAAGCAAAGAGTAATACATCCAACCTGGAAAAGGTGAAAAGTTCAGCCATCGAATAAAGAGTGAAGTACACAGTACAGAGAGCAGATAAATGACAAATAGGATATGGCGCTGTGTTAATGAAAAACAGAAATTGCAGAAGTATCCCATGATGGCCATTATTTAAACATAACAGAAGCCACAGTTTCCTACTACAGGAAGTTGCCAGGGCAAACCTCTGGGGTTTTGACATTCCTGTTCCACCCGTCGAGCCCTCCTGTTTCATACCCATAAAAAGAACTCTAAAAGCATCCACTGCTAAATTTAAATTAAGCACAGTTCTTCATGGTGCACAAATATTGGTATGAGTAGTTTAAGCCAGGGCTATACAAACCATGGTTTCTTTAACTCAGGTTTGCCCAAATCACGATCTATTGTGTAAAAAGACCCAAATGCCTCCGACTTCGTTTACATTGGAGGATGAATAAAGGAGATGGAATGTGCACTGCTCCTAGGCTTGTTGGAACATATTTATAATTACTTCACCAGCATTTTCTGTTATGGTTGAATCATTGGGTATTCAGATGAATACATGAATTTTCAGATGGTCTGCAAAAAAGTCCCTAATCTGTCAGAGCCACTAGTTTTTTAATCCCTGTTTTCCCTCACAGTAGAAACAGAAAGGTTTCCTCCTGTGCATCTGATTTTATTTTTCTTTAAAAAAAGAAAGCTATGCTTTGGACAAAACCATAGGCAAGAAAAAGTTTGTTGGGCTTCTTTATCCAATATTGCAACAGACTACATCAAAGTTTCATATGAATGGAATCATTTCAGGATGAAGATCTTTCAATATTTACTCTAATAGCTTATCTCATTACCGCACGTAGATAAATAGCATGAGGCAGTCATGTTAAAAATGACTAAAAATTATGTGAATCATTTGATGTTTTGATAAGGTTGTTTTGCGAAAGTATTATACAGGTAGTCCTTGACTTGCAACAGTTCATTTAGTGACTGTTCAAAGTTACAACGGCACTGAAAACAGTGACTTATGACCATTTTTCACACTTACAACCATTGCAGCATTCCCAAGGTCACGTGATCAAAATTCAGCTGCTTGGCAACTGACACATATTTATGACAGTTGCATGTGATCTCCTTTTGTGACCTTCTGACAAGCAAAGTCAATGGGGAATCTAGGTTCACTTAACGACCGTGTTACTAACTTAACAACTGCAGTGATTCACTTTTTTTTTTTAAATTCGCATTTATATGCCACCCTTCTCCGGAGACTCAGGGCGGCTTACAATTTTCTGGAGCACAACCCAATGCGCTCAGCAATAGCCTTCATTCCATTGTATATGCCTGCTTATTACTAGGGCTTTTTTGCCCCCCCACCACAAGCGGCATTTTTACAAAGTCAGCTTATTGCCCCCAACAATCTTGGGTCCTCAATTTACCTACCCCGAGAGGATGGAAGGCTGAGTCAACCTTGAGCCTGGTGGGATTCAAGCCTGCACTAATTGCAGGCAGCTGGAATTAAGTGCTAGGCATTTAACAGTCTGCACCACCAAGGCTCTGTGGCATGAAAAGTCGTAAAATGGGGCAAAAATTCACTTAACAACTGCCTCACTTAGCAACATAAATTTTGGGCCTCAATTGTGGCGGTCAAAGAAAGTTATTTGTGAAAACCTTGGCTTTCCGAGTGCATTTCTTAGAGTATCCTCTGCTAGAGATCATTTTACCTATGTGCTCAGAAGGAGAAGGAAGGCGAAGTTACTTTTGGCCATGCTGCCTTTAGTGATATAAGCCCAGCTCTGTTGATTCAATGGCCTCACCTTTTTCTTTGGCTTCCGGAAGGTATGTGTTCTGAATCGCTCTTTGATTTGTTTCACACCCAATTGTAAACCTTCTGGGTTTTTGTTTTGTTTTTCCTGTTACCAATTCTAATGACTCAGAATTGATTGCCTGGCAGAGGCAGCTCATAAGGAAGAGCCAGAAATCTCTCTTCCTCTATAATTTCTTCAAAATATAAGGGGTCGGCAAACGTCTGCTTGGTAATCTGGACTCTACAAAAGAAACACTGAATCTGACCCTGGCAAAGGAGGGGCCCCTCAGCTTCACTAATGGCTCTCAGACAGCCCTCCAGAAAGGAGGGGGGGCGAGGAAATGTGGGCCTGAAGAGGAAACACAAGAGAGAGATAAAAGAATCTTCCCTCCAAAGATTACCCTCACTGAAGGCTTTAGGGTTCTGTTTCAGGGTTATCTTCAGCACATGTTGCAACATATGCATGTTCAGCACATGTTGCAACATACGATATGCACTGCATATCGGACATTAATATAATTGAGAGAGTCCAGAGATATTTCACGAGAAGAATCCTCCACTCTTCTGCTTGCAACAGAATACCTTATATCACCAGACTCGAAATTTTAGGCTTAGACCACCTTCAGTCTGACCTAAGTGTAAAATTATCTGATACAATGTCCTACCTGTCAATGACTACTTCAGCTTCAACCACAACAACACACAAGCACACAATAGATACAAATTTAAGGTAAACCGCTCCAAACTAGATTGCAGGAAATATGACTTAAGCAACAGAGTTGTCAATGCCTGGAATGCACTACCTGACTCTGTGGTTTCTTCCCCAAACCTCCAAAACTTTAACCTAGACTGTCTACTGTTTATTTATTTATTTATGAGACTTATATGCCGCCCTATCTCCCTAAGGACTCAGGGCAGCTTACAAAGTAAAAACGATAATACAAATATACAAATATTAAAAAACAATTAAACTCAAGGTCTCATAAACAATTCCAATTAAAACTATACTAAAAACTATACTAAACCCCCCCTCCATCAGTCCGGGTAGGCTAGTTGGAATAGCCATGTCTTTAGGCCACAGCGGAAGGAGCAGAGGTCAGGGGCCACCTGGAGCTCTAGGGGGAGCTCGTTCCATAGGGTGGATGCTCCCACCGAAAAGGCCCTACTCCTGGGGACCTCCAGCTGACATTGCCTGGTCGACGGTACCTGGAGAAGGCCCTGCCAGTGAGAGCACACGGGACGTCGGGAAACTGTTAGCAGGGTCTCCCGCATATACCCTGGTCCAATGCCATGAAGGGCTTTATAGATCAACACCAGCACCTTGAATCCCACCCAGAGGGCAACCGGTAACCAGTGCAGCTCATGCAGGAGGGTGTAACATGGGTGTATCGGAATCCTCCCATCACAACCCGCAGCTGCATTACTGTTGACCTCACCCCATTCCTAAGAGGTCTGTAAGGGATGTGCATAAGCACACCAACGTGCCTACCGACCCTGTCCTAATGTTCCCTTTTATTTGTACCCATTTCATGTAATCACAATCAAGTTCTAATCATATCTGTTATCTAATACATGCTTGACAAATAAAATAAAATAAATAAATAAAACATGAGTTTTGCACATCTCAGAATGGCAGCAGTAACCATGAAGGCAAAAGGAATTGGGTGGGTCAAAGAGGACATATCATGTTCTTGTTCTTCTTGCAGAGTGACTTATCTTGTAACCAGCCTTCCTGACTCTTCACATTCATGCAGCTAGACATCTTTTTTCTCCTCACCTGTAAAACTTGCTGCTGCATTTCTTTACCTACAAATTGGCTTATACTACTGCCCCCTTCTCCTTAAATTAGACTGCCATCTATGTAATTCTTGTTATTTTGGGGTCTCATTCACACAATGTGCTAAGCTGGAATATGTTTTCCTTGTATGGGCTTAGATGATATGTAGTGTATATCCAACCAATTGAAGCTTTTTCATCAAACCATGATTAAGACTGGCCTAGCACACTGACAGTTCAGTCTCTGTTTCCCTTTTGGCTCTTCCATACCACATCACATTTTCTATTTTTATGCTTCTGAAGTTTTCCTAGTAAGATGCTGTTTTCAATTAATTCATAACTTTGGTTGCCTTTTATTGTCTTTTGCCTATCCTACTGGGTGCTTTTGTTGTTATGAGTTGAAATAGATTGATTCTTAGTTTCTTGTCAAAATCTATTTCAATCAGGAGCTTTTGAAGCACCTAGTAAGAATGACGATGCTGCAAACCTGTATGAGGTCACTGCCGTTCTTCCTTCAAAAACTAAATCCAAACCTATTTTGTTTTACTGTAAGAGTTGCAAATATTTGCAACTCTTAACAGTACACCATTTATATAGGCAAACCTTCTTCAGATATGCAGCTTCCCTCGGGGGGACTCATCAAACTAGTAAAGATATATCATTGTAAGATCACAAGAGTTTTGCTAGTGAACTAGTAAGTGTTGGGAATAATACATTTTAGTGTATTTCTAAAAAGATACCAAATGTTTTTGCAAAACATGGCATGGGGTCTGGTTATCTACAGGACTGATTCCCCTAAGAATATCTGCCTGTCCTACTAGACTGAACAGATTAGGCCAGGCCGGTTCCAGATTCCTTCCCTGAAATCCTGCCACGTAGTATGATCTTGGAAGTGTGCTTTTTCCATGGCTGACTCTAACTGGAAAGTGGAAACCTTCCCCCGGTGATTCAGTAGATACCCACCCTTTTAGCCTTTCAGAAGGCCATCAAGATATGGCTTTTTACTGAGAGACTGCAGTAGGATAGAATAGAATAGAAAGACTAGAATGAGGTTAACTGGAGCTTTCTGCAGGGCATCCTGAGAATATGAATAAGCATAGAATTTTTATTTTTATTTAATTGCTTTACTGTTTTAGAGTTGTTTTACAGCTACCAGTTTTATTGTTGTTGTGAGCAACCTAGAGTTGTTTAAGATAGGCAGATATATACATCTTTTAAATAAAATAAAATGGGTATTCCTTGCTCAAACCACAGCTACTATCTGTGAATACATGAATGGAGGATTCTCCCTCTATTTACTGACTGTAGATAAGTAGATGGAGAAGTTCATTGATGTTAAATACCAAGTCTCAACAGCTGCACTCTTGCTGCCAATACAGACGCAGGCTGCTTTGACATCAGGCTGTCCTTTCTCACCATGTCAGGCAGCTGCCAAATTAGTTAACTGGCCAGCAGAAGATTTATGAATGTATAACTTCCCATTGCTGCTCTTCTTGAAGATTACAAGCGGAAGTTGAGCAAAGTAATAAAAATGTGCCTGCCATCTCCTTACTAAGTGCTTTCTTCCTTCTTTTTGAAAATCAGGTTGTGAAGAGTTTCACAATGCTCTGATTCAGGCAGTCTGATCTTACCCATGTTTTGTGACAAGTTGTTGAGCAAGAGTCTGGTCAGGGAAAGGGTAGGGCAGGGGAAGAAACCCTGGTTATGTCTGAAGGAACTCTCACTGTAGGGCTGAATAGCACCTGCTAAGATTCATGGACATGGAGGAAAGTATTCACTGAGATATTAAGGTATGTGTGATATAATGGAAATGCATAATGGATGGGGAGCAGAGTTTTTGGGTTAAACTCTACTCCCTATGAATTCAAGGACACATTTACACAGTTGTCTTGGCAACAGTACACAAGGAAGTACAGTACTTTGCCACAGCCTAACTCTGATATGCTTTCATCCATTTCCTAGTTAAGTCTATAGCTCTAGGGCTGTAGAAGCAGATAGAAAAGCATAATTATTCTGTTATGTATGCAGGTTTAAATGTTATTGGTTTATTTTGAACTGTTTTTGTAAAATGTCAAATGGGATTGGTTTAAATAGTGCGGGAAAAAACCCTGCACTCCCATTGGCTGGCAACTACGGCTGCTGGCTATAAGAAGCAGCCGTAGCCCAGCCAAGTCGGGTCCATTCGAGCTGTAGTCACTTAATAAACTCTTCACTGAAGCTATTCGCCTCTGACTCTTCATGCAAACTTAACAATTCAAAGTTGACAATTGTTCTATGAGTACTTTGACCATAAATAAACGATTTTGCTAAGGCACACATGAAAGCCCTTCACGTTTTATGTAGCTGTGCCAAGAGCACTCAGTCTGTCCTCTTTTGAATACAACATAGCTGGCCAATTAATATAACACACAACATAGCTGGCCAATTAATCCTGCAGTCATTGTAGATTTTCTGTCCTTCCACTGTTTACTGCACAAGACTAACTAACATCAGCATTCCAAGATATCTGTCAATAGGACAAAGATGTAAGTAGATACACCAATGGTGGGTTTCAAAATTTTTACTACCAGTTCTATGGGCGTGGCTTAGTGGGTGTGATGTGGCTTGGTGGGCATGGCAGAGGAAGGATACTGTAAAATCTCCATTCCCTCCCTACTCCTGAGGGAAGGTTACTACAAAATCCCAGTCCCTTCCCACCCCATTAACCTGCTTTTCAACTCTGTTCTCCTGTGCAGGGCAACAAAAGAAGACCCAGCCAATCAGCCGGGACTCAGAAGGCAGAGAATAGATAGGGGTGGGGCCAGTCTGAGGTGGTATTTGCCAGTTCTCCGAACTACTCAAAATTTCTGCTACCGGTTCTCCAGAACTGGTCAGAACCTGCTGAATACCACCTCTGAGATATACAGTAATTCAGTTACAGGAAAACAATAAAAAAACCTTCAGATTTACTAATCCAGCATTCTCAAAAATAGTAAATTTACTATTTTTGAGAATGCTGGATTTGTAAATTCTGAAGAATTTGTACTAACACATACCTAAACACAGATATGTGTGCAAAGATATCTTGCAAGAAAGACAGCAACAACAAATACAGTATGTTCAGCTAAAAAGCAGGTCTCTGATATCATCTTCAAGGATTTTTAAAAATACATTTTGTTTTTTTATTTTAATAACATGAAATCTTCAAGGAGAACATCCTTGCATTTGGACATTTGCCTTAGAAGTTTCCATAAAGAGATAATACAAAGGAGAGATGTACTGTATTACAAGAGGTTGAGTCTACTTTTCTGCTTTGAGTTCTTTACTCTGCCACAGATGCAGAGTGCTTCTCTGTTGAAGACACCTGAGTTTTAATTATTAAACAAATTTTATAGCCCTTGTCAATTCAAATGAATTATTGGGGGCAAGTCTTCATTCCAATTTATATTATAATCTGCGGTGGAGGAAGCAAATAGCCTCTGATCTGGTCCTTTGTGGCCTCTTTCCTATTATCTACTACTCTGGCCTAAGACAAAGCCTTGGGGGATGCAGGCAATCTCTTCTCTAATCACAAATTACCAGGATTGATTCCAAAAAGCAGTTCTCTAGGAAATGACAGAACTTCAAAATCTCCTGGAAGGTGAATGCATTTTGGGTCAAAAGCAATGACGATCGGAAACTGTTGAGACCTGATAGCGGTCCACTGAATTCCTGCTATGAATAGCTTTTTATTCAGTATACTTTGTATATTTTAATATTTTTTTCTTTTTTCAATCTACAACTATATATTCTTTTCTAAAATATTCCTAAGGAGCTCCCAGTGAAATAACCTACAAAAATATATATTACAATTGTTAATACTTAATCATTTTCAAAGTAGGCGGCTGATAGACAAGTGAGGCTGAGAGACAGAAACATTTCCAAGGCCATAAAATTAATGAGAAGGTATTAACATTCGAAATGGAAGCTATGACAACAAATGGAGATAATAGAAAAAGCTCATTTGTGTTCTTGTGAAAAGTGGCACAGATTATAGCAAGAACCTGGAAACAGATCACTGTAGCTTCTTTGAGTTCCTTTGTACGCCAACAAAAGAATGCACAGGTAAATAAATCCAAGGTAAACAGTAACTTATTTTGTGGGAATTAAAACTACAATGCAAAACACTAAGCCTATAAGCAAACTTTCTTTGCATTTTATCCTGGAAGCATAGTTTCAACTATGCCAATTATTTTTTTCAACTTTTAAAAATACAAATTTAGGCCAATATAATAGACTACAGTTATGCAATCCTAACTAAAAAAACAGAATCTATTTATTTTCAATATTTATTTAGTGCCAAATTGAAGTATAACTTAAACCCCAAATTCAGAAAATTAAAAATGAAATTATCAATTTAAACAATTTAAATGGGAACAAAAATGAAAAATAGTGCATGGCAGAAAAGCTGAGTCTTAATAAATGCCCTCTACTTGACAGATCTACGTCAAGACAATTGTGTTTTGCTTGGGTAAGCTTCAGATTGTAGAATAAAGTCCCCCCCCAAGTGGAGCCCAAGTGGATCACAGAAACTAAGTCACACTATTTCTACAGGGACTTAAATTTAGGGTTTTTCCATGTATCTCCATTCAGAAGCTAGTCCTGTTATCATCTTGATTGATGCTGATCTTGAAACTCAGAAAACATTCTCAACCCATCAACCTTCCCCTCCAGCTGACCAATAGGAAAGAGCAAACAAAAAGTTATCTGTCCCACCCTTGAACTTTGCAGAACCTGCCACAACAACCATTGCTTTTGCCAAAACTCCATAATACCTGAAATTAAACAAAATAAAATGTTAGCAATCTCTCCCTGGCAGGTTTTCAATGCATGCCTGCTCGTTTGGTACCAGGAAAAGCTACCGGTACTTAGGTATCATGCCATCACTGAGTATATAGTCCTCTTAGTGATATGTTGAAAAATGACAACTACAGGAGTGTGTGTAGTTGAGGAACAGGTAATAATTCTTATTTAAAGAAATACTATCCTAGGAGGCCTATTACTGGTACACTTTTTCCTCAGTGTTTTAATTTATTTTCTGTCACCATTCCATTTGAGAGTACAAGATGTAAGAGATTATAAGGCAGACACTCTTAGAAAAACCTATATGAGCATGTCAGGAATAGGATTTACTGTACAAAGTCCTGGAAAAAATGCAGCACATTTAAAGCCTTTTTTAAAACCCAAAGTTAGTTTGAAAATAACTAAACTCTCTTTTGTTTTCCAATTTGCTATTGTGGTAATTTACAAAAGCAATGAATCTTGGATCTAATAGTCATCCCAAAAAAACTGATTTAAATATTTAGAATTCTTGATGGAATAAAATGTTTGCTTTTCCTCTCTGGATTTGTTTAGATAGTATAACTGGAATGCTAATTTCTTGCTTATTTATTCCTGTTACTTTAACAGAGTTTTATCCAAAAGGCACAGAAAGCAAAAAATAAACAAAAGTTGAAATTGTATAAAAATGTTAAAAGTCTTTATCAAAACCCAACTTTAAAATATATTTATTTTCCCTGCTCTGCGCAGATTCAGTTTACATGTTCCTGGTAGCTATTTTTTTCATTCAACAGAAGGCTCAAATTTGGGCAGAAAGTGAATCACAACCTGGACAGATTTCCTCTCTGCCTCTTTACACAACCATCTCATTTTACTTGGACTTTTGGAAATGGGAAAACAGACCAGCCGAGATCCCTGACTTCTTGGGTCAATCACTATTCCCATAGTACCCACCTACAGATTGTATTTGTGAAAAAGGAAAAGATGCCAGAATATGAATCAGCTTTCATCTTTGGGCTGCCACTACTTTCATATTTGCCCTTAAGCCAATTTCTGGTGCCAAAGTAAATTACAGCATAGATTGAATATCAAGGAGAAAGTAGCAAATGTGCCTTTTCAAATTTCTGTTCTCCCCATCTCTCTGTTAAACCAAAGAACGCAAAATAGAAGGAGAAGCTAACGCTGTAGAGCATTGGAAGGAAAGATTGCAGAAGAGCCATCCATTTTCTCACTACCTACTGGGGTAGGAACAGGTGTGGATCTGGATTCCAGTCACCAGCTTGTTTTCTACACCCACTGAATTCATAATTTTATCTCCATGCATATTAATGCTTTACATAAGGGATAACATTATTGTCAGACATGCATTTACTACCAACTAACATCAATACTACTGATCTTTTCTGAAAGCAACATGAGTCTACATTTTACCAAGGGGTCATGAAAATGCAGCAGGCACTAAAAGATGAGACAGATATACTGGTTGCACAGAACATGGAGCATGGAAAGAATTCCAATTAATGGAAAAGAACTTCAAAGACTTGTAAGAAGATCACCTGTTATCTAAATGATTTATATAATAACTCATCTAACAATATATCTTCTTTATAATAGCCTGAAAATAAAGTACCTCCACAAGCTATATAATTACAGTATTATCCCTTTTCTGTGAAAATGTAACATGTTCTTTCATATTTTATTATTATGTCAGTAGCAACCCATCCTCCATTCATCTATGCACATGTTTGAATGACTCTTCTTTCCTGATGAAAGATGAGCAGAAATTACAATTATGAAATTATAAATCTTCCTTTGGTCTAGAAGTAATATTATCATATGTTCGCACAAGGGGTCCCAATGTATCTTAACAATTTCCAGTAATCATATTAATCTCTCAGCAAAATTATATCTATCTGTAAGACATTTAAAATAAAGAACAATAAAACAAATTTATCTTGGCATATGTTCATTGAGTAGAGGCCATGAAATTACTGCATTAATGTATACCCCTTGGAGTACTTTGTGAAAAAAAAAATCAACAATAGAGAGAGAAGTTGGGTTTTCCCCCCTGAAAATTAAATGCTTTAATTTAGAAGAGGATATTTAGGAAAGGTTTCATATAGTGGCACTCTTAGCCTTAGCATACAAGGGTACATTCAAAAAAATGAGAAATATCCTTTATTGAGGATACTGCTATGAATGGCAACTCTAGATCAAGTCCCCCCCCCCATGATTATAGAACTATTTCCTTTTATTGTGATATTGTCCAAATTACACAAATAGACTAAAATTTCAGAATTTCCAGCCAATCGTATCTGAAAAGCACCAAGTCAGGAGGAACAGATCTTCACATTGGAATTATATTTTTAGCAATGCAGCAATTAGTATTGAAATATAGGTAATGTGTAGTTTCAATGTCATGACTGGCAAATGTTATTCAGAAAAAGAGAGATCAACAAAAAGATTATATAAGGTCAAATCATGTCATTTCAGAAGTGTGTTGTGACAAAGATTAGATTTGTACCTGAGTTCTAAACTAAACTCATCTGTACTACTAATGCTCAGTTAATCCCTCTGCTGCCTCTCTGATACTTGCACTGAAGGTTTGGTACCAACAGAACAATTTTTATTAATAAAAATATGGCATATTTGTTTTTTATTTTTATTTGTTTTTGAAGCTGTAATAACTCTATTAAAATAGCTATCTCAACTACCCCTAGGAAATCGGTGAAGTCGCATGTAACCATAACTATATATATAAAAGAAAGCAGAATAACTTAATAAGGACTCACATTATGTGGGCAGTACTCCATATCTTGATAAAACTTTAGTCCTCGAAGCATCTTGTCATGAAAGTCCAGATTGCAGCACTTCGTCATCCCTGTTTCAATAGCTTTGTTGATCATATGCAGAGGAAAAGCACAAACACCGAGTACTTCTGAGGCATTTTGCTGTCCCGCTGGCTTTCAGCAAACGCACCAAAGAGAACCAGTTCTGTTTCACTGGTACCGATTGCTTGAGCCAAATTGGTGCCAGGATTGGTAGCATGAGCTGCCTGCAGGACATTAAAAACAACATCCTTAGGCATTATGCTAAGACTCCTCTTCCGCTTATTTTGAATGCGACAATCCAAATTTAGCTCTCGGTACTTGCGAACCTCAGTCTCTTCAGTGCTAAGTCGCACTATCCTGGTGTGGTATGAATTGGAAGTAGGATCTTCCCTTTGGACTGTCAAAAAATAGACAAACTTCTGGTATTTAAAGGAATACACATAGTGAATAGGGTATGTGTCTTGATACTCTGGCAGCACCGTTAAGGAGTGGAAAGAATTAGCAAACCCATCCAAAGTACTCTTTGGTCTCCGTATTGACACTGATTTGGGGCTGTACGTGTCTGCTATGGTTGCATTGATGGTAGATGCAATATAAAAATATGAAGCAGATATCATATCAACAACTACAACTCTTGTGCCTAAGGGACTGGCCACACAGTCTGGACACTCAGCAGGCTTGTTCTGCTCAGGTGAATACAAGCAGGAGGTTTCCCCAAGCCAAACAATGTCACCCTGCATCTCAATCTTATGCTGGAAACAAATGCCATGTTGAGAACTTCCACAGCTGTAAAGCCAAGGTTCAACAGGATCCGTCACCAAAACTTTGTTGTCTGTGTTTTGAAAATCCACGGGCCCTTTCACCGGACAGAGAGCACAGATCTCACACTCGGGACTCCCCCAGGGCCCCGTTATTAGCGTAGACAGAATTTTCAGTTCTGAGTTCAATGTGTAAACCTTATTCTGAACGGCAACAAAAATAACATTGCTAGGCTCATAGGCGACCATATTCTGGATCGCAGACGTAGCTCTGAACGTAGGGAAGTCATACTTTACTGTATAATCTCGGGTTAAGTTATAGCAGATATGTTGGCATTGCCAAGTCTTCCCAGTGATTCTTATGAGCAACAGTCCAAGAATGAAGCAAACAAGAAATGATATGCCCATACTAAGGAGGTAGGAGTAAAGCAGAATCCTGTTATCAGAAGCTACCTCAGTTCTTCAGTTCTGTGTGGCTCAGTAATCCATCCAGAATATTCTACCATTGCATTACAGCTGAAAAGAAGGAGAGATAACATAGATGAGTGGTGCTACAGGGGAAAAAGATGACATTTGTCTTTCCTTCTAACAGAATAACAAAATAACAGAGTTGGAAGGGACCTTGTAGGCCCAAGCAGGAGACCCTACACAATTTCTGACCTATGGCAGTCCAGGCTCTTCTTGAAAGCTTCCAGTGATGAAGCTCCCACATCTTCTGAAGGCAAGCTGTTCTATTGATTGATTGCTCTCACTCTCAGAAAATGTCTCCTTGTTTCCAGGTTGAATCTCTCCTTGTTCAGTTTCCATCCATTATTCCTTGTCTCACCTTCAGGTGCTTTGGAAACTAACTTGACCCCCTTCATTCTGTGGCAGCCTCTTAAGTATTGGAACACTACTATCCTGTCTCCCCTGGTCCTTCTCTTCACTAGACTAGCCATGCCCAGTTCCTGCAACCATTCTTCATACGTTTCAACCTCCAGTCCCCTTTTTGCTGAGCCTTTCAAATAATTTCCCCCCAGTTATCACTACCTAGCTGATGGTTCAAACCACAAAGCAACCCATCACTGAAGTTTCCCCGCCCCCCATGGAGGATTCTTTGATCTTACACCTAAAGGCTCACCAGTCTTGTGCAAGATTTATGCACTCTAGATGTAAGTTATCAGTAAGCAGTCACGCAGGGAGTAGCACTGCTGATGTTGGAAAAGGAACTGTAAGGTAAGTTTGCATTTCGTAACATCTCTTTTAGTTGGTTCCAATCCCCTCTAGGCAATCTATGTTGACAATTCGGGATACAACCTATCTGGAGATAGCTTGAGATAGACATTTATATCGAAGAAAAGAAAAGGGTCTAGCCTCATGTATTCATGTGACAAAGGAAAAAAAACCTGGCTTAAGTAAGGGACTAACAGTTCATTGCTCAGAATAAGAATCTGTTTCACAGGCAGAGGTTGATTAAGAGGCATACTGTAGTATGTCTTACAGTTTACTCTATGGGTATCCCAAGCAGTTTGTTTTTTAAATAACAAGCTAGTCGGTTAAGCAGAATGAAAACTTGGCTATTGTTTTTATTAGGAAAATAAATATACAGCTGCAAGACATTGGGAGTTCGGGGTTTTTTTTTTGGTTAGCGCTTCTCTAGAATTTTGATTATACAACTGGAAACTGAATTAATCACCAGAGTATTTTGTTTTTTACACGTTTTGTGGCCACTAAAATCAGCCGCCATCAGTCTGCCTCTTGGTTGTCGAGATTTCCTCTCTGAGAATTTACCTTCCTTAACTTCAGCAGGTTACGGTATTTTTGCGGCCACCTGATCTAGGGTAGAGAGGAGAGGAAAGTGCCGTCCTCCTTTGATTTTGTCGTCCCCTCCCTTCTTTCTCTTCGTCAAAGAAAACTGGTAAATCGAAGAAAGCGATAAGCTTTTAAGACACTTTCTCGTTCTTGAAAAGAAGTTTTATAGCTTTTTAAGGCCACTGTTCTAAAAGAGAAAACCAGCCGCGTCCCAAAGAGGCAAGTGCAGAGTAACACGCGCTGGCCTCTACAGCCAGCCTCGACTGCCAACAGACCCCCCCCACTCCAGCACTCCCTCGCCCAAGGACTCACCAGTCCACAGTCGTCGACGCGGAATCGAGGAGTTCAGCGCTCAGCAGATACCTGGCTGGGCGGCTCCTAGGAAAGAAGGCAGAATCGGGATGGGATCGGGCGGAGATTTAACCCGCCGGGCGGGGCCAAGGCAATTGCCCCTCCTCTTCCTCCTCCCCTCCACTTGCCGCCTCCAAAAATGCCCGGGCTGTCCCCATTGCACCGCATCTCTTCTGCTGGAGGTAACTTGGGACAACCTGGTTTAAAATGTCTGGCTTTTTTGCTTAGGCGGCCATTGCTTTCCTCCTCTAACTCGGACCCGAGAGGGATCGCTTTCTCAGTACGCTTCAGGAGCAACTCGAGGTCCAGTCGTCTTTCGCCCGGAGTACAGTTCTGACGTCAGCAGAAGAACGTGCTTTAAAAGTATGAAGGAGCTGATATTGCTTCAGACTCTGGGCACGCCCCGCTCCCCTTCCCTCCAGACAGCTATACAACATTTCGTTCAGAAACTTCTCTGAAGATTTATGTCGAGGGCGAGGCTCTTAATTTCTAGCGACTTCCTGGAATTGAGAATTGGCGGGAACAAGCTATTTAATCTCCCGTCTCTTCGCTGCTTCTAGCCCCAAATTTGTAGCGTACTCTTCCTAGGCGGAGGGAGTAAGGCACTTTCTTCCCTTGATGTTCAAATAAAGCATGAGAAACACTCAGGTAACTAAGATGCCACACTTAGCTTTATCGATTTCCCGCCCCGCATTTTCACCAATCCTTCGAATTCCAGAAAATAGTCAGGTTTTCCTGCTTAACTGGTGACAGAACCGAACCGAACCGTGTATACTTTATTCCATTTCAGATGCTGTTTTGGAAGAGTCCTAAAATTTCATTTGTCTTCAGTGTCCTCAAAAGTTTCCTCCTCCCCTCCTGCGGTACATTTTTGTAAGCAAGTTGGGTCAGCAAGGGTATTATTACCCCATCGAAAAAGTATGGTGATGCAGCTAAAGAACCTGAGTGGAAAAAGATGACAGGGCAGGATTTCTCACTAGTCTGTGTTGAACAGCTAATATTCTTCTTCCCTTGTGGTTAAGATGAGCAGTAAGAGAAGCTGAAACAATTCTGCCGATCATCTCCAATAACAGAAGTCCATTAAGGTTAGTAAGTAAGAACAGACCCTGCCTTCAAAATGATCACGAAGTGAACTGAAAATGAACTGAATCTCCTGGTAAATCTGATTGAATGATTTGCAGATTGACAGTGATTTCTAATTACATCTTATTTGAAGGAAGCATCAGCAGGAGTGCAATAAGGCTGCTGCAAATGAAGAAATTCAGAAACAGGGTCCCCCCCCCAGGAAAATTACAAATTATGTTTTGAAATTCCTAGGCAATACACCCTCAGAGATTCCCTTGTCTCAATTTCCAGTCAAGACTAGCTGAATGCTTGCTAGAAGTATTTTTGTGTTGTACCTTTGAGTCAGTGGAGACCGCCTACACACATCCCTGAAGTTTTCTTGGCAAGGTTTTTCAGAAGTGGTTTGCCATTGCCTATTTCCTAAGACTGAGAGAAAGTGACTGGCTTAAGGTCAGCCAACTGGCTTTGTGCCTAAGGCAGGGCCTTGAACTCACAATCTCCCAGTTTCTGGCCTGGTGCCTTTATCACTACACTGGACTGACTCTTTTCCTGGAACCTGCTACTTATTATACACTTACAGAAGTGCTTCCTGCTTTGGATACCATTCATTTCTATAGTGGAACTCAAGACTAAGCCTGGTAGCCTGAAAACTGCCAACGCCTTGCTTTGGGGAAGCAAAACTGCCTTTCTGCTGTAGGAAGTTAGCACCCACCCCTCTCCTAGAAGATTGAAATGGCCTGGGAAATATTAAAAAGGCAGAATATTTCCTCTAAAAAGAGTAGAAACCCAGAAGCAGAATCTCACCCCCACCTTTTTTTGATGGGTGGGCCATTAAGGCCTGGGCCAGAATACTTTACATAAGAAAGATCTCCAGGTAAAGCTATAGCAATTGCCAAAAGCCCTTTTAAGGGCATAAATCATCCAGCAAGGCTCAACCAAGCCTGGAACTCAGGACAGCCTACAGAGTTGCCCCTCATGGGAGTCTGACAACCAATTAGAATACAAGCTCCAATTTAAATCCCAACAGAGGGTATAAAACCCAGGCACTCTCAGCACCTCAGCCCTTTTCTTTTTCCTTGATCTCTTCTCAACCTGAAGCATGTGATCATCCTTCTCTGGAGCTCCAGACCATGTGGTCCTGTTCACCATTAAACTTTCCAAACAGCCTCCATGTTTCCAGTGTCTTTTTCCCCACTTGGAACTGAACCCAGAAGGATATTTCTTTCAACACTGCCTATTATAGCTGGTCATGCTAATATTAATTGAGAAAACAACAAGGGGAGACTCATAGGGTTGGAAGGGATTTGGGTGGTCTCTTAATCCAACTTCCTGCCCAGGGCAGGAATCCTCATATCTTTCCAGATTAATATATATTCTATCCAGACTTTTCCTACAATCCTCCGTAGATGGAGCACCCACAGCTTCAGGCTATTTAATGGGTCTCACTGGCTCTCACTGTCAGGAAATTCCTCCTTGGTTCAAGTTTGGATCTCTCTATGTTTAAGTTTCTCAGTGCCTTTGCTATGGAGTAAAGTTCGTCTGTGGCAGCCTTTAAAATATTTTCTATCTATTATGTCTCCTTTTAACCTTTCAAACCACCTTAAAACACACTTTGTTTAACTATTTTTAGTAGGATGTAGCCTCCAAGCCCAAGAAGGAGATCAACAGTTTTTTTTTAACTCTTCCTTTTCCACCCCGGCACAGCCTAGTACAGAACTGTGTCAACAGCCAAAGTATAAACTTCACAATCTGACTCCATATGGCAAGTGCTTGATGTGGGACAACTGTACTAAGTCGCCAAGCAAATATTGTCAGATTTGAAAAGGAAATAATTTGTCATGACGGATAGTTGATATTTATCATTTGCCAACAACTGAATTAGTCTGATTGTTTTACAACAGGGCGAATCTGAATTTGAACATGGTGAATTTGAAGGGAATTATTCTGTTTACAATGTTCATGGCTTTTTCTTCTTGTCTCTTTCATTTGCATTGTTATTAATGCTGGTGTATGTGTGTGTGTGTGTGTTTGTGTAGAAGTAGTTTGTACTTTGTGTCCTGTTAATTAATTTGATATAGTAAATAATGTTTGATAGGGAAATGTGCCTAAAAGGATATGGACTATAAAGGTAATCACTGCTTCCTCGGCACAAATACTTACATGTTCTCTTTCAAATATGGAACTGATTAGAGTATAGGCAATAATAGTAAGTGGGAGAATTGGCCTCCCAACAGGTAGCATGAACATGCACATGCGTGTGTGTGTATGTGCACGCATGCGCACACGCACACGCACACACAAACCAAACAAGAAACTTTTTTCCTGAAGTTCTTTCACATTTCCCTGAGAAGCCTTGGTGTGCATTTTCAAATGTGGTTTCACTCTAACCAGAATGTTATGATGTTTAAAAAAAATGTTTTGTTATACAAGGCAAAAATGGAAACCTAATATTCTCCAGATGTTGCTGAATTAAACTTTCCAGCAGCGGCCAGCAACATTCAAAGTACTTTATCCTACCTCTTGGTATAACCTGGTATGGATTGAAGTCCATTTGACCTGGAGTGTTGTCCATTTGATATAGCAATATATATAGTAGTCATAGGTTGTGGGGAAGAAGAAAAAAGCACATAATGGAAAAGTTTTGTGGAATGTGTAGATAATGGCTCAGTTCATCTATCATTGAAGGTCATCATATAGTTTGTGCTCTAGCTGTTCTATGACTATATCATTGACTTACATGTACATTGATTGGCAGATTATAGACAATGATTTAGTGGAATGTTGAACACAATAAATCATAATTTATTTACCAAAGCATAGTGGAGCAAACCATGCCTGAGTTTATTGGGAATGTAGCCAAATGCAGTGATCTTAAAAATGGCCCTTTACAAAATTATTATTGAAGAGTAAATCCACAGAGCACCCCTGCCTGGCAGAAGAACAGCTGCTAACCATTTCCAGAGGAAAGACATTCATGCTGCTGCTTTTCTCTACATGGAGTAAAATAAGCAGTGGGGTACCACAAGGTTCCATCTTAGGCCCAGTGCTCTTCAATATCTTCATAAATGATTTAGATGAGGGAATAGAAGGGGAAATAAAATCTGCGGACGATTCTAAGCTGACAGGAATAGCCAATACTAGATGATAGGCCAGTGATGGCGAACCTTGTCGGCACCAAGTGCCCAAAGCGCACGCGTGCATACCCAAAATACAACACATGTGCCCCGTGCATGCATGCATGCATCCCACTCCTGTGCATATGCCTGTCCCTGCATCCCCTGCTCCCATGTGCCCTGCATGCATGCCCTGTGCATGCACCCCTGCATGCATGGCAGAGACCCAAAGACCAGCTGGCCATCGGGAGGTGCATGTGCATGCATATCGGAGCAGCCTGCTGGCCAAAATGTGGTGCGGGCCCCAGTTTTGGGGCATTTGGGACCTGGTTTCTGCCCACAGAGTGCTGCAGGAGGTCCATGGAGGGTGAAAATGAGGGGGCTGCATGCAGCCCATTTTAGCTGCCAGGGGCACTGCGGGCTGATCCCTTGATATTTTCAGGCTAGCCCCGTGGGCTGGATTTAAGCACCCCGCAGGCTGAATTCAACCCATGGGCCTCGAGTTTGACACCCCTGACCTTAGAAGATGGAAAGTCTTGAAATCCAGTAGCCTGATCCTGACTTGGTGCAAAGGCAGATAAAATTCATTTCGTGACCACAACTGGGACCTGCCACTTGGTCATAAACAACGGAATTGCTAAGGGAAACTGCGACTGTACTTACGATCTGACTTCGACTTTCCCTTGCTTTACTGACCCTGCGAAGGTTGCATATGTGAGGATTGGTTGCAAAGTTATTTTTCCACCACCATGGCACTGTGGTTGCTAAATCAGGCAGCCTCTAAATGATGACTACCTGTAAGTGAAAGTGTAAATGAAAGGACTTGTCTTCCAGGCAGGGAATTCTCTCCCATGCGGCTGCTGCTTCCGGGAACCTCACCTCCTCTCTTTCTCTCTTCAAACAATGTTCTTAAACTAGTTTTCAGGTCCCACACCACCCTCCTGTCCCAGCCTCCAGCTCTCCAATAGAACTTCTCTGGTGGCTGTACTGTTCTGGTTGACCACTAGGTGGCATCTGCAAAATGCACACAATCTAATTCTTTGCTGCCATCCAGGGATCTATAGGATGAATTGTTGACCCATCGTTTCAAAGACCAACGAAGTCAGACAGTGGATAATATGATGGGAAAGGGGAAAAAAGTAGTGCATGGATTAACCAGTGAGTCGTACATGCTAAGAGAAGGAGATAGTGGTGTATATACTGTTAGGTGGGGCTGAAACTTCAGACAAGGAAACCTCTCATCACCATGTCCTTTGCATGTTAAAGATGGTATAGACAGTTGCCCAGCATAAACCTGTGGATGATAAAACTTCATGGAAAGCATAATTCTTTACTGGTTTGAGGATTATGAAACAGGTGCCGGTGGTTCATGCCTTAGTATTTTTGTATGGTGAAGGGATTGATTTCTTCACCACTAAGAACTCAAAAGCAGCAGAGGCTGTGTTGGCACATTATTTCCCCAATTTCTGATTATTTTTCCCCCAACACACTGACTCATACATGAACCACATGGCCTCTGTCTGAAAGACTGAGATGAGATGTTTTGTTGTTCAGTGAGGTGGAAGGCCATAGTTGTGTTCTTTAATTGGCGTTGTGATGAGGTTGACATCTGAATTTTTTTCAGTCATAGGCAGCCCCATAACTTACTATGCTACCTCTCTCTTTCTATGAAAGGTTTCTCAATTTCAGAAGAGAACAAAATGTTCTTCCACCAGGGTTTAACTGTGTTTTATGGAATATACTACGTTGGCATAAAGCATGGCTTTGTGACCTCATCGACAAGGTTTGTTTAACAAGCTAAGTTAAGAATAGACAAACCATAGTATGGCTTAGTTTGTGAACCTGCTGATTTGTTACCTGAAGATCTGAGTTTGGGGACAGGATTTTCTTCCTATTTTCCTAAAGCTAAAGTTTGTTTCATTGAACAGCCACTTTAAATGCATATTACTGCATGATTAGCATATTAGCTGCTAACATTGTTAATCATTCTCTTATGTACAGGAAATTGTCTTTAAATTTACAGTTTTTCTTTTTTTTAAAAGAGGAATAAAAAAACATGGAACAGAAACAAAGAGCCCACAAACCAAAAGTGAAGTATTTGTAAACCGCTCTTATGTCCCTAAAATAAAGTTGCTTGACTTTACTAGAGTAAACCAAAAGCATTGGGACATTTGATGCAATAAATATTCATAATATGGAATGAACAAATAATGTAGCAAGCAAGGGGTCCCTGGTGATTTCTGAGCTTGTTTCCTTGCAGATTTTTCATTACCCAAACTAGGTAACATCATCAGTGCTAGTGCTAGTTTAGGTAATTAAATGTCTGCAAGAAAACAAGCAACCACAGAGAGCACCAAGGACCCCTCATGTCAACCCTGAGCTACAAATATTCTCCTTTATTAGTAACGTAGCAAGTGTTAGTAAAACAGTGTGATTGTGAAATGTGACTTGGTTGTGGCAGTAAGAAACTTCAAATGGCATATTTTGCTTAATTGAAATACTACATAATACATTAAGTATTTATAGAATACATAAAGTATATATAATACATTAAACTTATGTAAAGTATATGGGAAAGAATTCCTACTGGGCAACTGAAGTGTTCATAATGGGGATTCTATTATCTTGGAATCTCAAAATTTAAAACTTCCGAAGAATAAGTTAAAGGCAGCAAATCGATGGAGGGTTTCAGCATCTTTATGATTTTTAACTCAAATACTTTCCTACAGTTCCTACCATGTTCTTCAGTAACTGGTTCCACTGTCAAACTGTTCTTGTTGTTAGAAACAACTTCTACCATTCAAACTTCCTGTGCATCTTTTCATCACTACTCATTACACATCATGTTACATATTGAACTAACACAAGCAGATGTGCTAGTTTGTTAAAACAACAAACAGTTTTCCACACTTTAATTTATTACAGCACATAGTATTGTTTTAGCGTTTATTGAACTGGTGGAACTTCATGAAATCTTATGACATAGTACATTTGTTAATCTAAAAGGTCCCATACAACTCTTTTATTAAATTCAGAGAAGTAGCAGTATACGGGACACTGAATCCGTAGGTTGTAAATACTGAAAATGCATCTGTGAATAGTAATTTATTCTGCATCTATTACTGTATGACTTTTATTTCAATATTTATTAATCATTAAGAAATTTTTCACAATCTGGTGTTCTGCTGCCATCTTGTGGCAATTGTGTGTTGATTTTTTTTAGAGGTATCTGTTAAAAACCTTTCCCCCTGAATCACACATAAATAACCTTTTCCAGATAAAACCATAGATCCAAGAATGGTCAGAATGATATCCATGACACCATCACTGGACATGTACAATTTCACTGGATCTCAGTTTCATTTAATGTTACAGTTTAGTTGCACTTTAAAGTATGCAACTAAAAATAGAAAAAAGGGGCCAGTTTGGTGTAGTGGTTAACCTGTTGGCCTAGAAACCAGGAGACTGGGAGTTCTAGTCCTACTTTAGGCATGAAAAACTGGCTAGGTGACTTTAAGCCATCTCTCTTAGTCCAACTCATTTCACAGGGTTATTGTTGTAGAGCAGGGGTGTCAAACTCAATCCCATTGTGGGCTGTATCGGGATTTTTGTCTTTGGGGGGCCAAGGTGGGCATGGCCTGGTCATCACTGCCCATTGGGTGGGCATGGGTGGGGTGGGCCGGGGCAAGGGTGGTACGGGCCGATCCCTTGCCGTCTCCAGGACGGCAATGCAGGACAACTCTGGGCCTATCACGGGCCGGATTTGGGCTGCAGGTTGCGTGTTTAATACATCTATTGTAGAGGAAAAGGATGAGGAAGGAATATTGGTATGTTTGCCACTGTTAGTTGTACATAGAAAAAAAAGACGATACAAAAATCTAAAAAGAAATACTAAAGCAACTAGAATCAAAGATCTGGCATTGCTGAACACATGCAGGAGTGTAGGGTGTGGCTGGTGGGGTCATTTTCCCTTGATGGATCTGCAGTCATATCTAGAAGAACCCTATCATTACTTTGGTGATCATTTTTTCTCTCTCTGCCCCCAACATACAAACATATGTAGATGTAAGAACTGAAAAAGTCCATTTAATCCAACCCTTCAAGATATGTATCCAAATAAAGTGACCCCAACAGACAGCTGTCTAAATTCCCCCGTGAAGTTACATCCAGGGAAGGAGAGCATAACATCTTAGTTACTGGTTCCATTGTCATACTGCTTTTACTGTCAGAAACTTTTTCCAACATTCAAAGACCCTTTCCGCTCCACTCATGTACACACCACATTACATATTGATGTTGAAAAGTTCTATTCTAAAAAGTGACAATATACTGTTTTGGAGTGTTCTGAAAAATGACGATATAATTGGCAAACTTATTTCTGAGGTTGTACCATTTCAGTATCATTTCAAAAAGATCCCATACGCCAAAGTAGCTTTCTGTGGAATCAGACGTTCATTGTGTTCAAAATTCCTATAATTAAAGAATGGGTGTAAACAGATTTCTACCATAGGGTGCCCACTTTCACAATGCCATCTCTTATTCCTGGAGCAGATGCATAGGCATGAATTGAAATAACCTATTTTAGCATTACTGTAGAGGTCTAGCCAGTATTTCTTAATCTCAGCAACTATAATCTGGCATCATGGCTTGGGAATTCTGGGAAATGAAGTCCGCACACCTGAAAGTTGCAGGGTTTCTCAAAACTCTAGTGTGGAATCTGGCTCTTCTTGCCCAAATTATTGCAAGGCTTGAAAATTCACATATTAACAATGATTCAAATCTTTCTTCCGTGAATTTTTGTTTCCTTGTTAAATGAAGAGACTATTACAGCCTATAACAGCATGGACATGGTTTCACCAAGACCTTGCAAATCAGGAATTTGGTCCAGTTAAAAATAAGCATTAGATAAATGGGTTCTAGGGAGAAACTCATTGGAAGGAATGAAAATAATTTATAAAATATTTTCCCAACTACCAGATTCATGCCACTTATTGGAGGATCTGACTGCCTCCAATTGAGAATACTTATGTTGTCTTTGCTAGTACATTTCATAGCAATCTGAAGACAGTCTGTGAACTTACTTAAATTTGTTGATCTCAAAAAGCATAACATGTTTTGGAGTCATAAAAAGAAAAAAAACCTCCTTGGGTTTTTTTTTAATCTTCCTATAAAAGGGACATAAAATGTTTTCTCCCTCAATATCTACGCATTTGCCTCACCTTGCATTTGTTCAGCCCTTTATATGGAAATCCTATGAGAAGGAACCTGTTAAGCCATCAACCTACCTTCCCCCAATTAGTCAAGATTAAGAAAGATGGGATAACTTAACCTCTGCCACTATGTTCCTAAAGTCAACACAGAAAATCGGCTGTGGAGAAATAGATGCGTTTAACATGGCCTCAAAAAATATGCAGAAAATGGTAGAAAGGACATATTTCTAGGCTGAAACAGATTGAAATAGTACTTGCAGGATGGCAGGAGGTCTATGTTCCAGTTCTAGATGCAATATCTGAAACTAACCCTGAAATGTTGGACTCTTCTGATACCCGTGTGCACCATATCAGCCAAAAGCCCTTCTACTCAGAGAACTCCTTCCCTATATCCATTGTTGGGAGGAAATCTGAGAGAGAGGGAGGGAGGGAGGGAGGGGAGACAAGAAACTGACTGTCTACTCCCACCAGACACAGGAAGAACTTTTGGAGTGTTCAGAACAAGGCAGGCAGCCCAGGTCACAACAGTCAGTAAGTCTGGGGCGTCAATATAAAAAGCCGGTCCTCCTCCTTACGGATCCACTTCATCAGCTTGTTGACACTGCTGACAGCTGCTGCTTTGGTCCCCATGGGGCTGAAGCACACGTAGAGTTCAAAAGCACTGGTCACCTGGAAAAAGTTTAAATTTTTATTATGATATGCAACCAGAGCAAAACACTTCCTCTCATGTTACTTGTCTATGGAGATTCTCAGTCATCTGGCTCATGGTTGTCCCAGAGGCAACTGGGCTTTCTGGTTTTCCTTTGAAGATGTTTTACCTCTCATCCAAGAAGCTTCCTCAGATCTTCCATTTTTAAAAAAATATTTTTATTTTTATTCATATTTATATGCCGCCCTTCTCCGGAGACTCAGGGTGGCTTACAATTTTTGCAGCACAACCCAATGCGCTCAGCAATAGCCTTCATTCCATTGTATATGCCTGCTTATTACTAAGCGGCATTTTTACAAAGTCAGCTAATTGCCCCCAACAATCTTGGGTCCTCAATTTACCTACCCTGAGAGGATGGAAGGCTGAATCAACCTTGAGCCTGGTGGGATTCGAGCCTGCAGTAATTGCAGGCAGCTGGAATTAAGTGCTAGGCATTTAACAGCCTGCACCACCAAGGCTCATTTCCTATCATCCAGTCAGAACTGAGGAAGCTTCTTGGATCAGAAATGAAACGTCTTCAAAGAAAAACTAGAAAGCCCAGTTGCCTCTTAAAAGAGCATCTTGGGGAGTCTCGTGTTACTGTTGACACATGCAAAGTAAATTGCCCCTGTTGTTTCCATTGCATACAGATAATTGTTGCCATGTTTCATTGGGCCATTTGGTCTAAGTGAAAAAGTGTGCAAGGTTTCAGTTGTACTAATACACTAACATATCTCCCAGGTAATAAAGTTATTTGGGACTAAATCCTGTTTTTACTACAATTTTTCTAGAAGCTGCGGTAATGAAATAAATTCTTACCCAGGCCAGGAGATTCTCATTGGATCCAGTATAATAGATGTTATTGAGAGGACGGGCAGAATTGTGAGCTCGGCTATGCAAGTACTGATACAATTCCAGGAGCCTTTCCTTTTCTTCCTCAGTGATGTAGGGAGCTTCGATCTCTGGGCTGGAAAAAACAC
The DNA here is from genome assembly GCA_009733165.1 of Naja naja. NCBI lineage: Eukaryota > Metazoa > Chordata > Lepidosauria > Squamata > Elapidae > Naja > Naja naja. The sequence continues at coordinate 84,386,659 of CM019149.1, read as the reverse complement.
ACTTTCATTGAATAATGCTTTTTGTCAGAAAGGTCAACTGGGGGGGGGTGTTTGCCTACGAGAAAATTTCTCACTTCAGCTGAGTTTACAGCCAGTGATTTTACTAAATAATTGTTCCTCACTCCCAATTTCAGGATGAGCTACCATTAAAACAGAATCTTTAAATATTAGAGCTTAAATTTTATTAATATCAGATATTGTTGAGAATTGCGAGCAGGACCTTGTTTAGACTTAGAAATTCTAGGGTCACATATGTCTCCCAAAGCTTCAGGTAGAGAACCTGTCTAAAAGTCAGTACAATTATATTTACATGCTATAATGACAAATGCTTGACATTCTATTATTTATACACGTTAAGAGTACTTGTATTGGAAATAAGGAAAAGAAAACATTAGATGGTCTATCAGTATTAGTTATAATTTAGGGTATCAGTGTTATTATCCAGTGTTAAAATTATTTGACTTTTTCAATTCAAAGTCAAGGATAACATTGGCAAGGAAAAATAAATAAAAAGAACACATTTTAACTTGCACCAAGGTATTTGTAGTATAGTAAAGATTTTGAACTTGTATGCATTTTTTGTATACCCAAATTGTTGTTTTGATGTCGTAAAAGGAAATTAAATTCTCCCTGATCTTGCCTGGTTCTTTCTCAGGGTCTTATTTACCTCTTGTGTGGGCCTCAGCACAACAAAGGTAAAGTATAATACTCTGTGACCCAACAAACCTGGAGACTTCTTTGCATAAACTGGGTATAGATATTTGTATACAGATGGTCTATAGGTGGAACTAGAGTGTACTCTTTTCTGTCTGTAACACTCAATATTTTTTTTTGTTTCATCCCAGAAGAGACTGCTAGACTGGAAAGACAGATTTGATCATTATCTCCCATGTCAGTTCAGGAAAAGGATTCTACAAGCAACATTTTCAAAGTGCATCTACAGCAGTGGTGGGATTCAATTTTTTTTATTACCGGTTCTGTGGGCATGGCTTGGTGGGCGTGGCAGGAGAAGGATACTGCAAAATCCCCATTCTTTCCCCACCCCACTAACCTGCTTTCCAGCTCCGTTCTCCTGTGCAGGGCAACAAAAGAAGACCCAGACAATCAGCTGGGACTTGAGAGGCTGACAATAGATGGGGGTGGCGGAGCCAGTCAGAGGTGGTATTGGCCAGTTCTCCAAACTACTCAAAATTTCCGCTACCGGTTCTCCAGAACTGGTCAGAACCTGCTGAATACCACCTCTCATTTACGGTACTTACCTATCTCCTCACAATTAATTTATAGGTATAATTTGGATTGGACTCTTGAGGATATAAAATGTCTCCTGAAAGTGTGATTAGACTATTCAACTAGACAACAAACTCTATGGCAAAACTAGGTTCTTGGGTGCTGTTTTTCCATAGGATTATGCAATTAACCACACTGTCTTTCTCATCTGTAGCACTACCTGACTACCCATGTTAACTTTTCATTGCTGTTCACTAAAATAGCTATACATTGGGTTTTGAAATCTGGCCAGTGTTAAACACAACAGATTATTAGCAAGATAGTTCAAATATCTATAACTCAAAAGATGGAATTAATTTTTGTTTTCTGGAGAGATATTGTGCACATCAATTTGTAATTTAATCTGTGTTGCTAATTCAGTAGGAGCTAGATATCCCAAGGCTAAATATGGATGCCATCCTCCTGAAATAAGACTATACAACACAGACTAAATTGAATTCACCAACACAGATTAAATCAATCCCATCCATCCTTGCAGAGTACTAGAGAGAAGCTGGAAGATGGGTGTTGCCCAGAATGGACTCTCACCTGGTAAAAAGTCCTGAACTCTTAGATTTGTAGATGAAATGTCGAAGGTCTGGAATTCCCACCTGGGAGACACTGTAGAAAGGAGTACGCACTGCTTCCAAGAGAGCATGCTGAACACCACGCTTCTTTAGGCGTTCTTGGAACTTTTGCTTGCAGTGAGATACAGTAAAGAAGTCCTCACGATCAGTAGAAATCAGGACAAGGCACAGGTCAACGTTTGGTTCCAAATAAGAAATGTGAGCATGGAAGAAACCATTGGAATTGAACTTGGGAAGGCATATTGGAGTCCATCCTTCTCCTTCTCTAAATGAGGAGGATGAGCTAATGAGATTAAAGAGTAAGTGGAGATCAATTGGATGAAGGAATTGGTCCCTTTTCCTCACAAGTGATACCAATTGGTTTTTTGACAATAAGATGGCAAATACCAGGCTTTTCGCTTTGGCTTGTTGAAGGCAAGCACTCACCACATCCCTGACTCCAGCAGCCATAGGCAGGCAACGTGCCGCCCCCATGAGAAAACTGGGGTCTCTAGCCATCAGGTCTACCAAGTTGTCAGTTATACGCTCAGAGCCTGCTAACAGTCTCCTTAGATCATAGTTCTGCTTCTGTTGGAATATCCGGTTAAGCTGAGTCAATGTCAAGAGACTGACTATCTGGTAATAGATATAAAGGAGTTCCTGAGCAATTTCTTGCTCTGACTGACGAGTCTGAGCCACTGCAACAAGCACCAGGGGACTCTTGCGCAGAAAGACCACCTTGTATCCATCTGGCAAAGAGTCAAAATGGAGAGGGAGAGAATGAGAGAAAGTGCGTCAATATTTTGAGCTATAGTGGTAACCCTAAGGTCCCTTTTGAAAATAGTTACTTCAGTGTGGGTTACTCTTGGGAACTGCCATTTCCTGATAATGATTGGTCTTTGCATGCTAGGGATGTTTTATTAATCTCTACCTGCAGTCTGAAATGCTACAAACTATAGGTTTATTAGTTCTATGAGCAGTAATGGGAATTAATTAAAATTATTCTTAGGTTTTGAAAGTTGTTACTTAAGAAGTTCTGACTAATTCTCTTCCACCTATAGGTTGGACACTAGCATCCAGTCATGTTCTTCTGTCCAAACATGGATTTTGTTCAGTTTTATTATAAGTTGACTTTGGATCTGCTCTTTACAGAAACATTCTATTTCGTTAATCTAGGCCTTACCTGATGCCAAACTAAAGATGAAATAGCATATTATCAACTTATTAAACTTGTTAAGTTCAACCGAATTCCCCCGCCCATCTTAAATTATTTCTTTGTTAATTTTAATGTATTTATTGTCTTACTGTTTTAATCTTTTATAATATAGTTTTATTAGATTGTAAGCCGCCTAGGTGACAGTGTGATAGGCGGTGAGTACATTTAATAAATAGATAACTTACAGAAGCATTTTTGATATTTTTTGTGTGTAAAAGTCAGCACTATGTCATACTGATATCTCTGCAGAAGACTGACTCTCCTTTCTTTCTCTCATACCATATTCTACTTTCCAACAGGCCTACTATGTTGGGAAGAAGTGAATGAGTACCTGCATGAATTGATCTGATGGCATTCTTCTCTGCTTCTACAAAGGAGACCAAAGCCATCATTACTCCCATGGTAGTAGACAAAGCCTCTTCACACCCATATCGTGAGTATATGGGCTTGCCTGCCTCACTTAGAACAAAGATATGTTTCTGATGCATGCGCCAGGCCTCCATGGTTATATCTTCTTCTTCTTTCCCTGATAGGACTGAATCTCGACGTGAACCTTGTGGCGAGAGTTCCAAATTGTCTTCACTGTTCTGCCTTATCTCTTCTTCTAGGTCCAGTGCTATACCAGTAAGCTGTGTGCTTAGTTCACTGAAATCCTTGCTGATCTCTTCTATCTTGAGGTCATCACTTTGAGACTCTTCCCTCTCATCTGGGCTTTTGGGTGCTGATTCTGTATTGTCTGTGCCGGTTAGGTCCTCATATGACCTAGTGTGAACAAATATGGCTCCCTCTTGGCCTGCCCCTGATAAACAATATCAGAATAAGTGGTCAGTTTTTCAGAACAGGACTAGGTAACAGTTTAAGCTGTGACAAAGGCATCAGAACAGAATGACTTGCAAACCTCCTCAATGCATTGCCCTGTGTAAGATGGTAAATGAATCATGATTTTTCTTTAAACTTGTGCTAAAACTTCTGTTTCTGTGCTTTGTGTTAACTAAGGAACAAGGGGTTACATTTAAATATTAAAGGTTAGATGATTGCATTTATTTTAATGAATATTCCATACCACCCTTACCATAATGGATGTTCTTCCTTTGAAAATAATGTAAAACAGGCAGATCTTTTAATTTTAATATTTGAATGTGATAACTAATACCTGAGCTCAAAAGCTTTTAATTCTTATCCAGGAATTGAAATTCATTATCTTTCTTCCTTAAGTAGGGCATGCATATTCTTTAGGTACATTTAATATATTAGTCAAAGAAGGCTGGATGTATTAAGTATTTCAAAGCAGTCAAAGAAAAATTGAGCATTAAGTTCCCAATAATAATCTGAAATCAAGTTAAGAAGCTCTGAGTATAGTGTCCTAGTTTTATAGGAATGTGACCCATTAAGCAGAAACAGTGGTTTTCATACTATGAAGATATATGATTTGGGATTAATTACCCTCAGAATCTGAAATCAGGATTATCTGCTCATGTATTATTCCAGATGATTTCCCTCCCCAGTGCCATGAAGATATGTTTGTTTTGTAGTTTTTTTCCCACTCTTTTCTTGCTATATGCTTGGACATGTTACTATTATTCTTCCTAATAAAACCCAGGAAAGTGACCACACTTTTTGATATCAGCCTGAGACTAGGATTTTGGGTAGCAATTTAGTGGATTTTTAGAGTTGATGTAATCATACGTTTATAACTTTGCCATCTGCACTGGCTGTCCATCTATTTCTGGACCCAATACAAAATGTTCACACATTAACATATAAAACTTAAACAGCTTGAGATCAGGCTGTCTGAAACAGCTTCTCCAGTAAGGCAGGGCAGGTAGCAAAGACTTTTTCTCTGATTTGCACAAAATACCATCTTCTGAGAAATTGACGTTATATCTATATTATGATAATTTTGACCCAGGTAAAGCTATTACTTTCCTAGGCATATGAAATATTGTTTTTGCATTTTTAATGTTAGTGTTTTGTTGCCATTTTAGTATGACTGTGTACTACATTTAATATTTCTACACGTTGTATTGGTTATGGTGCTCTCTGTGCAGGTTTTTATTTAGGAATGGTTTTCATGTGGAAAATAGGTCACTTGACTGGATTTTATAGGCAATAATAATTGCTGCTTTCTGGCTGCTCTCCTGTTTTTCTTAATAAACTACCACCGTATAGAAGTCCCTCTCACCAAAAAAGATATTCATTAAAAATAGAAAAAGAGGAAGAAGGTCTTACTATCATCTAAAATAGAACTGATTATAATGCATATCCATATTCTCTGAATATATCACATATATATGAAAAAAGAGTGAATGGATTAACAGGAGAGGAAAGATGTTAAATGGAGTTGATGAGATTCCCAGAAAGGAAGATTAAAAAAAAATCAAAGAAAATGTATGAAACAGTGAACTGGCATATTAGAAACAACAATAGTGTGTGACAATAGAAAGGTAAGCTGAAGTATATAATGCATGGTTTTAGTGTCAACTAGATTTACTTACATTACCTTTTCTTTATCTCATTCCTTAATTTCTTTGGGTTATTATTTCTTACCCCGTTTCTGAGTTTGACATAGGTCTATTTATCCCCTACCCCCAAAATAATAACGTGATTGTATATGTGTGTGGTGTGTAATAATAACATTATTCCACACAAAATGCACAATATATGTCTACTGTGACTCACCTGGTTCTGTTCCCTGGGTCAATCCTGGGGTTGGACTCTCTGACCTCTCGGACTGCTGTCCATCAGACGGCGCTAAGGACCCATTGGGCACATCCTTCTTCTTATAAACATCTGCAGCCATCATTAGAAACCAGTGGAGATGAGATCTGCAAGCAAACAAACCAAACCTACTAACTTCTATTGTCCTGATTTATACATTTATTTATATGTCTGCCTATCTCATATAATTCTGGGCAGCTCATAATAGTCCTTAAAATTTAGAACTTTCCAGCTTGAATTAATAATCAAGTACATTTGAGTTTCATTCTAGCATACTAACTATATAAGGGCACTGCCAGAATAGAAACACTTTAGTATAATTAATCCTTTCAGGATAAGGAATATCAGAGATCTATGAAACCGTCTGGTTACAGAGAACATTTTCCCATGTTAACTGATCTGTCAATCCAGTTGCTTGGTTTCACACGAGGCATTGAACTAAATGTAAGGTCTATAAATTAAATGTAGGAGCTGTATTTGCACAATGCTCCATGCTACAATGTGGCTGTCTGAATTTACATTTCAATAGGCTATATCAAGGGTATTCAAACTTGGCAAGTTTAAGATTTGTGGACTTCTGGGAGTTGAAGTCCACAAGTCTTAAAGCTGTCAAGTTTGAAGACCCTCTGGGCTATATGAATATGACCAACACTTCTTTAATGTCTTCTTTAATGTCTTCTGCTCAAAGTGTGAGAGGGTTGACACAATATCCAGGAACAAATTGAGCAGCCCAAAGGTTTTCAGATGAAATGTCCTTCCTTCTTCCTCCCTCTGACCATTAGAAAGTAATGATGAAAAGTCCCTTAGCAACATCTTATAAACTTAAAACTAAGCAAGACAAGTCCTTGAATCCAATACATTTTCAAAAACCTGAGTGACTAATTCTGGTCAGACAGTCAACATGATTGGTTGAGATGATCAGATGTATTGTAAGATATTGATCTAAACAATATGGTTGCACATATGTCAACAAAACTTTGGAAGAAATGCTTTGGATTTAGTGGAAACACAGACCTTTCTGCCATTTCCTGAAAGATATGGAAATTGCTTCAGCCTCTTGATCATCTTAATTGGTCTACTATAAACCTTCTCTAGCTCCACTATATCTTTTTTGAGGTGCAGCAACCGGAGTTGCAATTTTCCACCAATGGTCACACCATAGATTTATATTATGTTATAATGTAATCATTACAATATTGACACCTCTACTTTCAATGTCATTTCTTATTATTCCTAACTTGCTGCTGGCATTTTTTACCGCAGATCCACAATGCACTGATACCTTTGTAGAACTGTTCACCGTTACTTCAAGAAAATTAGTATCTTTTTGGGGACTAGCATAGTACCCTGAAAAAAATGTGCCAGCTTTAACAGAGAGTGCTATGTTTGTTCCGGGTCTAACACACTTCTGAAACATTTTTTGAATCCCTATGTAGGAACATTAAGCAATCTGATTCTCTTGACATATTTTAGATTTTTATCCATATTAGCTCTAGCCAGAATGGCCTATAGAAGAGCGTTACAGTATAGTAATAAAAACATTTGTGAGCCACAGATAACATCTCTCATATGTAGCACATGACTAATTTGGCAGACTTCCTTCTCAATTGCAAGCATCTTTTTCCCAATACTGTGCTTTACTTAACGGATAAGAAGATAGTTACAGCCATTATTTTTGAAAAGCTTGGATACTTTTGAAGATTAGTATTTGCTTAGAACAGTTTTGCAGGAAAATGTAATCCTTTTTATAATACCTCAACAGGATTTTTTTTCCCTTTTCTCTCTTTTCGTATCCAGCTACTTCTTTTCCTGACCTCATCTTTTTTAATCCAGTTTTGTTCCCCCAATTTTTTCTTTCCAATTACCTCTTTCCTTCAATCCTTCTCCATACTGTTAGTTTTTTCTTTGTTGCTATGTCTGGGAAAGAGAAATATATATGCATGTGTTTTCTATGGCTGAGAAACAGTAGTTGATATGCACTACAGTGACTATACATCCTTTATTATAAATAGGACAGTCCTTTATTTCAGAAAGTTGTTTTTCAGATCTTTTACTTTCTCTGCATGGCTTGTATAGTTTATTTTTTATTTTAATGATGACTTTTTCATCATTTTCATAATGATTGTTTTTAGCAATAATGTTGCTATTGCTATTCATTGTTGTATGCCATCTAGAGTCGCTTTTTGTGAGATGGCAATCGTTTAAATGTGAGAAGTAAATAAAATTTAAATGTTTATGAACTTCTTTCAGATTTGCCCTCTTTTCAGGTTTGTCCTTTATTTTTTTCAAGAAAACACGATGACGATAATATATGCAGATGGGGAAATCATCTGGAAATTAATCTCATTTGGTAAATGAGATACCAATTTACTGGCAATTCTTTCTAACTAGTACCGCAGGTATTAATACAACTAATTTTCATACAGCATTTTTGTACACCAAACACGCAAACGGACACACACAGACATAGATAGAAACACAAAAATCTGTAAAAACATATATGAGGATATCAGTTGAACATATTTATTGAGTGGAGGGTCTCTGGGATTAGTTTCAATTCTAGCTGGCAATCCTAAATTGGTAGGGAAGCTGGGCACTGCACAAAATTTTATCTGTGTTTATGATTTATTTCCCTTCATTTCAGAGGAGCCATTTCAATTCCAGGGTTGTCTTCTTCCTGGGTAGCATTATAGTTCTTGTTTATCTCTAGCCCTCTGTAATTCAATAAAGTGTGATTAGTAAAGTTCCTTTTTCATTTTCTCAAGGCTAACTGATGCCTTATCTAGAAATTATTAAGTGTTTATTGGTGCAGGAGCTAGCTTGGACTTCATTTATACACTCATGATTCAGATTTTTGCTTCCCTCTTGACTTCTAGTGTGTATTTGCTTTTGAGGGCTCACAGTTAACCCATTTATATTCTTGATGTCAGGGCATCTTTATAGAACAGACATGCTAGGTAAATAGCTCCTACACAGTTCTTTATAGGGAGTTAGTTCCATGGACTGGTAAAGACTGTTGTATGAAGAACATAAGTAAAATTCATTTATAAGTCTAAATCTGGAGCTCTATTTAAACTGGTGTTGAATTTCTTCTGAAGTGTCATTTGAGTTCACAAGTGAGAAAGAATTAAGGCAACCACATCAGGGCAGCAAAAAACTGGGCAAGCACTAAATGGTAGTAAGGTGATATAGACAATTCTAACTTTGCTACCATGTAGTACTTGTTTAGATTTTGGCAACCCAGATAGAAAAGCTTAAAAAAAATTCCCTGAATGATGTAATTTTCCCCCCAGTTTGAGTCCCAAATTAGACTCTGATAACAACAATGGCAAATCAAGCCATTCTCAGTTCTGTATCTGAAAGCATTTCATAACTTTCTGCTAAATATGAACAGGCATCTATGTATCCCTAAGAATATGAATTGGTGCAAATTCCTCTTTCACCCTCAGTTTGCACTTTATACCAAAGCTGGTTACAGAAGAGGGAGGGTGCCAATTAAAAGTTATTCTATAAATATTTCAACATGACATTGTTATTTGTCTGGAAATGAAAAGGATCCTGAAAACCAGTCAGTTGCTTGGTAATTTAGATTATTTGAAGATAGACAATTAAATTGCAGATTTCTTTACATGAATTATTTGTGGTTTTGTACAACCTCTCCTTCCTAAATGATACTGTGAGTTCAAATTAATACATGGTTTGGGCATGTGTACTGATGCTAACTCACTTCACTTTTCTTCCACCATGTGTTATCATAGAGAAAAATCTGTTGGATCACTCAATAACAACTTAAACCTCAGTTTAATTTTCAGACTCTGGTAAATGGCTCTAATCTCATAAGAGAAGGATTTGCATGAAATTCAGTTAAGCTGCATTTCATTGTCATCTGTCACAACAGCTAAGTTTCAGTTGCTAGGACAGCGCTGAGAATATTTGCAAAACTGAAGACAACAGGCCTAAACTCTGTATATTTCTTCCTGTTTACACTTTCAGTTCAGGAATATAAAGGGTACTTACAGTTTTGACAGGAACAAGCTGTCGACAGAGAAAACGTCAGTGAAAGTCTGCTTCTCCGGTTGTGGATGAAATCTGAGTAGAAGGGGAAGGGCGTAAAGCTCCCGGGGAAGTGGAGGAGGAGTTCAGTCAGCAGAGATCATCTTAGGAAATTCTTCCATTGGAGTCTAGAGCATGCCTTTCAATCTCGCCAGCTGATTCTATCTTCCCCAGCTACAGCCAGGAAAGTACTGTGCACTACCTACTTCTCCTTTTTCAAAGGTCACTTTCTCAATGCCACAGTTCCCAGTGCATCTTGGGGATTGTAGTCCACAATTCTGTAGTTTGCTGTTTTGACGGACAAAAAGTGAGATTCACTTCTAATGGAGAAGTAAAAACGATGCACATCTGCCAACATTTGAAACGTAGGATACATTTAGACTATTCAGAATTTCTTGATCTCTTTGGTAATGCTGAAAATATAATAAAATTGATATGGTATTAAACATGCGATAAATGCATAATTTCTAAACTTAAAGAACACTGAGGTCAGTGTTCTCATGTTATAGACAAAGGTATGAATCTTGTATCACTTTTTATTTTGATGTTATGAGCATCACACGTACATTTTCTTAAAAATATTTTTTTCTGGGGTTGCTTTCCAAAGAAGATATTCTTTGGATACTAAAGAGGAATTATTACAAAATCTCACACCAATTAAAAAAATATAGTTGTGATCTTCTGTGTCAGTTTTAAAAGGGAATACAAGATAAGGCATCATCTTTTATTACAATTAAGCAGCTGAATTTAAAATACCAAAACACTATTTTTGTTTCATTCTATATTCTACTACTTGGTTTGGTATATGGCAAAGGACATTTCATTATTTCTGTATTTAAAAAAAACTAGGATAAAGCAAGCCTCTTCCAGATTTTCTCAAAGTCCAAGTTGGTGTCCCTTCCATGATACGCTAGAGCTAGACATTACATTTATGGGATTGTATAGCAACTGCTTATGGTATTTGTGATGTGGCTTACTCTACCAAGAAAATAATAATGAGTTTCAGTTTGGAAGTGATGCTCTTTCCTCAAGGCATATTAGAGAGAATGAACTGTGGTTAGCAAATGTTGTCAAGTAACTAACATAGACTGTATAGAGAATACAAATATGTAAAATGGAAAAGATCTGTTAAAAACTAGAGAGATAAATACAAGCATTCATGTTTATTCACTAGCTAAAATGTTGTCCAAAGTAGGTTGGTTACAATTAAGGTAAAATATAAAGTCTTCCCAAATTAAATGAATTGTGGCCCCTTCCTTTGGTGTTTCATTATTTTAACTTTATCTGTAATGTTTTCTATTGTGGCAGTTGAAAAGATCATATTAATCCACACCTCAGTTGCTGAGTTATCTAAAGTTTTTCAGTGTTGGGCAATTATTAGGTTAGCTGCTAAAATTAAATAGAAAATAGTTTCCTTATTTTTCATCTTGAGTTTTGGTCCCATAAGTAAGTCCCGTGACTCTAACTTTGGGAAGCATTTAACTCTTTGTTCAGTGATAATGCTTATCTCCCCCCCAAATATATCAAAAGGATATTGCTTCATATGATGCATTATATTTTTATTATGAATTTTTTACATATAACTCATATTTTACACATAATTCAAATGTATCTACTGTAATAATCATATTTTCTGCACAACAAATTGACTGCTAATCATAATTCATGTCCTTCTTCTTTTATTTCTAGTGATGTATTTATGAAGTGTATGCTCTTGGATTCTTCTCCTGGTTCCTGGTTCCATGAGCTTCCCATCTTCAAAAAAGAAAAAAAAAGTGGATCCAAGTAACAACAGACCCAATCAGCCTGACATCAATGCCTGGAAAAGATAATCATGAAACAGATCTGTGATCTGGAAGCAAACAAAGCAATTACTAAAACCCAAGATAAGTTTGTCAAGAACAGTCCATTACCAACCAAATATTGCTTCTTCGACAAAGCGACTAAATGCTGTAGACATAGCATATTTGGACTTCAGTAAGGCATTTGATTAGGCAAATCACAGCTTACTTCTTGGTAAGATTTTAAAAAAGTGGGATAGACAGCATTATGACCAGATGGATTTGTAACTGGCTGACAAATTGTAGTCAATATGTACTTTCTACATCTGTATGGAGTGGAATATGCAATGGGGTACCCCAAGGTTTTGTCTTAGGCCCAGTACTCTTCAACATCTTAAATAAACAATGTCATTTTGTTCTCAGGATTTGATGTTTTAACACAACACAAGTCACATTTATAAGGCCATGGCTTAGAAAGTTTTAATATTCATAATGGTGTCTGTAATGGTAGGCGTGGATAAATTAATTATGTATTCAGGGATGAGATATTTTGCAAACATTAGTCGAACTTCAGTACTACGTCAGATTAAGAGGCGATTGCTGTATTTTTCCATTCTCAAATTATTCCCGATTTTACTTTGCTAGATCTTTGATCTCACTCCGTGCATAATGTAACGCCGAATTTAATTATGAGTCGATTTAAAAGGCAGAAGGAAAACATTTAATACAAAACATCCTCAAGTGCGACCCTCAGGGAACCACGCAGCCCGCCTTGATTTTACGCGAGTCCCTCAGGCACAAGACGTAGGGGCCGCGCGTCACGTGGAAGGATGTACCGGAACTTCCGGTTTCATCTGGCTCGGCGTTGCGGCTCTGCTGCGGCTCTGCTGAAGGCCCCGAGAACGGCGGTGGATTGAGCCTGCCTGGTGGGCATTTATTTCTCCTCAGGATCAGCGCGCGCGGCGGTGGGGGGGGGGAGAAGGGGAGTCGGGGACGTGCTTAACCGTTGCTCATCGCCTGCGTCGGAGCGTCACCCGCTCTGGAGGTGGGGAGGGGCGTCAGCGGGGGGTGGGGGGGAGGGAAGGATTGGCCTGGGAGATATGATACGCGGGAAATGCGCTCGGCACTGACAGGGCCGCGGCCGAGGTTGAGTCTCCCGCACGTTCAGCCGTGACGCCTCGGAGCAAATAGAGAGGCGGGGGGGGGCGGTTTTGCTTTGTTTTCCGAAGGTGAGTTGGATAAAGGGCCAAGAAAAAATAGTTTGGGGAGAGAGGGTGTTGCTTGTTGTAAAGGAACGGAAGGGCGACCGGGGTCTCTGGCGGTTACCTGAGAGGATGGAGTCGACAAGAGCGCATCTTAAAAGCCTCTCTTCGGTTAACGGCGTCGGCAGACGTCTTTCCCCGATTACCTTGAGAACCGCTGCTGCTATTACAGGGCCCAGATGTTATACCTCTAATCTTTGTTTAGGGTAGCTTATTCCTTCTGCCGTCGAGGAGCATTGCAGTTTGAACAGGAGCAGTCAGTAATTTGAAGTAATGGTGCAGAAAGCGGAAACGGTTTTTCTCCCGTAGGAAAATCGCTGCTGTTGAGCCTCTTTGTATAGAGCTATTATATTTAATTGGGCTTAGGAGGGCTTCTTTGGACTCTCTAGTGAGGTTGTGTAGTCAGACCTGTTCGGTTCATATCGTTAATTAAAATAGTTATTTGTCAGCCTGTTTCCACTTCGTTGTACAGATAGAATTCCTTTCTAAAATGGCAACTGTTGCATGTATTCCCCCCTCAATTAAGTGTTATGCAAATTTTGTATGTATTGTGAATTGGAATTCTTGTATTTCAGGTACAAATTGAATAAATATAACCAAAGCAAATTAAACTGGTATCATTAAACCATACTTACATTTGAGTATTAAAATACTCACCAAACAAAAATTGTTAGTGTTAGATCTATAGTTGGTAAAAAATTAATTATTGCTAGTAAGACATGCCTGCAAATACATTTATATGGTGCATTTTTTTTATCAGGTTTTGTATATTTGTTGCTCTTACAAATAAAACTTTAATTACTTAACATTTTAAAAAATTGATACTGTTAAACATGAATTTAAAAAGATAGTTTTCACAGGTTTGTTGAACATTGAAAGCAGTGGTGCATCTAGGGAAAATGGCTTCAGTATCTAGACAACAATGCTGAAGAGATCTTATGGCAGGTCTTGTGCATCAGTCAGTGATAAGGAAGGAATCCTGTGTATCTGTTGGGAACTTCAGGCTCTAATGGAAGCTGTTGAACTTTTAGAACATCTTGGGTTTAAATTATAAACCCCCCTTTTTTTTAATTACATTTATATGCCGCCCTTCTCCGAAGACTCAGGGCGGCTTCCAATTTTTGGGATACAACCCAATGTGTTCAGCAATAGCCTTCATTCCATTGTATATGCCTGCTTATTACTAAGCGGCATTTTTACAAAGTCAATTTATTGCCCCCAACAATCTTGGGTCCTCAATTTACCTACCCTGAGAGGATGGAAGGCTGAGTCAACCTTGAGCCTGGTGGGATTCGAGCCTGCAATAATTGCAGGCAGCTGGAACTTAAGTGCTAGGCATTTAGCAGCCTGCACCACCAAGGCCCTTTTTAAAGTTAATATTTTGATTTGGGTTTAAAAACAAACTGGAAGTCAATGGAAGTGGAAGAAAAATAAACAAAATATACTCCCAGGAGCTGAATCAACTGAAGTTGCTGAAGAGGTTTTAGGAGTAAGCTTAGAATTTGTAGCAGGGCTAGCAGGCAATTTGTTTTTCTTGCTAAATACATTAGAATCTTGAGCTTGTTGTGGATGTCTTTATCAGATAATTTGGATGGGGGAGTGTCTAATCAAACTGATTGCTCTAGTGCAGGGCTGTCCATCTCCCAGCCTGCAGGCCAGATGTGTCACACACTGGCCACGCCCATGCCTGGTTTAGCCAAGGGGGGAAAAGTTTTGATACCTCATGTGTGTGTTTGACACCCTTGCTCTAGTGAGATTCGCAAAGCTCCTGTTTACTAAAAGATTAAGCAATGAGGTAACTCCCTCTTCCTCTCTTTCAGTATGCTTCCTACCACCTTACTAAATTTCTAAACAAAATACTGAGCTGCAGTCGCCCACTATTTTCATTTTCTAAAATGGGCATTGTGATTATAGGGAGATTATAAGGAGATTTTTGATAATAAAAATGATGCTAAAAGTAACCCTTTCTTGGTGCATTTTTTAAAAAAGGAAAAAGATAGTCCTTGTTTATCAACCACCTCATTTAGTAACTGTTTGAAATTACAATGGTGATAAAAAATGTAAATGTATTATCTTTGCATAATGCAAAGGAAAGCTGAAGTATGATCATAAGCAGCATCATGCGTTCACTTAGACAGGTTGCTACCCCAGTTGGGTTACTAAATAAAGATTACCTGAGGTGATATGATAGAATATCAAAATAGAACGATTTTTGAGGAAAGAAGATGGTTTTTTTAAATGAACTTATTAAAAAAATCAATTTTGTTTCCCCAGAAAACATGTTACCAAGCAGGAAAATTTCTTAATGCAAACCAGCCTAACTTTCTTAAGGAAAGTTTCCATTTCACATCACTAAAAGTATCTGGTAGGTGTTTATAGACCCATTTGTACCCTTGTGCCCCAAGATCTATTTACCCATCTTTAGAATATTGTGGAAATGTCTGTTTGGTATCATGGAAGACATTTTTCAATAGCTATATATGCTTTTTTTTGGGGGGGGGAAGTAAAACACTTCTCAACTTTAGGAACATAGCACTTTAGCCTTATATACCACTTTATAGTGTTTTACAGCCCTCTCAAAGTGGTTTACAGTCAGCATATTGCCCCCAACAATCTGGGTCCTCATTTTACCCACCAGGATGGAAGGCTGAGTCAACCTTGAGCCTGGTGGGATTTGATCTGCCAAATTGCAGTAGGAGTAGTAGCTTGCAATACTGCACTCTAACCACTGCACCACCGAGGCTCTGCCCACATCATGTCCACAAATCTGTATACCTTGTTTTTGTGACTGAGGCAGCCTGAATAGTTGTTTTTGGACTTATTTTCTTTAAGGTGTGGTTCTACTCAAGGGATCAATGTTAATTTTCTTAGCTTTTGTTAAGAAAGTCTAGAATCAAAATTAAATGTGCTTATTTCAGTTATAGTAATGAGCTGATGAAAAAAACTGAGCCTACCTAATGTAATGTTTTTGAATCACTGAAATAATTTTCTGTTTGTTATGTTGGTTGATCCCGCCCCCGCTCTGCTTCTTGTGCTCTGTATTCCAGTTCACTTTTGCTATACTGAATAAGGAGATTTTGGATTCTTTGTTCTAGGAAACTGTATTATGTGTTAAAAGGAGAATGTCATATTTGTGAAAATAAGAAATAGTGTGCATTTGTCACTGAATTCTATTTAGTAGCTGTGCAGCCTTATTGCTTAAGGATTTTTTTTCTTGGTTAGAATGTGACTATGGGCAAGACAGAATGTACATTAACTGAAAGAACTATTTGTTTCTCTCTGTTGATATTTCTAATGTCTGGTTTCTAGGTTTTCATTACTGTATTAAGAAAGAAACTTCATGTGAAACCTCCCATAAAAAGCAATTTGAGGCTTGTCCTAAATAGAGGTTTCTATTATACAATACAATGTAATTAAATGGGAGTTTAATTGTTTGAGAAAATGGCAAACTAGCTATCTTTTGTGAAGAAGCAAAAATTGGAGGGGAAGAAGTGTTTACCACATTTGCATTTACTAGATATAAAAGCTGTTTGATATATACTGGTCTTCAGATTGATTTGGTGATAATAAGGATATAAGCCAATGTATCTGAAAAGCCACTAAATTGGAGAGGCTGATGTAAATAACTGGAAGAAGCCCAAAAATGGTAATTATGTAAGAAATATGTTGGCTTGTTTTCTAGATTATATATTTTAATATACAAATTAGCCATCAATAGATAGAAACCACAATTACACACCATTGAAAGGAGACAATAAAAACCCTAACCCCTCCAAACCTACTCTATATAAACAGGCACAAACCCCACAATCACAAGCACTGATGATATTACCTAGTCAGGTAATAAAATGTTTGCAAACAAACAATCATGCTAAGAGAACACCAAGGACTTTTATAGCTTTTAATTAGAGCATTCTGAGTAAGGTAAAATATAATGTAACTGGTACATGAGAATGCTTTGGAATCAATTCAAATTTTTCTCTGGTCACTTTCAGAAGTATGTAGTGGTGAACTAGATGGAACCCTAGAAACTCTGAATTAATCTTATTATTTGAAATAAACTCTCAGAATTACTTTTAGCTGAGTGTTTCAAGAAAATATGAAAGATTTAAATAGGTTGATCAGCTAATATGCCTACTGATTTATATAGCTTACTTAGGATAATTATATTTTGCTCTTGTTACTCTTCTATTCCATAGATTCTTCAGAATTTGCTATCTAGTGTCTGTTGGAACAAAATGTGGGGACACCCTCATTCAACTAATAGAATGGGTCCTTTCCGGTAAGTATTTTAATATGAAATACATGATAGCAGTCCTACATTGGCATTGTGCAATACCAATTACTACAACTGGATAAAAGTAGGATTTGGGGGAGGGTAGTTGATACTTTTCAAGAAAAGAGATAAGTGAAGGGAAATTGAATGGAACATTATAGAGGAGGAAAGACCTAGCTGAAATGTTGAACAGGAACAACCTAAATGGCAACATTTTGCAGGTGGTCCTGCTTATGTACAGTAACAGCAAATTAGATTCTTCATGTGCATAGCTTAGGTGCTTGAAATAGCACTTTCTCTTCATGGGATTAATAGAATCCAAGAATTTAGAGAATTACATATAATGTTAAAAATGAAAAGTTACATGTGACCTGGAATGTAACTTATGGCTGAAAGGTTCAAAAGGAAACATTCAGTAGTTTAACATATTGTGTTATTTGGTTTGTCTAGTGTGGCTGACTTTTGTCTTATGAATATATTCAGTATAATTACACCATGTGCAACTCAAAGATGTGATGCCCATAATAAAAATGTAATCAGAATACTCTTGGAGAAATATAACTATGCTAGTGCAGTTTTTTAAATTGTATTTAAAAAAGTAAGAGAGAAATTTATGGTATTTCATATTATAGAGATATGTGAAAAGTTTTCTGAGTTGCTTTTGGTCTTAATGTGCAGAGAAGTGTTTGCCTAGTTTTAGGACATTATGCATGGGCAAATAAGATAATTTCATTTTTATATGATCAAAGAGCAATTAGTTTGACATACATTTGAGGCTACCTAGTACTTTGCTGTGGCTTTCTGGTTTTTACCTTACACTATTATAGAGTCTTCTAAAACTTCTGAATAGTTACTAACAGCAATTACTGTATATTTGCTGAGTTCACACATCAGCCTATGCCAGTGGTTGCTAACCTTTTTGGGTCGTGTGCCAGCACCCAGAAGGCAATGTGCTCCCCCACGCCCCCTGCGCATGCTTGTGCAATCCCCTCCCCCCACCACCCCCTTATCTGCACCTGCGCCTCACAGCTGATTTTCGGCTGGTTTGAGGCCTCCCAGAGACTTGAAAAAAGCCTCTGCAGGCTTTGCAGGCTGAATAATAGGCCCGTTTCATCACTTCCGGTATTACAAGAAGTGACAAAACAGGCCTATATTTGGCCAAAGCCTGCAGAGGCTTTTTTCAAGCCTCTGGGAGGCTGAAAAAGGCCTCAAACCAGCCGAAAATCAGCTATGAGGTACACACATGTGCAGTGAGGTATTTTTGCCTGCGGCTTGTGTGCTGGCACAAATGGCTCTGCGTGCCACCTGTTGCATGCGTGCCATAGGTTCGCCAACATGGGCCTATGCTGTAGCAAGACTTGTTTGGTTTTAGTATATTATGTAGTATGAACCTTACTACTGCAATAAACCATAGTTTATAGCTTACCATACTATGTTGTCTCAATTTAATTGCAATTTAGTTAATAAAATATAAGAAAACAAATATTGATTCATTATATCACAGATTGGAAACCTGAAGGCAGAAACTTAACAATAATAATGAAAAGCACATTTATAGTTTTGGGGAAAATGAATTGAAATTATTAATGTGCAATAATTAAAAAAATAGACAAAAACAGATGTATTTACATTTTATTCATATAGCATGCCTACTAAATGCACATTGGATAGGCACAAATCTATGGAGGTACCAATGAAGTGTGGAGTTGTTCCAGGATGGATTGGCATAGATCAGAAATATCATGTGCTGTAGGCTCAGGATTGCTGAATAATATTAAACTACAAGTTACACACACAAGTCTTAAGCAAAATATTGATCTTGTTCTATAAAAGACTTCTTTGATCAGTAGTGACTCAGGTTAATTAAGAACCCAAGTATACTAAAATGATACATTTATTGGCAAAAAAATCTTACTGCACAGATTCAAGAGTATGATGTGACTTGCCACAATTTGAAAAGGTGCATGGATTCATCAACTGCTTTTTTAATGATGAATTTTGTAAAAGAAAAATAAATGTGAATCAAAGATAATGATAATAAGATCATAGATTGTAATAGTTCAAAAAGTATACTTCTAGTTCATACCAGAATATTGATGGTGGCTTCAATTCAGTGATACTTGTAAAATGTGGGAAGTGTTTCTGCTTCTGCAGCCATTCCCTATCAACTGCATCAGACTCCCCCATCTGGTTGCCTCCTCCTGTACCTCATCCTAGTCCATTCTAGACAACCTGATGATCCCCAACAGCAGCTCTTGCAAGAAAGAGCAAGACCAAGAAGGTTCATTGTGCAGATTCTATTTTAGATTTACTTTAGCCATTATGAAATAACTTAATAAGATATAGCTAAATACTTATTTACTGCACTGATTTATAGTGTACTCTCAACCCACATTCAAAGTGATGTAATGTTATTTCATACCCAAATGGTTTAGGACCTAAGGATTTGAGGACATGATTTAGGTAGGCTTGTATGTTTTATTTATTTATTGAGCTTTTACTGTATAGCCACCAATATTATATAAAATTATCTTAGTGGCTCACAATGACAGCCAATAAAAAGACAAAAATAAATCAGCACTTCCACACTACAAAGAAAACATCACCTCCCACCATAACACCAAAACATCATATGAGGTGTAAATGTGGGAAAGGGCCTTCTTACCTACAGCATCTTGTTTATGGAATGCTTTTCCATGGGTGGCGGTATTTTTTTACACCAGCTTAAAATTTGACTATTTCTCATCTTGTAGAGTATTTGCATGGCTTTTGAGGGGGAGTGTTGTACATAGTTTTTTGTATAACAAGAAATCTGCAATCTTTTGCTTGGAAAATTAATCAAACCAAAAACCTTATTACCAATAATGTAAGATAGATGAAGCAGTAAGAACACTTGGATGCTTTCCATTTGGGACTAACATCCTAAAAGCATATTGAAGTGTCTGCATCAGGTGTATGAAACTCGCTGCCTGTGGGCCAGACATGCTGGCCTCATCCACCCTTGGGTTAGCGAAGGGGGAAAAGTTTGTGATATGTCATGTGATGACAAGGTGTCATTAAGTTTGACGCTGTTAGTCTACATCTTAAAGGATTTCTGAGAATAGCATATTGTTCAAAGGAGTCTGATAACATTTGTTTTAGGTTCATCATACAATATAGCATTTGTAAAGTATGTTTCTGTTGAATGTTATTTGATGAGAGATAAGATCATTAGTGACTAGGTTTATATAGTAGCAATAGCTTTTTTAAAGAACATAAGAGCAAGAAATATGAAAATGTGGAGATTCTAAAAGTGATGTTGTTTGTAAGAACTAGCATATTTTATCTTAATTTCAGTACCAATTTTCAGAGACTAAAGACAAAATATCTAGACATTTTTGCAGGCCCTCTTATGAATGGACAAATAAGTTGGACAAATAGATGCTTTCTTAATTGTGACTTATTAATGAAATAATTTACGGAGGTCTGCCTTGCACTGATGCCATGCTTTTTTCAATGCCTAAAACATTCTCGTACATTTTTTTAGTATTATAGTTAGTGTTTTAGTACAACTTGATGAAGGAAATGCACCTTGTTTTCTAAATCAGCTGAGTTGGGACAATTGTGCCTTAACTATCCTGTCACTGATTCAGAATTCTCCACATATGGACACTTCATTCTTTCACAGGATCTCTTTTTGTATGTTTGTGTGTTTCAGAATTTTCTATGACTATTAAATTTAGTTTTTAATCATTCGGATTCCCATTCTTACTTGAACTTCCAGTGTTAACTGAATTTTCCATTACATTCCTTTTCTTATCATCCCATCCCTTTCTTTTTACAGCATTTCAGTCTTTAACTTTATTTACGCATTTTAGAATTTTAGTCACTTTTGTTACTGGGTTTCCATCCTTTTTCATTTATCTATAAGTAAGATCATATAAATAATTGTAAGCATTATTTGTATTTTTTTCTCCTTGTGAACTGTATCTCTTCCCCTTTTCCATTTCCTGGTCCTATTCTGGTCTATTAATTGTTGTGTATGTTCAACGTGTCAGAGAGATTAAAAATGGGCAGATTGTGATCAAATTGCACTGGTAAAGGATTATTCTATCAATGTATAGAGCCTACCTTGGAATCATGACTGGGCAATGAACATAGGAATCAAAACTCTAAGCTAAAATAATGAATAATAATAATAATATGGTCAGTAATAACACAGCAGCACTCAAGAATGATCAATAAAAGCACATAACTATAGTAATGCCAAAGACAATCACAACAATGGGCTCACCCAATCTATAGGCCTCATGCCTAGGAGAACATTCAGGTCTTCAAGGATTTATAAAATACAAACAGGGTCAGAGCCAAACAAATATCATTGTTATTGTGTACCAATAACCAGCAGGAACTGTGAAAGAAACAACTTACTTCCAAGTTCCTGCCAGATGGTACTGTTTAATAGATGACATCCAGAGCATGCCCCAACCTGCCAAATCCAGTGGGTCAAGAAAAAACAAGTAGAGAAGAGCGGTCTTGCAAATAACCTGGCTTCATGCCATGGAAGGCTTTATAGCTGATAATCAGTACCTTGAATTGCACCTGGAAGCCTACTGGGAACTCTTGCTTCCATAATTTTCCACGCCACTGCATTCTGGACCAGTATAAACTTCTGAGTGGCCGTCAAGAGCAGCTGTGTATTGAGTATATTGAAGCAATCCATTCAGGAAATGACCCAAGTATCTCCCAATTCCGTTTGATGAATTCATACATACTGATGATACCTAACTCTGGCAAATGATCTCATCCATCAGCTCTACATTGAGGTTAAACAGGAATGGGGAGAGAATCTTGAGGGATCCCACAAAGGAGGAATATGGAGTCAGATCTCTCCTTTACTAGCAACTTTGGAAGAAGGGGAATCATTGCAACACAGCCTCTTTCTCTCTATTCCCTAGGCTTGCTAAGAAGAATACTGAAAGCCACTGAGATGGAGACCAAGTATGGAAGCATTCTCCCTCATCAGTGATTATCCACAAGTTCAGTCAATGATGTTTCAGTCTCCTACTCAGGCCTCAAAGCCAATTGAAAGATTTGCAGATAAACCATTTCCTTCAGGGCTTTCTTTTTATTTTTTTTAGTGACTTGTCCTTTTTATTAGTTTATAATATAAAATACAAAAACAAATAATAGGACAAATAGGGGACAGAAGGGAAGGGAAAAGTGTGAAAAAGAAAGAAAAGTCATTGACTTCCGACTCCCTTTGGTGCAATAAAATAAGATAGTAACATCAAACCTTAACTTTTTACTTTTACTTAATAATATAAAGTAGCTATTTCTATAACCACAAATCTTTCTAATCAGTAAAACCCAACAAATTTTCATTTTTTCCACCTCAGGCACAAAGCTCAGAAGCGGTTTCTGAGAAGTAGAAACAAAAGTAATTGTGTTTTTTTCTTTTATCAAAGTTGTCAATTTAGCCACCTCTGCTAACTCCATCAACTTTTGCAGCCATTGTGAGATCAAAGTGTCCTTCCATTTTTGTGTATAAAGTAATCTTGCTGCTGTCAACATATATAGCATCAAAGTTCCAATTCCCCCCCCCAAGTCTTTTTCCATTAACCCCCCCCAAAGTTTCTGGTTTTATCTTTATATTTACTTCTGTAATATAAATCTTCTGTATTTGAAAATGAATCCTACTCCAATATTTCTTTGCTTTATTACATGTCCACCATAAATGATAAAAAGTCCCTTCTCTACATTTGCATTTTCATGAAGTGCCTTTATATATTCATGATCTGATGTTAAATACCAACAAAACATAATCTTATAGAAATTTTCTTTTAAATTGTAATTTAAAAATTAAAATTGTAATTTAGTGTAAATTTTAAAACTTTTGTCCACATATTTTCCCATTGTTCAAGCTTTACATTATATCCAAAATTTCTTGCCCAGTGAATAATACAATGCTTTACATATTCACTTTCCAAATTCAAATTCAATACTGTTTTATAGACCTTAGCAATAATATGTTCATCACTACCACACAGTAGGATTTCCAATTCATTTTTAACAAAGTCAAACCCATAACTCTTTCTGTCTAATTTAAATCTTCTTTCAATTGTAAATATGTAAACCAATGGCAGATATGTCCTGACTCTAACTCTTCCTTAGACTTGAGGATAGGGTCACCAAAATTAAAACATATGATTTTACCATAAGTCTACCAGTTCGGCTTCGCCATCCTTTCTTTTCTGAAAAAAAGCTTCCTGAGGACATACCCAAGGAGGCATCTTCATAGAAAACCTTGTTTTATATTTATTCCAAATCTTAAAATGGCACATCTAACAAAGTGGTAGTTAAATTCAACTTTTATTTTAGCCTTCTCATACCATAAATAATGGTGGCGTCCAAATCTGAATTCATGACCTTCTAAATCAAGTAGCCTCTTATTCTGGAGGTTCACCCACTCTTTTAGCCAGACCAAACAACAAATATCAAAATACAGTTTCAAATCTGGTAAACCCAGACCCCCTCTTTCTTTAACATCTTGCTGTAGCATATATCTAATTCTTGGTTTTTGTTCTGACCCAAGCCTTGTTCAAATTAAACACAAACTGTGTATAAAAGCAAACCTTTTTTAATGTGGCGCTGGGAATTCTTTGTATTCCTAGCCAAGAGTCATTTAAACCTAATTGTCTGAGATAAAAGCAAATCCTTTGAAGGTTATAAAAGGCTGCCAAGAACAGAAGTCTAATTACTGATAAATATCAACTGATGGAAATTTCAAAAACAAACAAGAGTTCGCAGGGCTTCAACAAGGACTCAGAGTCTAAAGAACTTCTTTGCTTCCTGCAAAGAGCACATCCCTGAGGACTGGTTTTTATCCCTTATGGGAGGGGCAATCACCTTCCAGCCTTACTCCCGAGTCGCCCTTCCTGCTTCAGTTGCTGTCTCCTTCGAGCAGCCTTGCACACACGCGCACTAGGAACAGGCTCCCGGGGGGTCCTCTGCTTCACTGCTGCCAGACTCCAAAAGCTCCAGAGGCAGCACCCCACTCTCCGATAGTCCTGGCCCCATTCCTGCATCAGAAGCAGGACCCTCGTCCAAGTCCTCACCAGACTCCTTGACTGGTTCCCTTTCATCCTTGCTGTCAGAGACCTCTGCAGTCTGCACCTGCTGCCGGCGAACCACAACAGTTTTTTCCCCTGCCATATAAACTTAGAAATATGCTTTGCCATTGTTTAAATGGAGTATCAGTTGCAAGTATTGGTAATGTCTGAAACAACAAAAAAAGCATCTTTGGTAAAACATTCATCTTAATTACAGAAATACTACCCAATAGTGATAATGCAGTTTATCCCATCTTAATAAGTCCTTTTTAATATCATTCCAGAGAGGCATATAATTATTTTGAAACAGTTTTGTGTTCGTATTTGTCAATATCACTCAGAGAGTGGAACACTGCTTTTTAAAGTATCCACCCTTCCTCAAGTATGCATTTACCACTCTGGATGCAGCCATGTATCATCTCCCAGGAAATCTTAGCCAACCAGAGGGACGTGCATTTTATATACAGTGGCCAAGTTCATAGCTTGCTTTATCAGGCTCAGATCCATACCAGATAACAGAACCAGACATGCCTCTGTCAAGTCCATAAATCTTACCAGAAAGCCAACATCCAACTTAGAGCAAATATGATCAGTTTTATCCAATAGATCTCTAGAACGTTTTTCACAGTAGTTCTTTAGGTGCACCTCAGATTCCATCCTGCCAAGTTGCCCTGAGTGATGTGATAAGGGTGAAAAAATATATACACATTTTGCCACCTTTGTCACCATATGGTAGTACTGAAACAAAGCTTTAACGTATGTCTGATTTGAACATTTCCAGTACTATTAAGTGTATCTTATTTCAAACTTCTAAAAAAATAAGAATTGTTGCTTGCTGATCATTATTTTCATACTGAGTTGCTGTGCTGATAATCCAGTTTAGAGAAATACATTTGTCAATTAGCTTTAAATTTCATAACCTTTTATTATTGATTGCTCTTGCAGCTTAGTTATTTTGCTGTAGATATTTGATTCCATATATTGTGAATATTAAATTGCAATAGTTTGCAAAACCTGCATTGATATTTGCACTAGAGATCTGGCGTAGTTTTAAATTAAATTTTCCTGAAATAGAATTCCTTTTGTAATTCAGGTGAATTATGTGGAGAAAGGTAATCCCCATTTCCTTTTAAGCATCATTTTTTGAACTCTTCAGGAAAAATTGAGATAGGCTTTGAACATTTTTGTAGGGAAGATTTGTCATACAGTGTTGTATTTCATTCTTCTTACTCCTTTAACAAATTATCCTAAAGTAATGTAATGTCTTACCTGTAGCTGCTAAGTTATAAAAAAATCTTCAGTGACCTATCTTTTAATAAATAAAATCTGTCTGAAAC
Source organism: Naja naja (assembly GCA_009733165.1). NCBI lineage: Eukaryota > Metazoa > Chordata > Lepidosauria > Squamata > Elapidae > Naja > Naja naja. Next base: position 84,361,093 of record CM019149.1, on the reverse strand, counting down.
GTCTCTAAATTTAGAATATTTATCAGATGTCCCTGAGCATGTTTATTTAGTTTTATTATTCAAAAAATTATATTTTCATAAATTTTCTGATAGGTTTCCTTTCAGAAACCACAATAATTCATTTTCTGCTGATTCTGTGTTTTTTATTCAATAGTATTCTCTCATGAGAAAATGGCCTTTAATTTAATGCCACTGTTTCTTTCACTTGAATGAATTTCACCAAACCACATTATAACCCTGAAATCAATTCCAGAGGCATGGATGATCCTTCAAAATAATGTGGGGGATTGCCACGAAAGAAGAAGTGAAATAGTATTATGGTAATTTTCTGCTGTGTTTTATTAATGGAAGCCTCCCATAGAAAAAAGAACCACCTATTGAAAAAAAATAGTAGTAGGTACACTGCTATAATGTGTAATGCTCTCCTTCCCTCAGTATAGGTAGCCCTTGACTTATGACTGTTCATTTAATGACTGTTTGAAGTTACAACAGCTTTAGAAAAAGTAATTTATGACCTATACTCATATGTACAAAGTTTGAACTACCCCCATGGTCATGTGATCACAATTCGGGCATTTAGCAACTAGCTGGCATTTACAATCAGTTGCAGTGTCCTGCAATTATGTGATTATGGTTTTTTTTTTTAAAAAAATCTTTATGGCATATTTGTGGCAAAAACAGCAATTGCGGAAGCTGGATTCACTTAATGACTGCTATATAAGTTGTGAAAGCAGAACTGACTCTTTTTATGATTGCAGTGACTAACAACATAAATTTCAGTTGCAGTTGTGATTATAAGGACTATATCTCTCAATGTTGTATCTTTTAAATTTCTTTCAAAAGAAGTTGAGATCACCCTTTATTTCAAACCTGTGATAAGAGATCTTTAAATGTTGTAAGCATATTACAAGACATTGGTAATTTGAGCTTTAGATTCTGCAAGCACTTCTGTAAACCCATAGTATCTGTCTGGCCTGTTAATTTTTGTTTATCAGCTGCTTTGTTTATCAACTCTTTATTATCTTTGACGTATTTCACATATGTTTTCCAAAACAGTGGTTTTGATGCGAAACTTTGATGTTTTGCAAATATAGATGTACATATTTCATTGAGCTTTCTATACACAGTCTCCCCTTGTACTTTTTCTCTAAACATTCTAGGAGAAAAATGATTTTACACCTTTTATAGGTAGTCCTCAACTTACAACCACATTTGGACCAACTTTTCCATTGTTAAGTAAGGTGGGTGTTAAGAGAATTGTGTTCGATTTTATGATTTTTTTCTTTTTTGCCATCTATTAGGATATGTGCAGAGTAGCCCTTGTATAACAAGGATATGCACATGGAAACGTTTATGAGAACAGTTATGAATAAATATACAGCCACACAGAGTTAAATCAAGTTGTGTTAATGTTTACTTGAAGAAATAGCACAGTCCAATAAACAGTCCATGTCATACACGTTTTTAACAGTCCAGAAATAAAGTCCAGGTATAAAGTCTTCTTACTGGTTTCACGTCTTTTACAGCAGACAAATATCAAACCATAATACAACAGATAACCTTCGATATCAACAGAACATCAAAGTAAACAGGGTTAGTCAGTATTGGTCCATAGTCAGTATCAGTATCAAGAGAGATCATCAGTGAGAAAGAGAGTTAAACCATGATCTATAGCTCCCTCTTATGACAACTTGCAGCATAAACAACCAACCAGAATATAGTATAATACATTACAGTATTTTTCCTTAAAGCTACAGACATATATATTTGTGGTTTATATATTGTCAACCCAACTATGTGGTGTACATACACATAACACCACCGTTGCTTCCCGCCTTGACTTTGCTTGTCAGAAGCTGGCTGGGATGGTTGCAAATGGCGATCACTTGACCCTGGGATGCTGCAAGTATTGTAAATACATGCTGGTGGCCAGTTGCCTGAATTTTGATCACATGACCATGGACATGCTGTGATGGTTGTATGTGCAAGAACAGGTAATAAGTCACTTTACTTTAGTGCCATTATAACTATGAATGGTTGTAAATCAAGGACTACCTTTATTCAAATTCAAATGCAAAATAGATTTTATTGATCAATGATATTTGTGAATTATGGAATGTTAATTGTTAAACTCCACTTATAGTTTTAGATTTAAACTTCTCTAAAGCAGTACAAGAAAGCATTAAGATTTGTAGACCCTAGATCAGACCTGGGCGTTTTACAGCCCCCAGGCTACATCTGGCCCTTTGGCTGTTACTTTCCAGCACTCATGAAGTTAATTGGAAATAAATCAAATGTAAAAAAGCATTCTGCATGAGGCAGGAGAAGAATCCAAGTCAGGTCTGGCTTTAAAGCAGTCGCTCCATGTTCCATCAGTCAGCTGGAGAGAAAGCACTTTTCTGTGCTGCCCAGCGCTCGTCCCTATTCTGGAGCAGCCTGAGGAGTTGAACTGATGGAGCTTGAGAACATCAAATTAAGTTACATTGGTTCAGCACTCCACAACAGTCCCAGTTTCTCATGTGGGCCTTGGAAAAAAATATTGCCTAGCTTTGCCCTAGATCAGGGGTGTCAAACTCTCAGCCCATGGCTGGATGCGTCATGTGCTGGCCATGCTCACCCCCGGTTTAGCGAATGGGAAAAAAGTTGTGATACGTCATGTGACGATTCCGTGATGATGCGAGTTTGACACTCCTGCCCTAGATGATTGAGGTTCCATAGATACACTTGAAAGTAAATTAGCCTACTACAATTAGACTGTTTCTGTAGGTGCTACTTACACAAGCAAGGGCATTCTCAACTTGTTAACCAGTACCTGAGGTTCCCCAGTATAAAGTGATAGTGATAGTGGTGAATATGTACAATCTTTGATAGATGTACTATAAAAGATCAGTACAATTCTGCAGGATTAAGCAATCATAAGGAATTGTTTTTTGTAAACGTTCTGATGATCACTTCTGGGGCAAAAGCTTTTTGTCATCTCTCTCTCTCTGCACCCCTTGTGCAACCATATGCATATACTCTGGAGCAGGGGTCGCCAACCTTTTGGACCTCAGGAACCACCAAACACATAATTTTAAATCCCAGGGACCACTAACCGGTTCTGTGGGCGTGGCCTAATTTGTGGGTATGGCTTGGTGGTCATGTGACAGGCTGGGCATGGCTTGTATGTAAATATTATAAATATTTATATAATATTGATTTTTTTTTATAAAAAGCAACTTTTACCCAAAATCAGGCAAAACAGGCGGGCAGATTGAGTTGCTCACAGAATCACAGATTCATTCAGTGATCTATCTATCTGTCATCAGCTACCTCAGTCTTTCAAATTTGGTTGCCGTGAGTCTGCACTGACTATAGAACCTTCAGTCCTAAGGAAGGTTTGGCTGTACTTAAAAGCAGAACCAAAGATCTAAAGACTAGCCAGAAAGTAAGAAATCCAACCATTTACTGCTTCCTAGCTAATCTAAATTTCCTGGCACAGCAGAACAGCTGATGGTCGGAAAAAGGAAAAATAGCAATTTAGCAGGCAAGTTTGCCAGGTAAGGAGTGAATGGGCAGGGAGGGTTCCTGCAGGCCATGTGGGCAGCGCAGCCTTGTGTTTCTGCGCAGTCTGGATTAATTGCTTTGGGGGGGTGCTCTGGGGGTGAGATTTCTTTGCAGCCCACCAAAATTTTCTCACGGCCCACCAGTGGGATGTGGCCCACCGGTTGGCAACCACTGCTCTGGAGACTATAATCTCCTTTAAAAGCTACACCTTTTCCTAGGCTTGAACAGGTCCCATAAATTAATGTGTCTTTAATTTCGATGGGAAAGGTGCAACTTGTTTAAAGAGCTTCTGAATTGTACAAGTATATTTATGTTGGATTTGCAATATCTTTTGTGCTTTCAAACTGAATATAGGTAGTCTTCAAATTACAATAATTTGTTCAATGGCTGAAGTTACCAGGGCACTGAACGAAGAGACTTATGATCTGTGTCAAAAGTTACAACCATTGCAGTGCCCCTGAGGTCACATGATAAAATTTGGGCACTTGGCAATCCATCCACACTTATGAAGCTGGGAGGCTTCAACTCATCCATCTGCCTACACCCTCACATCTATGTCCTAATAGTCCCATTATACTCTGCCACCTCAACAGATTTTTGGATGCTCCATGCTACTGATGAATTGTGCCCAATCTAGCCCTTTGCGCCAAGAAGCTCCTTTGTATAAAGCTGGCAAAAGCAAACCCTTCGCACCATGCTTTTGGGCCAAAGCTTCCTGACCCGCTGCGGATCTGACGCTGCTTCTGGCTTGTTTACTTGCTTGCTTCTGCTTCTTGAGGTTCACCAGGAAGCCCTGCCACAGCCCAGGGTACTGCAAGAAGCACAAGTAAGAAGCAGGGAAACAAGAAGCAGCCCTAGAGCCATGGTGTGCCAGGAAGCTCCATCCTAGCTGAGCCTACCAACCTAGTACAAAGGGAGTTTCTTTTGTTGCTTTTATGCAAAGGGGCTTTGTGGTGCAAAGGGCTGGAGAAAAAAGATGGGAAAGGTCTGTTGGGGCAGGAGGCAAGCAGCCAAGGGGCAAAGATGGGAGGGAAATACTGTAGGGGGGTGGAAGAAGTTGGAGACAGTCCTTTCCTTTACTGAGGCTTGGTATTGAGAGGGACCAAGCCTTGAATGCCTTGACTGGTCGCTTAACAATCCACAATTTTTGGTTAATGGTCACAGTGGGGATTGCTGGGATTGCTATAATAATATCTCGCTTTACAACCACGCTAATCTAAAATGACAATCTCTGTCCCCAATTGTTGTGATAAGTCAAGGACCATCTGTAGCTGCATATTCTTGATCATTCTTGATCGTTGGATCGTATCTATTAGTGTAAATAACTTTTCTTCAATATAACAGGTATACTGGAAAGAGTATTACATTATTGACTGTTGTGGGGGAAATGAAAGACTGAAGTTATTTGATGCTGTTTTATCCCTAATTTTTTTTATAATGTATACCAGTGGTCCCCAATCTTTCTGGCCCCAGGGACCAGTGTCGGAAGAAAAATTGTCTTTGGGGGGGGGGTCAAATTTTTATGAATTTGTATCCTTCCAATTTAGTAACTCAAAATCTGCTAGTTTTAGTAAGGAATTGTACAAACCATCAATATCAGGAGTAGGGTCAATTTTTCCACTAGAAGAATAAAAGGAAACAACAAAACATTTATATTTATAGTTCTTAGTGTATTTGAATAAATTATTTGCTCAAATTCTTGCAAACTGAGTTTACTAGAGATAATTTTAAATCTTAATTTCAAACACATCAAGTGCACTTTTCTCTAGGAATGAGTTAAGTGTCCTAAATAAATCATGTTATGTTAAGGGTAAAATAAAATTCTTCAGACCACCTGCCAAAGCAAACATTTTAATAAAAAATTATACCAGCAAAGGAATACTGTCAAGAATATTATCTCTGTTTCCATCTTTATACAATTGTGAAATTACTTATGAAATGTAATTTGCTGTAAAATGGTGTAGTATACTTTCAGTTCAAACTGGTAATAAGTAGTACGTAACATTGGAAAGACAAGATGTGGAAGTCCACATACATTGAGATAGTGCCCTGTATTAATAACCTTTTCTTTGATTGTTGAACAAGGAATTCATTATTATAGGAATTCCTTTTAATTTTTTGTTAAATGGTGATAAAACCAGGTTTAAGGAATATTCCCTGGCTGAGGAGCATGCAAAATAATTATGGCGGCCTCTTAAACTCTCTAAAGTTCCCAATTTAATTTATTGTGAGACTATGTAGATTGTTACCTTAACTCATTAATATTTCAGGTATTCCATGTTGAGTTCTTCTGGGAATTGTGACATAAGAGTGCGCAAGTTTACTTATCACGTCTGTCGTATACTACCACCTCTTAAACTACCAAACATCACTATCTTCTGCGGATCTTACTGTTGAACATCTCTGTTAAAGTTAGAGAAGAACATGCTGATGTATAGATTACAAACTCGAAGGACATTATGAATAACACTGTCTTTATTTCTACAGTGGGAGCCAAGAAGAAAGATTTGCTCCCGGGTGGAACAGGGATTACTCTCCTCCCCTTGATAGTCTTGCTCAAGAAAGACACTCTGGCAACTTCTCTGGCAGAGAATCACTTCCTTTTGATATCCAGGGACTCCCAGGCATCCTCAATCCTCAGTTTGCGAACAGAGAGGAATCTACTTTCAGCTTTGGAGGTAGAGATGGACCACGTAGTGACTTCAGAGGTGGGGAGGGTCATATGCATGATTTTGAAAGCAGAGATTACTCTCCTTCAGATTTTCAGAGTAGGGATGATTCACAGTTGGACTTCAGAGCTAGGGTACCACTCCTTCCAGACTTTAGAGGTAGGGAGGTGTATCCTGGAACTTTTCAGGATAGAGAAGGCCAAACTGTGGAGTATAGTGGAGGAGATGTTCCTCCTATGGATTATAGAAATAGGGATACATTCCGAATGAACTATAGAGATAGGGAAGCTCATACAGTGAACTATAGAGGCAGAGATGATACTTCATCAGATTGTCGTACTAGGGGAACATCTGATTTGGATTTCCGAAATAGAGACGGATCACACCCACACTTTAGAGGAAGAGACATGCCTGAACAAGATTATAGAGGCAGAGAGCAACCATATTCAGACTTCAGGAAAAGAGATGTACCTGATACAGATCTGAGAAATATGGGTGCGGCTGATTCAGACTTCAGAGACAGAGATATACCCCACTCAAATTTCAGAAATAGGGCAAAACCTCAGGCTGATCAGGATTTTAGGGGTAGGGATGCCCCACCACCGCTGGATTTTGCAGAAAGGGAGAGACTCTCAGCAGACTCAAACGTTGTAGACTTTAATCACAGTCAATCTATAGCACAGTTAGCAGATAGAGAATGCAAGATAGAAGAGACTGTAGTTGTTAGAGATAGGTCTTCTTTGAGTATTCAGAATGAGGATTTGCCACATTTAGAATCAAGAGCCAGAGAAGAAGAAAAACCCCAAGAACAAAATCTTAAGACTGAATCTTCTCTAGAGTTCCAAAATAGCCGCAATCCTCTTCCCAAACTTCCGGACCAAGATAAGCCTCCTCAGGGCTTTGTTAGCAATCAGGAGATTTCTGCAAAAGAAGAGCAAGTAGCTGAATTGCCGGGACTAAAAGAAAAAAGTGATCTGGATTTCCTTGGAAGGCAGGATACAGACTACAGGGGCATTGAGTATCGAGATGTAGATCATCGTCTTCCAGGATGTCGGGTCTTTGATTATGAACATGGCAAATCTTTTGCTGATGGGAAGTCTTGTAAAGATTCTCAACCAGATCTTCAGGTATGTAATTTATTGTAAATTTTCTATCTTAATCACATTTATAAAATGCTTACTAGAAGATGATAATATTTTAAAAATCAAAGCTGTGAGCTGTAATGAAATTAATTCTCCTTTACACCATCTCACTCCTTGTATAATTAAATCTGTAAATTGTAGTGTAGGTATTGTAACATGAGATCATTAATTGGATTTATATTTTGCCTTTTCTTGAGTTTAAGATGATAAGCATAGTTTCCTATGTTCCAAGTTTTTCTCATAAAAATAATCTGATTGGCATGAGGGATAGTCAGTTTAAATCCATGGAAATTAGCTTCCATGATTGAAGATGAATTTGAACCTATAAACCTTTACTTCACACTTTAATCAATATAACACTGAGTCTTCCGTACAACTTTCTGTGTTTAATTTCTTTAGTTCTAATTTGCTTCTTATAAATTGATGCTTCCAGTTAGTGGACATATCTTTTACATGCAGTGTTAGCTTCTTGATGATAAAATGTTATGGATTATATTGTAACATTTTAAGGGAATTTATACATTTTCAACTATGTTTGACTTGTTGCATCTTTCCTCTACTTCATTGTTGACTTTAAAATCCTTTTGAATTTTATTTTGAAGGACCAGGACTATAGAACCTGTCTCAAAGATAGCAAGCCAAGCAAGTTGATTCGACTAGGAAGAGTGCCTGAAACTGCTACAAAAGATGATGTAAGTTGTGTTTATGAAACTTACCTAGTAGTAGATGATACACTAACTATATATTATAGCTTTTGTGTTTCTCAATTCCAAATAATAGAAAAACAGAATTTAACAATGCAGTTAGATGGGGGTCCACAGACTGTATAGAGAAAAAAAAATTGCCTGCAGTTTACTTTTGACTATTTAACATTGTTTTAATAAAGATGTTAATGAAGTTATATTTGGAAAAATAGATCTGTGCTGATTTAATAGTGATTTATGACATATTTGCATAATTTTAATGTAGTTTCAAAGCTAGTTAATGTTCACTTTTCTTAAAACATTGAAATGTGCCAGTTACATATATTCAATATTTCTTTTAATACTACAGTGCTTTAATAGGAAGAAGACACATTTGTTTTGCCCTGGTTTAATGAAAAGCAGAATTAGGTTCTCAGCAGGGTAGTTTGGTGTTGATCACAAGACTTTTTTTGGGCTGTTACAAATTCGTTCACTGTCTAATCTGTATTTATTTTACAATTAAAACAGATTAACTTTTTAATATCCTTAAACCGTCCGTAGCTTTTTCAGAACACTATAATCTATGGTACAGAGGCAGATCAAACCAGTATAGATAGTGTTTACTTAAGGGTGGTAATTGGGATTGGTACCATATTTTTTGGTGTATAAGATGTGCTCACCCCTGTGCGTCTTATACAGCAATTGTTGCCAAAGCCTTGCCCACCTGCTGGCCCCCACCCTTTGGCCTTTGCCTCCTTGCAGCAAACAGCCTGGTCAGCTTCAGCACAGCCTGATTTAGCATAAGCAGCTGATTGTCAGTTGGATCTGTCTCCCGACAATCAGCTGTTTCATTCTTCAGGGATCGCCATTGTCTATTGCTGCCTCTGCGCACCCCATTTTCGGCCTCTGCATCCCGTTTTTGGCTTCCTTGCGCCTCATTTTAGGCCTCCGTACACCCCATTTTCAGCCCTTTCCAGGCAGCAGGAATCAGAACGGGCCGAAAACGGAGGGTGTGGAGGCCGAAAACGGGATGCGGAGGCCAAAAATGGGGCACGTGGAGACAGCAATAGACAATGGCGATCCCTGCAGACTGAAACAGCTGATCATCGGGTGGCAGATCCAACCGACAATCAGCTGCTTGTGCTAAATCAGGCTGTGCTGAAGCTGACCAGGCTGCTTGCTGTTTGCTGTAAGGAGGCAAATTGCTGGGAGGCAGAGGCAGATTTTTTTTCTTGTTTTCCTCCTCAAAAGCTAGCTGCATCTTATACTTGAGAGCATCTTATAGTCCGAAAAATATGGTAATTGATAAGTGAAGCGGTCATAAACCACGACATCACATGACTGTGTTGACCTATGACAGAAGTTGTAGCTGTTCCAGTTGCAATTGTTAGGCGACTCCAGGGCAGTTGCAAGATCCCGGAGTCACGTAGTCCCCATTCGTGATCTGCTCGCTTCCCCATTGACTTTGCTTGTCAATAGCTGGCAGTGAAGGATACAATTGGTAATTATGTGACCGTAGGACATTGCAGCCTTCATATTGGTGAACCCTTTCCAAATGGCTGAACTGCAATCATATGACTAGCAGAGATAGCTGGAGGAATGATTATGTCCCCTTGTTCAGCACTGCTGTAACTTCGAATGGATGAACAAGTGGTGGCTGAATGAGGACAATCTGCACTATGTTAGAGTAATTGAAGGGGAGCACCCTCCGCAAACAAGTAGCAAAAATGAATTTATTGTGACATAGTCTTTGATGTACCGGAACTTTGCTTACACTGTCAATTGATTTCCATTTTCATTTCCATTAATGTGAAAACTTTGTTTTGGGCCAAACAGAATGAATATTCAGTGTTAAAATGTTCAGTATAATATAGGCTTTACCACTTAACTGGACACTTTGTTTTTATAGATTCTCAATGCTTTCCAAGCATGTGATGGAACACCAGTGAAAAACCTGCGCCTAAAAGATTATACCACAGGTGGGTTTTTTTCAATTTTTAAAAGTTCATTAGATTTAAATTAATGTTTCTTTAATTATTGATCAGGTGATCTGCTTCTTGCTGGCATTATATTTTTGATTTTAAGAGGAATTTGAGGCATATGGTCTATTCACTTGCCTTTTTCCTGGATTGACATTTTCAGGATTAGCTTTAGCAAGTCTGTTGCAAATCACCTGTTTTAGCTCTGCATTAATACTGTCTTTGAAAGACAGAAGATAAACTTGTTCTAACATAAAATTCAAGAATTAGTAAAAGTTTGTCTTCAGTGACTTTAAAAAAAAGTCTCTGGAATACCTTTCCCACGACAATCTCAATAAAAATAGTCTTAATCATGGAATTGGAAGGGCCATGGAATTCATGTAGTCCAATCACTTGGAACGTGTTCAGGATCTATTAGAATATCTGATAGATAACCTTATAGCCCTTGTTTGAAGATCTCTAGTGAAAGAGAATTAACCATGCAATGTGGCAGTACATTGCACTTAGGACACAGTTTGTACACTTAGGAAGTTCTTCCTGATATTTAGCCTCAGTCGTCTTCCTTATAATTTCAATCCACTGGCTCTTGTCCTCTGTTCTGAGACCAGAGAGAATAAGACCACTCTCTCTTCCATATGAGAACTTTTCAGATATAGAAGATAGCTGTCAAATCTCCCCTTGATTTTCTTTTCTGTAAGCTAAACATAGCCAGATTGTTCATGATATTTGGTTTTCAGATCCATTACTGTCTTGGTAGCTCTCTGCTGAACCTGTCTCAATTATCATTGTTCTTTTTGAAATGGGGTTTGACCAGGTCAATTAACTTCCTGTGATTTGGACCCTGTTCCTGCTAATGTATCTCAAGATGTATCTGAGTATTTGATATATTATCCTTAAAAGATTCCTCTCATCAGAATCATCAGATGCAAATAATTCTAAACTGATCACTAAAATCTTTACTTATGAATTCTATGACACTTGGGTGACTATCTTTTTATTTCAGATAATGGTTTGTTGATAATTTTCTAGCTCCAATTCTTATGTCCATTACTGGTATCAGATGACCTTTATTAGGGAACGTTTGTAATATGCTGGCATAGAATAAATATTGATAAAGTTCAACATGATATAGAATAAGGGAAACAAACATTACAGATTTGATAGGACAAAAGTGCAAAAGATGTTTTTGGTTCCCCCCCTCCCCCGTTGCTGTGATCTGTTTTGAAAGCAACTAGAAGACATATTAGAGTCAGTTTAATAATGTATATTTCAGCAGCAAGTAGAGCTTACTTTTTAGATATTTCTTGATATGCAGAGAAATTTAGAAAGAGAAAAATCTATATTAATACAGAATTCTGTTATTATCCTACAAATTTCTGTATATTTAACTTACATCTACGCGACCTATCTGCTCTTAGCATGAATGAGAATAATTTACCAGAATTAAAATATCCGTCTACTGAAAAGAGCTGTTTTAAAAAATTGTTAAAAATTGAATAAAATTTGTTACAAAAAATATCCATCTTTAAAAGTTTTTTTTTCCATCTAAGTTCATTATTTGAAATCAGAGACCCAATTCAGCAACTTTTATCAAACACAAAGCCATGAGTTAATTCCTTACTGTCTTGAATAATGAGCAAGACTTTTGGAAGTAGATTGTGGAAAACCTTTTCCCCTTCAAATGTATTCTTTTATATCACTTTTGGCAACAATAATATTCCAATTAGTTTAAAGTCTGGTTCATCTAACATACCTGACTAGTATTATTATTTATAATTGTCAAACTTCTAGTAAAACCATTTGGTTCTATATAATCTGGTCATCTTTAAGGGGGGTGGCATATAAACTTAATAAGATAAATAAAAAATTTTCATGGTCAAACCTAAGTTCTGTTTTTTGAGTGTTTCCTGATGTTTTGTAATCTTGTTGTGCACTTAACTGCAAATATTCTGTGAAAATAGAAATAAAAACTACTTTGGGTATAGCTTACTTTAGGGATCCCCATCCTGTGGGCCACAGCCCACTACTGGGCCATGGCCTTTTCTCAACTGGGCTGCATGAGTGGAAGGCCACAAGACCACACCCTGAAGGGTTCTTTTCTCTCTTGCATGATTGGAGCTGTGCATGTGCGTGTTCTGGCCCATCACTCGCGTGGCCCAGTTCCTGTTCTGCCTCAGGCTTCATCAAAATTAATAAAACACAAACTGAATTTAAAAGTAACACCTTTTTAAATGCGATGCTGGAAATTACTTGCATTCCCAGCCAAAACTAATTAGACACAGTTCCTCCAGATAAGAGCATGCTTTTCAGTGCTGTAGAATGCTGCCAAGAAATAGAAGTCCAATTAAGGCTAAACATAAACTAACCCAAAACCCAGAAAAAAACGACCAGAGTACAGAGCTTCACGAAGTACTCGGAGATTACTGAATTGCTTTGCTTTCTGCAAAGCTCTTCATTGTTGAGGACTGACTTTTATCCCTGATGGGAGGGGCAATCACCTCCCAGTCTTACTCCTGAGTCGCCCCTGCTGCTTCAGCTTCTAGCAGCTATGCGCACACGCGCACTGGGAACAGGCACCCCAGGGTCATCTGCTTCACTGCTGCCAGACTCCGAAGGCAGCACTCCACTCTCAGATAGTCCTGGCCCCATCCCTGCATCTGATGCAGGACCCTCATTCAAGTCTTCGCCAGACTCCCTGACTGGTTCCCTTTTGATCTCACTGTCCGATACCGCTGCCGTCCACACCGACTGCCGGCGAACCACAACAGTTCCCTCCCCTCAGCAGGACTGTCAAGCCACAAAGGTTGAGGCCCGCTGGTTTACTAAGTTCGCATTTATTTCCCTTAACATGTCAGTTTTTTTAAACATAGTTTTACATGTAAGGTCCCATATATTCCTATATTATATATGTAAAAAATTAGGATAGTCATGCTTTGGGTAAGCATATATTCTGTACATGGTATGTAATACATAGTTAGTGTATGCACTAATTGGTGTATGATATGGGAGAACTCTATTATAAGTAAGTAGTAGTAATGTATTTACAGGAAATGCATTTACAAAACTGAATCTTGATAAGGTTATTATATTGTACCGTGTTGCAAAAAGGATAGCTGTCTTAGCCTCCACAAATTGCTTTTTTAAAATGATTGCAAGTGTGGAGAAAATACAGTGCATAAGCATGCTTTAAGTAGTGTCAAACCATGTTTACTTTCTGTCAGCTCAGCAGCTTCAGTCTCCGACATCCTTTGGATGCATGTGGACTAAAAATGCTATTTGTCATTTTCATTGTGGTGTTGCATATTTTGTATCAGAAGGATGTGATATTGCCTAACTTAGATTCGAACAAAATTGTATAGCAAACGCATTCCCATTTCCTTATATTATTAATGTGTATGACATTGGTCAAATTATAGACAATCATCAAAATATAATGTATTTTTGGGAGATTTTGTCTCCCTAAAATATTTTAGCTACTACAGAAACTTAATTACTAGTAGTAAGTACAGGAGATACAACCACATATTAAAATAGGATAATCTGTAAAAGTGTAGCAAGTACATGCATATTCTTACTTTCATTACATCATTTATATAATTTTGAAACTTATAAAGTAGTGAATCTTTTGAGATGAAAATCCTCGAGAAATGGAGTTTATGTTTAGTGATGTGTCTATTATTCAGCTATTTTCAATGCTGATATATTTCTGATCTCGATTTAAGATTTTGGTGGTGGTGTTTTTATTAAAGCTTTGAATGACATCAGTTGAATATATCTTTAAAATATGTCTTCCTATATGCGCCTGCTCATATTTTCTAGTGATTCTTGGTGGGCATCTTCTAGATGCATCCTTCAAGGGAAATAAAACCAGTAGCTCCACATGAAGAACCTTTGGTAGTGGGACTTTTGGATTACTCTCCTTTGGGAATGTTGATAGTCTCTTGAGTTAATACGTTTTCAGTGTCAGAGGCATTGTTCTTTCCCCTGGCATTTGTATTCTGATTAAATGGCTATAACTGTGAACTAGTGGATTTATATTTTACATTTTTCCTGAACTAATATTAATTGTACTTTGCTATTTGTATTGTTATATTTTGCTGCTTTTGTTTGCTTTAAAAAATATAAATATTTAAGGTTATAAATAACTTGTAATCCATTTAGAGATATTCACATATTGGGTGGAATAAAAGTGTAGTAAATACAAAGCAAGAGATTGGCTGTATTGTAGAAATTGAATATTTTATAGCCCTGAACAATTTCTATGTTTGTTTTACTGCTAATTTACTGAAGGGAACTTTAAAGATGCTTTAGTTTGATCAGAAGAATTATCAAGTGAATTTCAAAAGACATAAGGTGTCCTTTTTTACCTTAATAGAACCTGATTTAAGATTTCTTATAAATGTTAAAGCAACTTGCCTATTTTTTGCAGTATTTACAAATCTGGCTTTTTTCTTTCTTTAATCGCCAGATTATTTATATTTATTTATATATATATATATATATATATATATATATATATATATATATATATACACACACACATACATATACACACACACACACACACACACACACACACATATGAGAAAAGGAACGTTTGCTGGTTACTTTTTTCCATTATAGTCTTTTATAGTACACTGAATAATTTTTTAGTTCTTTAGGAAGGATAAAATATTTCAATGGGAATGGGAGAGTATGCCCCTGCCTATATTGACTGAAGTAATTGTTTAAATAGTTAAACTTTCTTCTACCTTAGAAGAAAATTGTTAATATGCAAGACTTGATAGCAGCTCACTTCTTTTCCTAAAATTTGCAGAACCCAAAAATGGCTATGTTGACAACTTCTGCTGCCTCATTGCTAGCCATACTGATAACTAACCAAACAGGGTTCTATCATGAGGCAAAAATCTTGGTTCCAGGTCTAGAAAATGATTGGTTTATATGGTTGGTTTAAAATTAAAAATTAAAATAAACCAATTTAAAATTGGTTTAAAATGATTTAAGTAATTTTTGAGAACTAAATGCTTGGGGAAGTAAAGTTGCATTATGATACCATGATGGAAAATATGTAGAGGGGTTGTGTGTGTGTGTGTGTATACTGCATGGAATCAGGTTCATCTGATTTACAGACAATATAAGTTGGGTAATTTTTATTAGTTTTCTTTAAAAGTTTATCCACTGAGACATTTTATCTGACAAGATCGAGTATTAATATAATAAACATAACCCTCACATATAATGGTGAATGTGCGATTTAGCTACGGATAAGTATTTCAAATTACATATAAATGTATTTCTTCAGTTCCTACCATATCAATTTGAGCAGTTGTTCAGTTTTCTTCACCTGCTGTCATATTTCGAGTTCAAATCTCAGCAAGTAATAAAACCAACTCTAATTAAATCAGAAAAGACCTGTATATGAATAGGGTATGTCAGTGGTTGCTTCATGATAAGCTCTGATTCTGTCATTCTGAGAAGTAAAAAATTTATAGTAATATATCGTTATCATGATCTCTGGAGAATCTTATCCTCTATCAATTTAATAGCTTTCCTATTTAAAGTCATTTTAAATGCTGGTTATCTCATTCTCTAGTGGTGAGTCTCTAATTCAACTATGTACTACAATTTATGAAGAAGCTCCTTTTATTCGCCCAAATCTCCCATCTTTCTGCTTCACTAAGCTCTAATTATGAGAGAGAGAACTTCACCACACCATGAATAATTTTATGTTTCTATCATTTTGGTATTTATCATGGGATTTCTTTCTGTTAAGTATATTGTACATCACTGGTGTCAAACTCGCTGCGTCACATTGCTGTCATGGGACGTTTCGTGATGTTTTCCCCATTCGCAGAGCTGGGGTGGGTGTGGCCTGCGTGTGACACATCTGGCCCGTGGGCTACCAGTTTGACATCCCTGGTGTACATCATAATCATTATCACTTCTTCACAGCTAACTTTTAATTTTAATTTTTTTACAATATTTTACAGTGATTTTCTAGTTTTGTTTTGAATGTGATTATTGCTTTATCTGGAATTTAACAAATTGGAGCATACCAATATTATTAGCAGAACTACAGTCTACGGATGCTATTAAAATGACACTACTATGATGCATCCTCTTTCTTGTAAATACGAAACAATATTTATCTTTGTTATGAACATTTTCCTTCCAGCAGCAAATAACAGTGTGGAATAGGGATAAATATGCATATATAATTTGGCAACCTTATAGGTTTAAATGTTGTTATATATATGTTTAAATGTTTTATATATATATGATAATTTAGAGCATCATTTTAATATATATGGTAATTTAGAGCATCATTTTAAGTCTTTTCATTTTAAGAAAAGAGCTGAAGTGGTTCCCATCTTCAAAAAAGGAAAAAAAACAGACCCAGGAAACTATAGACCAATCAGCCTGACATCAATACCCAGGAAGATACTGGAAAAGATAATAAAAAAAACAGATCTGCCAACATCTAGAAACAAGTAAAGTAATAACTAGCAGTCAGCACGGGTTTGTTAAGAACAGATCATGCCAAACCAATCTTATTTCATTCTTCAACACAGTGACTAAATTAGTAGACCAGCAAAATACTGTGGACATAATATATTTAGATTTCAGCAAGGCATTCGACAAAGTAGACCACAACCTACTTCTTAGTAAGCTAGAAAAAAGGTGGAATAGATAGCACCACCACTAGATGGACTCGCAACTGGCTGGCAAATCGTACTCAACGAGTAGTCCTTAATGGATCTAAGTCTGCATGGAGGGAAGTAAGCAGTGGGGTAACACAAGGTTCTGTCTTAGGCCCAGTACTCTTCAATATCTTCATTAACGATTTAGATGAGGGAATAGAAGGGGAACTTACCAAATTTGCAGATGATACTAAGCTGGCAGGAATAGCTAACACCCAAGAAGATAGGCTCAAGATCCAGATGGATCTTGACAGACTAGAACACTGGGCCGTATCTAACAAAATGAAATTCAATGTAGAGAAAAGTAAAGTCCTACACTTAGGCAAGAAAAACCAAAAGTACACATATAGACTGGGTGAAACCAGGCTCAATAGCAGTAACTGTGAGAGGGATCTTGGAGTCTTAGTGGACAACCAGCTAAATATGAGCCAGCAGTGTACAGCAGCAGCCAAAAAAGCTAATGCAATCCTAAGTTGTATTAACAGAGGGATACAATCAAGATCAAGGGAAGTACTAATACCACTCTATAAAGCCTTAGTAAGACCACACCTAGAGTACTGCATCCAGTTTTGTTCCCCACATTTTAAAAAAGATGTTGAGACTCTAGAAAAAGTACAGAGAAGAGCAACCAGGATGATTAGGGGACTGGAGGCTAAAGCATAAAATGAACCGTTTCAGGAACTGGGCTTGGCTAGTCTAGTAAATAGAAGGACCCAGGGAGACATGATAGCGGTCTTCCAATATTTGAGGGGCTGCCACAGAGAGGAAGGGGTCTAGCTATTTTCTAAAGCGCCTGTAGGCCAGACAAGGAATAATGAATGGAAACTGAACAAGGAGAGATTTAACCTGGAAATAAGGAGAAACTTTCTGACAGTGAGAACAATCAACAAATGGAACATCTTGCCCTGGGAAGTTGTGGGAGCGCCATCACTTGAGACTTTCAAGAAGAGATTGGACTGCCATTTGTCAAAAATGGTGTAGGGTCTCCCGCTTGGGAGAGGGGTTGGACTAGATGACCTACAAGGTCCCTTCCAACTCTGATTATCTGTTATTAAGTTCTGTTCTCATCAGCACTTCTATGTAACTTTAAATAGGAAACTTTGCCCCAAGTGTTGGGGAAATTTTGGCATTGCATATAAATCAAGATAGTCCCTAATTATTTAACATCTGGAAGCCATATGTCAACCTGTGATAAAGATGTATATCTCTACAACAAGAAATTCATCTCAGCAAGAAGTGCAGTCAAATCTCTGACCTGAGACCTGGAGACTGTTAAGTGTCTGTGTAGGGAGAAAAGACTTAATCTCTGCAAGGTGGAGTAGCTGCTTATTCAGAAGCTTCTATCCATCTTGGACTCTCCAGAAGCGATTATACCCCTATGTAGAAAGCAGGTTCATAATCTAGATAGTGATGGCTCTTGGTAGAAGTACAGGTAAAGCCTATGGTTTGGAAAGTTTGTGTAGCTTTGGCATGGGTATTAGTTGTGACATTTTCTGGAATGGATAGAGCTTTATTAACAGTTACGGATCTTTTTCACCTGTGTTTATACCAGGCATATCCAACCCGTAGTCCATGGGCAATATGTGGCCCTGGTACTAGTAAAGCATCCTCAGAAGATTGTAAACTTTTAATACTATTATGTGATTTATATATGTTAACTATATTATATTTTACATGCAACCCTAAATAATTCCTATTCAGTCTATGCAGCCAAGGCAAGCCAAAAGATTGGACACCCATGGTCTACACTATTAGAATTTGAGGATCATTTAGAAGCTATAGCTGGTTCAAAATGCAGTTGCTTACATGATAGTAGGTTATTTCCCAATTCCCAGTTTACCCATATGAGACAGTTATTGTGGGAAGTACATTGATAAGCTTCTGGTTGCAATTCAGGATGTTCATTTTGATTTTTAAACCTATTACAGCCTATAAGTATATGGCAGTGGAAAGGTATGTTCATGGGGAATGCTTCCGAGAGGAGCCTTCTCTGTCATGTTCTTCTCTGGGAATAAGTATGGTCCATCTATATTTGTATTTCAGAAGGCAGTCAAGACCTGGTTGTTTTGTAGGCTGTTGGGGATGGAATGGGATGATGCTGTACATGTTCCCGAAGTTGGTTAGAAGGTGCAGAGTGGATTAGATTTATTGCATTTGATATATGTATTGTGGTTTTAAATGTAATCACTATATAGGAAATTGTTAGTCCCTTAGAATTTTTAGGTTAAACAGACATATAAATTTGAGTATAATTAAAAATATAGTGAGCGTATGCCACAAGGACACATTATCTATTGATAAATATAAATACATGATACATCCATGTCAAATTGAATTGCTAACCATATTTACACTTTAACTGGATTCATTTAACTTCTTTGTACTACAGAGTTGACTTTAAATCTGTTGCAGTCATGTGTGACATTTGAGCTAGAACAGAACACATCATATTTATGGTTTGAGTTTTTTGTAGAAAAAGGGGTCTGAATAGTTGAAGCTTCCATTACTTAATAGTCTCTGGTTTGTTATAATTGTATTAGTACAAACAAATTCTTGCAGTTTCAGCCATGAAAACTTTGCATTGTTTCCTTGAGTGGCACATCTTCCCTTGAGTAAACCTTGGCTTTAATTTAGATGATTATGAGTCCTTGATAATTTTGAGGTAAGGATGTTTTTATGTACCTGTCTGACTCTTCTTTCAGATAGGTGTATTCCTTTTTACAGTAACTTTCATTACCAAAAAAGATACAGAATGGTTAATCATTTCTTTAAGAAAGACATATAAACAAATCCAATAGTTTGACTTTGAATTTGGATTACTTTGTGTAGAATAAGAGTATTTTAAAATATTAAAAGTATATCAGAACATTGGATTAAATCAGATTATAATTTAAAGATAGGATAGAAATTTCTGGATTTTATTCTACACTTCGAATGAAAATAGATCTCTGGATTCCTACCTACATCAGAAAAGTTAACAAAAGCTAAAAACTACTTGGGTTTTATTGGTTCACATGGTTAATGTATTGGTTTAGAAGCCGATTCCAAAAACCTGAATTTGTGAAATAGGTAACTGTTTCTGTAATAAGATTAGTTCTGAAGTGCTAACTTACTTCTGTGAATATATGTCTATTTACACTTTTCTTGTTCGTAATCCAAATTGCTTATAGTACTATATTAGAGAAATTCAGAATAAGTGAAAATGACTATAGGTTTATGATACTATCGAGACCAAACCTGAGTTGAAGCTTAGCTATAAAGAACATCAACTGTTGCTTTTGTTTTGTGGGGAGTCTAGGGTGGTGATAATTGGGTTGTGCTATGGGAATGGGGGAATTGGATGCTAAAAATATGGCTTTCTGGCACTAACGCAAATCCCGTCTGTATTTAAATGCTGTCCCCAGGTTACAACTATGGCTATATCTGCGTGGAGTTTTCCCTCTTGGAAGAGGCCATCGCCTGCATGGAAGCCAACCAGGTTGCTTTACACTTCGGTTGAAAATGCTGCTAGAAGAATATTTTTGTGGGGTGGACAACACTTAGTATTTGAAAAAAAAAAAAGCAAAATTCAGAGAAAGGCTTTTTATTCCAAAATGTACATTATGGCAGCTAATATTCTCACATCTCCCAGAAATACAAGCAGGTTTAATCTTTCACTACAAAATCTCATAGTTTTCCTAAATTATCTACACTCACATGTTCATGCTTTGCTGGCGTGATAGATTCAAAGTGTGGTAGTTAAGGAAAATGCTCCCAGTTCTTGTGGTTGTCCTTGTGAGCTTCCGTATCTAGTGGATTTCAAAATTAGCATTCAATCTGAGCTGTTTTACTTTCTTGACTGCGTCACAGCAAACTGACAATCTTGACTGTACTGCAAACTCTCTTCTCTGTAAGCAGCATTGTTATATGCTTGAATATATACTTGCACCTGTCTTGGTTTTATGCTAGACATTAATACTCAGTTTCGAGTGAAAAATCTTGTTTACATGCTCACTCCATCTGTTTACGTGATTTTATCTGGTGCAGATATATGGAACTATATTGTCTGCCTGTATTCATATTAATTGTGTGCAAGTTGAAGCTACTCAAAAGATACTGCAAATGTACCTGGTTAATCTGAATATCTTTAATAGTCTATTTTTTTTAAGAAGTAGGAAACAGCCCCAAATATACTCAGTGATAATGTGGGCTAGATTCTTATGTCGGTAATTTTATAAGTAAAAATAATAAATTAAGATATTTGAGATAATTAAGACAGGTGCCCAGTATTTTTTACACATAGAAACTGTGCATGAACATTATCATCTAATGTTTTATGTTGTTTCAAGCTAGGCCTATTTTTGAATTGATAACATTTCTCATGAAATTCCTATTAGTTGGAAATGGTGCATTTTTAAACAAATTGAATCAATAAGTTAATACTAACATCTGTCGGATTCATAATTGAATCAAGTGTGGCTGAGATAAATCAGACCAGCTTTTTATTGCCAGAGTATCTCTTTTTGTCAACACACACCTCAATTTTATCATTGTCCACATTGAAACTTCACCAACTGCAAACAAAAATAAATCATAAAATAATTAAGCATTGCAGTGCTAAATATTTTTATTCCATTTTAACACAATTTTCCCTATATTGCTCAAATTATCAATACTAAAATAGAATTTTAGATTTCGTAGTTTTAAAAAAGGTAGAATTATATGTCCCTGTAGATTATGAACTCCAGCTAGATTTTCCAGTGGGCATATTGTTTTTTCTTCTACGCTTATTGTAATATATAGTTCTTTCCCAGTAGAATTAAAAGCAAATACACAGTTGTATTTAAGATTAATTTCAAACTGTTAAAATGATGAGATACCCATCCTCCTTTTTACATCTTCTCCATATATAAAAGTTCTGAAGCAGTTTGAACAGAAGCTTAACACTGAAATTCTAAGATTCCTTTATCTTTGTAAAAGAAGTGGAATATTAATTTCACTGGGTTTAAATGTGTGTTTTTTTTAAATGTGTATGTCTGGACAATAGCTTGAACTAGTCCCTTAGGTTTCTTGGCAAGATTTTCAAGACTGATTTGTTATTGCCTTCTTCCTACTGCTGAGAGACAGTGTCTGGCCAACAGTTAACTCTTGTGGCTTCATGTCAAATGTCAGACTAGAGCTCAGTCGTCCCAGTTTCTAGCCCTTTACCATCACACCAAATTGGCTCTTGTTTAAGTGCTGGGAAATACAAAATAGTTGTATAACGTACTTTCAGTTGACCATCAGGCAATTGCCTATGAACCCTTAAAATGTGATATAAATACCAGCAAAGAAAATACTGTCTTATGTTTAATATGACTATATTGTTTTGTAAACATTTCACCAATACGAACCAACCAAAAAAGTTTGTGTTCAGTTCCCATTTTTATCACCGAACTGCCCAAAAATGGAAGCAGCCTCTTCTTCTCTCATTCTCTTTCTAGTTTATGATGTCATACTTCATTTTAGGTAACCTGAAAGTATTTCTACAATCCACAGCTTATGACTTGGTAGTTTTGGAGCCATAATTAATTCAAATAATAACTTGTGTTGCTCAGTTTATTGATGTTGGGCAATTCAGTTTTAGGTGACTTCTAAAAAGATTGAACTGAGTGAAGGATATTGTTTAATTCTGTAAGAAAAATTAAGAAAACTTTAAAACATAATTGAGTTTTTATTCAAGTATGGCCTAAACCAGTTGTTGTCAATAATGCATGTTGATATGTGAGTTCTTTTCAGTTGAATAGCCTAATAATAGCCTATTGAGCTACTTTTTGCAAGTGAACAAACATATATTGCATCCATCTCTTTTTGCAATAACTCAGAGATAGGGGTGAGAGGAAAGGGAATGAGTATTTTAGCTAAGCACATTTTTTTGTCCTGTATTACCATTAAATTTTGTAGAGTTTTGATTGATTGACCAGGTTAATCTTAATTTTCAATGACCCTGGAATGATGACTGACTGACTGACTGACTGACTGTGTGTGTGTGTGAGAGAGAGAGACAGAGAGACAGAGAGAGAGAGAGAGAGAGAGAGAGAGAGAGACAGAGAGAGAGACAGAGAGAGAGAGAGAGAGAGAGATTATGATTATATGCCATCAAGTCATTTTCAACTTTTAGCGACCATATAGATTTTCCCCATGACTATATGAATGTTTTAGATTCCTGGGGATTTCATTTTGTATATAAAACTTCTGTTCCCTATTTTTAACTACTTCTTTTTTATTCTAGAAATTTGCTTAATATAAACTTTTCTGGCAGTTTGGTCTGTTTTAGCTGATTGAATTAAAACTGAATTTTGAAATTTCCCCTGGCATTTTAGAAGCATGTTAACATTGGCTACATTAACAAAGGCAACAATGAAGGAAATGCAAAACCTAAACAGAATAAATTTATGCTGAATTACTGTTCCGCTGAATAGAGGGAATTATTTGAAATTTAGGCTTTGGTATTTGCAATAGTATAATCATTTGTTGCAGAGTGCAAACTCTAAGTGGTATCTCTGCCTTTATTGTTATACATATGTTATGTTCAACCAAACTTCGCGAGCATCCTGCGTTCTTTTTAAGGATTTATACAAAGTTTGTCATTGGATTGCTTGGTTCAAGTTGTCTTTTGCTTGGTTTGTGGATATTGTTTCCATATTAGTATGTTTGCAAGATACCAGTTTTTAAAATTCATTACTGGGACAAAGTACAAAAATCTTGTATTGAATCAATATGTACTGAACGGAATTCAAGTTCCACGTAAGCATTTTCACCTATTAGGATCTAATTCTTTCATTTTTCTGCTAAATAACAGCCCTGAAAATGAAATACTCAATAGTACTTAATTAATTAATTAAAATTAGTATTATTGAATGCTCGTTTTTTTCTGAAGGCATTTGTTTCTTTCATGTGAATTTTTTATCCTTAGGAAAAATATTAACTTCTACAGTGGGATAAAAGAAACTATCTGAATTTAAAAAATATGATCTAGGCTTTAATAATAATTTTAATAATATGGCATTATTTATGAATTTTTGTTAAGACAATGGATGGAAACATAAGACTTAAAAAGCTCACTTGTTGTTTATTCCTTTTGTGCCATGTTGTCCTCTACTAAAAGAGCCTGCCTGTTATGGTCTGCAGCCATGATGATTGTAAAGCAGGTCACCAGGTGATCAACCTGATATTAAAACCTCTTTTTTTGGCAGTTGTTAAACAAATCACCATGATCATTAAGGGAATCTACAGTCATTAAGTGAACACAGCAATTGTTAAGCGAAGTCATTGTTGTGGGGCATTTTTGTTGAAAACTAGAAGTACCAGAAGCATCATGAATTGTGGTCATGTGACTATGGGGATGCTACAAATATCTGTAAATGGCAGCGAAGGCATGCTGTCGACCTCATTGGTCATAAAATTCTGGTGGGGTCCAGGGGAAGAGCCTTCTCTGCCATGGCTCCTGCCCTTTGGAACATCTTGCCTCCTGACGTAAGATTGGGTCCACCTTTCTAACTTTCCACAAGACCTTAAAGACCAGGCTCTGCCTATTGGCTTGTGGCCCCAATGTGGTAGTATCATGCTGGAAGTGGTTGATGGACTAATAGCTGATCCCACCCCGAATATTTTGTGCACTCCCTCCCAATCTTTTAATCATAATCAGTATTTTATTGTATTTAAATATATATGTATTTTATGGTTTTATTGTTTTAATGTTGTAAGCCTCCGGGAGTCATGGTGAGATGGTTAGCAAACAAACTTAATAAATAAATCAATTTAATAAATAAAACAATGGAGGTCATTTGCCAAGGGCCTGAAATGCAGCCATGTGACCATGGGGTCCGGTGGGTGGTGGGTGGGATTGGCCTTCTGAACTTCAGAGCTGGGTCTTAAGTACCTTTTGGGAGGTCTGTCATAACTTCAGATGGTCACTGAGCAACCTGGCATAAGTTGAGGTCCACTTGTAATTTCATGCTGCTGATAAAACATCTTTTTCCCAAGGGTTCAGTCTTTGAAACGTCATGATTTGCTGAATGCATAAAGATGAAAATATTTCCAGTATTGGTTTCTTTATGTTCATTTTGTACTGTTCAAGTTTATGTTATGAAGTCCAAATTAATTGTAATTTTAAAAAATTGAAGGATGCTGTTAATAGGTCATTGTACATATTATGTTGAAAGCAGGCCTTGAGGATCTTGCCAAAATGCAGTAGATTGTAGCTCTGTCACTGGAATATATTATAGGATTGTGTGAACTATTTCTGATTCATTGCACATTTTCATTATGTGACATATACATTCAATAAATAGCATTAGAATATGTGGCTTATAAGTAAGGGTTACTGAATATATTTGAATTATGATTCTTTAAAGTAATAATGTGCTTAGTTTGCTTTGAGTAGAAAGATGGAAAATTAAGGGTGGGGTAAAGAATGATAAGATTATTCTCAATCTTTATTTCAGAACCCAGTTCTGAAATAAGCTAATTAAATGAATAAGCTGGTAACAGATGGCTTTTTGGAAAGTAAATGAGAACAAAACAAGTTATTTGATAGAGTTAAAATCTTCTATGAGTTACATTATATGCTTTTCAATGGGATTGAATATAGTGTGAGGGCAGTGTTTTAAGATATAGGTAGTCCCCGACTACCTGTATCTTAATTGAGCCCAAAATCTCTGTTGCTAAATGAGAAAATTGTTAAGTGAATTTTGCCTCATGTTACGACCTTTCTTGCCACAGTTAAGTGAATTCTGAATTCCCCATTGACCTTGCTTATCAGAAGGTGACCACATGAGCCCTGAATACAGCAGCTGTCATAAATATGAGTTAGTTGCTAAGCACCTGAATTTTGATCACATGACTATGGAGATGCTGGAACAATCGTAAGTGTGAACACAGTCATAAGTCACTTTTTTCAGTGTCACTATAACTTCAAACGGACACTAAATGAACTGTTGTAAGTTGAGGACTATCTGTATTGGCTTCCATTATATTAATTGTTTGTGCCTCTTGTTATTAATCTGATACTAGCTAGAATCTTCTGTAGCTAACTATTTTTGGGCTAATTCAAGTTGATATTTTTTGAAACCCATGGATATACTGTATGACTAGAATATTTAAGGGTATGAATATATTTGATGATGCATGGGAGGCTGGTCTCTGTATCATGCTGTGGTAGATAGATACTGAAAGCTGATAGTAACAAGATTGTGGAATGCCGTCCGAGAAGGAAGCTGCCATATTAGGTTGAAGGTCTGTTAAGACCTATCTTTGGAAGGAACTTTATAATCTAGTTACATTGGTGCATTGTTGAATTAATTGTTGCATGATTTTTCATTATGCAAAGAAAGATATGTCAATGACTTAACCAAGAGAAAAAAATCCATTGCCACTTAGTCTTTTTAGTCTTTTTTATTTTTTCCCATCTGATCTGTTATTTCTTCTGCAAAATTCTTAGAGTAGTGTGGTGAATCTGTGGCCCTCCAGGTACTAGCACTACTAATTATGCTAATATGCTGTTGTTGCTGACCATAGTTGAAATCAACATTTTGAGGATCACAGCACTCTTAATTCTGTCTTAAAATATAAGCTTTTATTGAATATTCACACTGAAACTGCACTTTGAATGAAGAATGATGGAAAAATCCATCATAATGTTTTATCCGGTTGCTCAAACCGGATAAAACATTAGAACATTTAACATAGGGAGGGGTAGGTGAAAATTGCTTCAGGCTTGATTGTTGCTGTTGAACCAGTCCGGGCATCCATATCTCAAAGATTATTTCTTCTCTAGCCTTCTACTAATTTAATTTTTCTGTACTTTATTTTTTGGTGCTTTTTTCTTACACTTTTCTGATTGCTGCGAATTTTCATGGAGATATAGATTGATGTGCTATTTCTTCTCTCTTTGTACCTTCACACTGTAAATGTTACTGTGACATTTGACATTTTTCTTGAAGTAAAATAATATTTTAAATTCAATTTGGGCTTGTAACATGGACATAACTTAATGAAGTTGAATTGGAAATAATGTTCTCCTATATTAGAAATTATTGACAATTCAAAATTTTGAATTGCTTCTCTTCTAATATGTGCCGTCTTGGATCATGCTTATAAATTTTGTCCTAAATTCCTCCTAATAGCAGGATAGGTTGGTACATTCCTTGACCATAGTGTGCAACATATGCTGGCCCATATGTTGTGTATATATGCTTTTTGTTTATTAGGCATACAAATGATGCTACAGTTCAATTAACCCCCATTTGACTTATGCTTTAGAAAAGGAAATGGCTTCGCTTTGTTGAAATTATTGCTGGTGGATAATAATATAAAGTAGTAGTAGTACCGAACAGAATATAAAAACTGACTGTTTTTATCTAACCAGGAGCAATTACAACAGACTTTATATAGAAACGGTTTAACGTTTTGATTATGACTATTTCCTTTTTAAAATGCTTCTTCAGCAAGAATATAGAAACTAAGCAATATGGAAACACATTAAGTTTACGTATTTGATTGTTTACTACTTGGAGCTTTAAAAGAATGAATACATTGAGATACTTATGTAGAATGCAATACAGAATGCTGATTCTAGCACAGAGCTTCCTTGAATACAGAAATACATTATAATGCCTATAAGTATTAGAAATGAAAATTCATGTGGTTGGTGCTTAGCTATAATTGCTGATATAACATTTTCTAGTTTAAAATGTCTGTTAACAGTAAAACAGAAGAATAGTCCTATGCAAAATCCATCATATTCACAAAATACTTTGTTGTAGCTCCTGATAGCTGAAAAAGACAGTGATGTCAAAGTCTACTGTTTATACAAAGATTTTACTCAACATTTAATTTTTGTATATTATATATCAAAACTACTTTCTGACATTTCATACAATTGTGCTCATAAGTTTACATACCCTGGCAGAATTTATGATTTCTTGGCCATATTTCAGAGAATATGAATGATAACACAAAATTTTTTCTTTCACTCGTGGTTACTGGTTGGCTGAAGCCATTTATTATCAATCCACTCTTTTAAAATCATAATGACAACTGAAACTACCCAAATGATCCTGATCAAAAGTTTACATACCCCAGTTCTTAATACGGTGTATTGCCCCCTTTAACATCAATGACAGCTTGAAGTATTTTGTGGAATGTGTGGATGAGGCTCTTTATCTTCTCAGATGGTAAAGCTGCCCATTCTTCCTGGCAAAAAGCCTTCAGTTCCTGTAAATTCTTAGGCTGTCTTGCATGAATTGCACATTTGAGATCTTCCCAGAGTGGCTCAATGATATTGAGGTCAGGAGACTGAGATGGCCACTCCACAACCTTCACTTTATTCTGCTGTAGCCAATGACAGGTCGACTTGGCCTTGTGTTTAGGATCATTGTCATGTTGGAATGTCCCCATGCGCAGCTTCCAGGCTGATGAATGCAAATTTTCTTCCAGTATCTTTTGTTAACATACTGCATTCATCTTGCCATCAATTCTGACCAAATTTCCTGTGCCTTTGTAGCTCACACATCCCCAAAACATCAGCGATCCATCTCCATGTTTCACAGAAGGAATGGTCTACTTTTCATCATAGGCCTTGTTGACTCCTCTCCAAATGTAACGTTTATGGTTGTGGCCAAAAAGCTCAATTTTGGTCTCATCACTCCAAATGACTTTGTGTCAGAAGGTTTGAGGCTTGTCTCTATGCTGTTTGGCCTATTCTAAGTGGGATACTTTGTGGCATTTGCGTACTAATGGCTTTCTTCTGGCTACTCGACCATGCAGCCCATCTTTCTTCCAGTGCCTCCTTATTGTGCGTCTTGATACAGCCACACCACATGTTTCCAGAAAGTCCTGAATTTCACCTGAAGTTATTTGTGGGTTTTTCTTTGCATCCCAAACAATTTTCCTGGCAGTTGTGGCTGAAATTTTAGTTGGTCTACTTGACCATGGTTTGGTTTCAACAGAAACCCTCATTTTCCACTTCTTGATTAATGTTTGAACACTGCTGATTGGCATTCTCGATTCCTTGGATATCTTTTTATATCCCTTTCCTGTTTTATACAGTTCAACTACTTTTGCTTTCCCCATGACTCAGAAGCCAAAAACGTCAGTGCAGCACTGGATGAAAGATGCAAGGGTCTGTCAGGAGTCCAGGAACTCATTGACCTTTTATACACACACACTAATTACAAGCAAACAGATCACAGGTGAGGATGGTTACCTTTAATAGTCATTCAAACCCCTTTGTGCCAACCTGTGTGCATGTTATCAGGCCAAAATCACCAGGGTATGTAAACTTTTGATCAGAGTCATTTGGATAGTTTCTGTTGTCATTATGATTTAAAAAGAGTAAACACAGTTGATTGATAATAAATGGCTTCAGCCAACCACTGACCATGAGTGAAAGAAAAGTTTTTGTGTTATCATTCATATTCTCTGAAATATGGCCAAGAAATCATAAATTCTGCCAGGGTATGTAAACTTATGAGCACATCAAGTATGTATTATGTTAAAATACATTAAATGGATTGTTTGCATAATAGTTCACAAAATCTTTTTGACAATAATACAATAATAATTTATTAAATTTATATGTCGCCTGATTCCCTGCAATTCCTATGTATTGCATGAAAGAAAATTTTAGGAACTGATTAATATTCATTCGTCCCTTTCTTATTTTTGTATTTTCAATCTGCTAAGAGAAATCAAGTTATTTAGAGCAGTTGAAGCACCCCATATGTCCATATTCAATATTGATATATTTGGAGTTGGAATACCAAGATGGTATTCATTCTGAAAGCCTGGTAGAATTGGATCTTTCTGTGTTAAAAAAGACAGCCTAGTAATGTTTTATGTAATACAAGGAAAAATTGGTACTTTATTCTTATATCTCATAAATATGCATGGGCTATGTTCAAGTGGTTGTTTGGTTTGTGGCTAGTCTAATAAATGGCTGCTTTGTTTTCTTTCATCATTTGGTTTAACATTGTAATGCTTAAGCAATAATCTTTAGATGATGCTCATCTATAGAGGGAAAAGAAGAAGTTCACAGATGCGATGATGTCCCTCCTGGCTGGTTTATACCGCCCGGGAAGTCACACGAGGCTGGCTCCAGGCAGTAATTACTGCTTCTTTAGTGAGGGATTCTTTCCCCTCGCCTTGAAGGAGGCGGTGGTGAAGAAGCCTGCCTTGGACCCAGCTAATTTAAACAACTTCCATCCTGTCTCCAACCTTCGCTTTGTTGTGAAGGTTGTTGAGAGCGTGGTGGCTCGACAGCTCCCAATGTTCCTGGAGGAAACCGATTACCTGGACTCGCACCAATCAGGCTTCAGGCCCGGGTACAGCACAGAGATGGCATTGGTCGTGCTGGTGGATGATCTCTGGAGGGCGCGGGACAGGGTTCATTCCTCTGTCCTAGTCCTGTTAGATCTCTCAGTGGCTTTTGATACCATCGACCATGGTATCCTACTGCGGTGCCTCGAGGGGTTGGGAGTGGGAGCCACTGTTTTGCGGTGGTTCTCCTCCTATCTCTCGGGTCGTACGCAGATGGTGTTGACGTGGGTTAGAGATCGGACCCGAGGCCCCTCCTTTGTGGGGTGCCTCAGGGGTCGGTTCTCTTGCCTCTCCTGTTCAACATCTATATGAAGCCGCTGGGCGAGATCATCCATGGTTTTGGGGTGAGGTATCATCAGTATGCTGATGATACCCAGCTTTTTTTATCTCCACCCCTAACCAACCCAGTGACGCCCTCGATGTGATGTCCAGGTGCCTGGAGGCGGTGCGAGTCTGGATGGGGAGGAATAGGCTCCGGCTCAACCCGGCCAAGACCGAGTGGCTGTTTGTAGCAGCATCTCGAGTTATCCAGGATATTCCATCTTTGGCTATGGGGGAGAGGTGTTGCCCCCCATAGATAGGGCTCGCAACTTGGGTGTCCTGGATGCATGGCTCAGTTTGGAGGAGCAGGTGGGAGCCGTGGCCAGGGGGGGCATTCGCCTGGTGCGCCAGTTGCGCCCTTATCTGGATCGAGATGCCCTACGCACAGTCACTCATGCACTCGTCACTTCCCAGCTGGACTACTGTAACGCTCTCTACATGGGGCTGCCCTTGAGGACCACCCAGAGGCTTCAACTTGTGCAGAATGCGGTGGCGCGGGTTGTGAGTTACACCCCTCCTGCGCGCGCTGCATTGGTTACCGGTTGCCCTCCAGGTGAGATTCAAGGTGCTGGTGCTGACCTATAAAGCCCTACATGGCGTAGGACCGGGATACTTGAGGCAGACCCTGCTGCCAATAACGGCTTCCCAACGTCCCATGCGCTCTCACAGACAGGGCCTCTTTGGGGTGCCATCGGCCAGACAATGTTGGCTGGCGACCCCCAGGGGTAGGGCCTTCTTTGTGGGAGCACCCACCCTATGGAACCAGCTGCCCCTGGAGCTTGGTGGCTCCGACCTCTCCTTCTGGCGGGGCCTGAAAACATGGTTGTTCCAACTCACCGACCTGGACTGAGGAGTGGAATGGGGGTTTTAATTGAATAGTGCTATTTTAATTCAGATTATTGGGTTTCATGTTTAATCTCTTTTTAAATTGTATAGTATTTATATTTATATTGTTTTTATGATTGTACGCGGCCCCAAGTCCTTCGGGAGATGGGACAGCATAGAAATCCAATCAATCAATCAATCAATAAATAAATAATTCATTGATTCTGAAGGTTCCAGCCACGTCTAATACTCTTTCAAGATATTAGAACAGGGCTGTCAAACTCCTGGCCCACGGGCCGGATACATCACGGCCAGCCATGCCTGGTTTAGCAAAGGGGGGGAAAAAAAGTCCCGATATGTCACGTGACACCACCATGATGACATGAGTTTGACACCCCTACATTAAAGAAATAGGCAGATTTTCCTTTTGATTCCAGATATTTAAAATGGTCCACGTTTGAAAATTAAATGCAATATTAGCATTATATCATGCTGTTTAAGAGAAGACATGATAAAATGAGCTATGACTTTTTAAACAGTAAATCACATCTGTAACAAAATATCATGTGTAATTTATATGTAGATTTTCCAGATTCTTCCTTACTTTAGTATGTCTTGCTGAAAAACTGCTCTGAAGATAATATCGGCAATGGGTTATGTTAGAAATACTGATAAAAGAGTCCATTTAAGAGTAACTGTTACTTAGTCTTCTGATGCTGATGATAATTAGGTGTCATCAAGGGTTTTCTTTTTTTTACTTCTAGCAACCACATAGATTTATGATCTGTCCCTGTTTGGCTTTTGCACTCTTCATCACTGTAACTGATCCATCCATTTTGCTGTTATTATCTTCTCTTTTCTTCTATCATTTCTAGTATTTGAATCTTCTCTAGAGAACTTGGTCTTCATGTAATGTATCCAAAGTAGGATAATTTCAGCCTGGTCATTTGTACTTCAAATGAGAACGTTGATTTGTTCAAATGAACCATTGATTCATTTTCTTGATTGTCCGTAGTATTCTTAAAAATCTCTTCCAACACTCAGGAATCTTTTCCAACACCAAAATTCAGAATTGTCAATACAAGTAGCCCTCGACTTACAGTTCATTTAGTGACCAGAGTTACAACGTCACTGAAAAAAGTGACTTATGGCAGTTTTTCATACTTACAACCATAGTCGCATGTCATGTGATTTACATTGGGATGCTTGACAATTGACTTACATTTATGACACATGATCCTGGAATCATGTGATCCCCTTTTGCAACCTTCTGACAAGTAAAGTCAGTGGGGAAACCAGATTCACTTAACAACCATGTGATCATGTAATTTAACAACTGCAGTGATTCACTTAACAATTGTGGCAATAAAAAAGTCTAAAATGGGGGCAAACCTCATTTAACAAATGTCTCACTTAACATAAATTTTGGGCTCAATTGTGGTCTTAAGTTGAGGACTACCTTAACTTACTCTTGCTACCTGTTACTTCAGACTCCAACTTTAGCTTTTATAAAGGCAATACCAGGGCTTCTACAGTTCTGATTTTGTAGGTATAGATACAGCAGGGCATTTGAATATGTTTTTAAAGACCTTAATGGCTGGTCTAGTACAAGCTATTCTGCAGTATATTTTTTGATTGTTAGTTCCTTTAATTATTGATGGTTGATACTCAAAAGCAGAATCTATCTACCACATCAATAACTTTATTGTCAGTTCTGGTTGTTCTGCCTGTTGTTATACATGTTGAAAGAAAATCAGTGGCTCTGATAGCCCCCAGCACTCTCAGATCTGTAAGCTGAAAGTATATTTCACAAACAGCCAGTGAATTCTTTTCGCTTACTCTCTTGTGATCCCTTCCACTCTAATCTATTGTGGGAGGAGGGTGGGGGAAGATATGCCAGGCACAGGAGAGACTGTATAAGGAGATCACTTGGATTTTTTCTTTTTTTATGTATAATTTGAACTAAATATTTATCTGAATAATCTGTTTACTTATGTTCCTTAAATCACAAAAAAGAAAAATTTTAGTATTTACTCCATTAGTAACTTTTATATGATACTAGCTATCTGTACTGATGACTGATATTTACATGTCAAAAACCTGATATCTGTACTGTTATATTTGAAAAGGATATCATAGGCAGCCTGGATATTGTTTTCAAACAAGTACATCTTTGTATAGGTCACCATCCATCTATCATACGCAAGTAATGAAAAGAATGGTTGGATGATCAGTCTTAGGCTACCTCCTTCTGCAGAAAGGTAGGATGGGTGGGATCCTACCGGTTCTGCCCAGTTCTATAGAACCGGTAGCTCTGAGTAGCAGCAGACACAGAACCGGTTCTGTGTCTGCTGCTGTTTGGCCCACCCGCCCATCCGGGCTCTTACCTAACCTTTATTTCCTGCTTTTTCAACCTCAGCTGCTTCGCACGGCACAGCTGAGGTTGAAAAAGCAGTAAAAAAGTGCTTTTTCAAATGCTGCACACAGCGCTTATCAGCTGTCCGGGAGGCACAGCTTCCTGTGTAATACACGTGCGTGCATCTGCCGTGCATGCGTGCAAAACGTAAATACCGGACCGGTAGTAACACCGGTTGAATCCCACCCCTGAGGTAGGATCTATTACATTGGGCTGCCCCTGGCAACTGATGATCCCATTGGTGTTCCAAAGGGAACTGGTGGATTTATCTGAAGGTCTGTTGCATAGTTCTGGCTGGGGGGCTGCCTGCTGCCTGGTACAGATGGAAGCCATGGATTGGATCGTGCCTTTGTGGCTTCTCTTGACACAGCACTCCCTGTGGTTCATGGAAGAGTTGAGGGATCTGAAAAGACTCAAGAGATGTCTAAAGCAGTTGAAAGATGAATCCAACAATCACAAATTAGAGTTGCTATTAAGGCCTACCTCATGAGAGCGGCAAAACATCAGTATTTCTCTGCTCTTATTGCGTCTGCAGATAACCATCTGGTGAACCTGTTTAGGATTACTTAGACCCTCTTGAGGGTCTTGGAGGTTTACCTTCTGGGCTGTGCTGAGGAATTTTCATTGTACCTCATGGATGAAATAGCTTAGATCTCTTTCTCAGTTGGATACAAAATGTAGACGTATGTGGAAATGCCTGGGAAGTGGACTTGCCCTGTTATTTGGGAACAGTTCGATTTCTTTTGACCTGAAGAAGTGGATAGGTTTTTGAGTCTGTAATTTTAGATCCATGCCCTTCCTGGTTAGTCAAGGCTGCCTGGCAGGTGACATGGTGGGTCCTAGCAATGGTTATCCTTGAAGGAGAGGATTGTTCCTGGCACCATTTAAAGAGGTGCTGGTGCACCATCTCCTTAAGAAGCCATTGGTGAACTCCAATGTTCTGGACAGTTTTTCATCCAGTCTCCCACCTTCGATTTTTAGGGAGAAATCTGGATGAAACAGATTATCTTGACTACTTCCAGTTAAGTTTCAGGCATGGATATGGGACAGAAACTGCATTAGTTGTCCTTTTGGATGATCTCTGGTAGTAACAGTAGAGATGATGCATCCATTGTAACTATCCTTTCAATATCATCAAGTGTGGTATTCTTTTGAAATAGCTTCAGGATTTGTTAATCAGGGGGAATGGTTCTATGCCAATTCATTTCCTTCCTTTAAGGTCAGTCCCAGTTGGTGATGATAGGAAGTGAGAGATCCAGCCCATGCTCTCTCTTTTGTGAGGTCCCCACAGGACTTGGTGCTCTCCACTTTTTAACATCTACGTCTACCTTCCGCTACGACCTGAAGACCTGGTTATTTGACCAAGCCGGGCTGTGATTGCCTTCTCGGGGATGGGATAGTTTTAAATTGTTTTTAATTTGGATAAATATTGGGCTTGTTCTGGTTTAATTCTTTTTTAATTATTTATTGTGAATGTATGTTTTTAGTTGTGAGCCGCCCCGAGTCTTCGGAGATGGGGTGGCATACAAGTCCAATCAATCAATCAATCAATCCATCAATCAATAAAATGAAGCTGCTGGGTGAGATCATCTGTCACCATGGGATGAGTTATCATAAGTATGTGAATGTATTCATCCCTGATTAACTAAATGATGTTGTGGTTGTCTTTCATTCTGATCCTAGTAAGATGGAGTGGCTGTGGATGACCTTCTGTGTCTGGTGTTTATCATCTTTGGTCCCGGATAGGGGTGAACTGACCCAGAGAGATCCAGTGCACAATCTGGGGTTCTTCTGGTCTCACAAATCTTGCTTGATGAGCAGGTGGTAGTTGTGGCTGGGGTAACTTTGCTCAAGTTCATATAGTGTACCAGTTGTGCCCCTGACCAACCACTGTAATTCTGTCTACATGATTTGAATTCTGAAATATGAGGGAAGGATAAATTTTGTGAAAAGTAAAATGTTCTTAACATGATTTAAAAATTATATATGTTTTCATATTTTAGAGTTTAGGTTACTGTAGAAAAATGATTAAGAAGGGCTTATTTTACATAAAAAAATGCTGTAGTGAATACAGCAATGGCTACAACCCAAGAATCATATGGTGGGGCTGTGTCAAAGAAGAGGTCCTTTGCAATATGCCAGAATGGGTACAAAGCCCCTCTTGTTGAAGCTGTATCACAGAATGATTTCCACATCAGACTTCCTTTGTTCCTCCATTTTGTATGCATGACGGTCACGTGCATTAGAGGAATTTTAGAAGGAATCTGAGAGATGCAATGAGCAGAAAGCTATCTCTTCAGAAATTAAAATTAGTTGGGGGACGAGGGGCTTA
Organism: Naja naja; assembly: GCA_009733165.1. Taxonomy (NCBI): domain Eukaryota; kingdom Metazoa; phylum Chordata; class Lepidosauria; order Squamata; family Elapidae; genus Naja; species Naja naja. The sequence continues at coordinate 84,325,141 of CM019149.1, read as the reverse complement.
AGGATTTGAAAGATTCTGTAATGGCTCTTGGGATCCCAATTGCTAAGTCATTAGCCGCAGGCCCTTTTATGAATGAGAAAGTCAGAAGGCTGCCAGAGTCCGGCTAATCCTAAACTGCTATCTTTGCTGAATTAGATTTTTATTTTATTTTCTTAATACTAGCTTGCAAAACGAATTGCAAGTTAATATCTTGGATTCTGATAGCAGCACTGTTGACATATCTTACGTAGAGAGAATAGCCAAATGGGAATAAAATGGCAGTAGTAAAAAGCAGATTAGAACTTCTAAGAAAAACATCTTATAGCTACAAGATGCAAAATAAAGGGGAGGAATTGCAGTGCTTTGGGAAAGGGACAGGTTGTCCTGTATTCCCTTCTGATTCTTTAAATTATTCTAAATATTTTATTTATAATTAAATATATATGCTGCCCATCTTGGTGTTCAGAGTGAGTGAAAGAGGTTTTCCATCACAGAAAAGAATTGTCTAATATATAGTTTGCCCCTTGACATTAATAAGTTGCAGTGAATATGAAGACTAATGTTTGGCAATTTAAAGATTAGCCATTTGATGAAACATGTATATCAATGTGATTATTATCAAAATATTTATTTGAAAATAAAAAAAACAAAGCATAAGTTCTGAAATCTGTTTCAAAAATCTCTGGAGACAATTTTGCAAATGAGGAAAGAGAACCAAGAAAAATCAAGAAAAAATCTGTTTGCTTAGGTTAGTGGTAGAAGCAGAAAGCTACTGTATTAAAATAAAACTTAAAGATGTTAACTTTAACCAGCATGCTTAATTGTTCTTTTCTAAAGCTATTAAACTATTGAAATGAGTATTTAAATGTTTCCTATCTAAAACTAGTAAATGATTTTCAAAATATAAAAGATGTATTTTACTTTGGGATTTCTCACTATGGTGAGAAATTGATGAATGATTAATGGAATTGCTGGCTTCTTAAAATGTGGGATCCATGAGCAATGCAGCATTGATTACACAGCTAGTTCTTTTAAACAAAGAAAAACTTGGTGCTGGTGACTGCCACCTGGTAAGTAGTAACTATGATCGTTAATACAAACTAACTTAAAATAAGCTAATATACCAAATGGCTACATTATCCCTAATATTTTTTGTGTTTCAGGTGATCGGTTGTTTCAAGGTTGGAAACCACCTCCCATATAAGAAAACAGGAGAGTCAAAAAGCCGAGAAACTTAATTGGCACATCAGAGTTGAAATATGTATAAAAAGAACATGGAAACAGATTACATGAAGATAATATGATAAATAGCAACATTAATCTTGGTAGATTAACGATGTATTATATGCTTTGACCTTATTTCAATAAAAATTATTTACAAAGAAGTGCTCCTGCTTTTTTTATTGAATTGAAATAGCTGGATAATAAAATTGGCTGGTAGTGGTTAAAGGGATGTATCATATAGGTTATATTACAAAGATATATTTGACTTATTTTTCAAATTTACATTATTTTTTAAAAGCAGTATTCTTACTCACACATCATGAAGATGGAATTTACAGCTTTAACTGAGAAATGTTGATCAGAAAGAAATTACTTCTGTTAGGCTTCATTATAGCTCTTATTAAGAACTGTGGTGTTGCGATGGTTAGAATGCAGTATTGCAGGCTAACTGCATTCCACTGCCAGGAGTTCGATTCTGATCAGCTCAAGGTTGACTCAGCTTTCCATCCTTCCAAGGTCAGTAAAATGAAGCCCCAGATTATGGGGGCAATATGCTGACTCTGGAAACTGCTTAAAGGGGTATAGAGCGCTATGAAGCGGTATATAAATCTAATGCTATTGCTAAGTGCTATTACAATATATAGCAGAACGTGTGTTAAGATACCAATTGTGGAAGTTTATTTCTTAAAAGACTCAATTTACTCTATTTTGTGAAAAGAAAAAAAATCTCTAGTTACTAGTTATTTTATTGAGGCTGTATTAGCATATTTGATTTGATTTGTGGTGGTTTATGATCTGGGTAAGAAATAAAGAAATATTTTAAGGCTGAGAACCACACTGAGAGTGATGTGCCTAGCCCACATTCAAACAACAAAAACATGGAAATTAACATTAATTATATTTAGGTACTTATTTAACAATCCCTTTTATTGCATTTGAAATTAAAAGTTGATCAACTTGGAGTGACTGGGGGGTCACACTAACTACTTTGCGGAGATACATGCTTCCTTGTTAGCCTCAAGATATGAACTCTTGTTCCAGGAGAGTTTCCTCTGTTTCTTTCTTTCTGTTAGGTACAACATTAGCTTTCAACAAGCACACTAGACTAAATTACTGTGGATATCCAGTAAATGTTTTCTGTGAAAGAAAGTTTATAATCATTCTAAAATGGTGCCAATGAGACAAAAAAAATGCCAGCCATAAAACATTTCTAAATAAATGAAGGAATCTGAAAAGTTTACTGAATTTGAATAAAAGACTCCATACAGAAGAAGGATTCAATGTCCTTAGTGGGCATATAAAAATCTTAATTAGTTAGTCACATGAGTCTGGGACTAAGATCGAAACAGCCAATTCAGCAGTGCTCAAAGACTTGACAGCAAACAGTTACTTTCAGATATACTGGGAGAATTGATTGTACAAGTTGAAATGGGCAATGTATTTAATCCCTTTGGCTGATATATGAAGATAGGTTTGAATTTGGCTCTATGTATTTTTTAAAATCTATCTATTTGGGTGGAAGGAAGTTAAAACAGACTACTTACAAATTATGAAAAATTAATAAAATTGACAAGGATGGCTTACTGGTAGCTGTCAAGATGTTGGATTACAACTTCATTTTTTATATTGGCCACAGTGGCTGAAGCAGATGTTTAGAGTTTAACAGTGTGTGAATGACTATTCCTGTACTCTGATTTAATAAAATAATTATCAATAAATTAATGCATTTAAGCCTTAGAATAATTTCTTAGTAGTTCTTGTGGAATAATAAGGTAGCGTTTAAAATATTTTGCAAGTTTGAACATTAAGTACCTCATACAAAATTTGAACTTGAAAACTATCCAAAATAACATTTCTGATAGGTTCAGTTTTAGTTTCTTGACAGTTTTTTTACACACACACACACACACACACACACACACACACACCAATCCTTGGTTAATTTTATGCATACTTGCTATTAAGTTAATGTGACAGTTGATAAAAACTTGCTTCTCAGATATATTTAATTTTGCACTGATTTTTTTTGGAAGCTGTGAGTACAGTATTTGATATGGCATTCCCATTTCATTTTTATTTATTAATTTCTTCTTAGAAATGCCTATGCTCGATCTCTATCTATATATGTCTACATGCACAAATGCCAGATGACTGGAAGCAGAGCCCTAATTGGGAATTAGCTTTGGTTGATGCCTAAATTCTCATTGCTCCAATGACATTTCTTGGAAAAAATGTAAACAGAAATGCCCATTAATTTTTTTTGTCCCAAATGAACAATTATTGAAATCTGTATGTACAGTCTTCTTAGTTTCCAAGGACCACTATTTAAAAATCAGTATTTTTTCTCTGCACGAGCCTATGGGAGCAGGATTGGTGATACGTAATATTACTAAGTTGTTTTTAGCCTGGTTTCTTAGTTCTGGGGAGAGAGTCAGGAATTTGAAAAGTGAAAATATTTCTTCTTCTCCTTACAGGTCCAAATATTTATTTGGACCTGTAAGGAGAAGAATTCCTACCTTAAACATAGTATGCATTATTTTACAGAATAAATTATATATAATGTTTAATGCTATCATTTCAGGCACTGTCTAGCAAGGAATATTATAAGGGGATGTGATCATAGTACTTCCTAAATAAATAGAAATATTGGTGAAATATATTAAGAAATAACTAGAGTTCAAAAACTATACCCACATTTTTTTAAAAAAAGTGTCATTGCCAAGTTATTCCCTAGCTTGAATATTTTCATCCCTTACTACTTGCTTCCTATGTATCTGCCAAAGTTCCTGCTTTAATACTCCTGCTTTGGTTTATACTGGAAAAGGGGAGAATTATGCCATCAAGTTGAAATACGTTTATTAGCATCTCTTTATACATCTGAAGTGAGTAAAATTAATATTGCTTGTTTGTAGCTACTATATTCTCGTTATAGGATCAATGGATATTTTCACATCTATTTCACTCTTGGAATTTTGGACTAAAACTTATTTGTTATATTATTCCTGGTTGTTTTTTCATTGGTTGAGTATTAACCAAGTTCAAATTTCCTTAGTTTTTTGAAATCAGCTAAGGTTGGATAGATCCTACTGCTTACCTTTTCATCTAAAATGAGCTTTCTAGAGAATCAAAGTTTCCTATCTCTGCCAGATAATGAAAGGCCCGTTTCTGGATGAATATATTCGACAAAATTTCCATTGAGATATTATATGTCTGATTTTTCACTGGTGATGGCCCAGTGTTCTAGGAAATTTTGTTTCACAAGAAATTATGAATTTCTTCTACTTCCTCCCTTTTCCTTTTATACATCATATTGGTCAATTTTAATTTCGTTAATTTAGTTCATACAGCCTTGGAAATCTTGTGTAAGTTATTGACCTTGATTTTTTTCCATTTTGTGTAAGTTTAAAGAAAAAGTGAAACAATTGTAAACTGGAAAATAAATAATTTATTTTTGCTCTTATTAGAATAACAATCTTTCATTACAGATTTGAGTTAATGTAATGATGATGTCATTGAAGAGCACATTTTAGACTAAATATGGAAGCCAAACATCAGATACTGGCATAACTTGCATCAAAATCTGTTTGAAAATACTTACACAAAACAACGTAATACCGTACAATATTAGCAAATGAATTTAAAATAAGGAATAATAATATACCAGCCCCATGTCATAAAACACATTGCCTCCTATGCAAGCATTTATTACAATGTTATTTCAATGAATTCAAATCTAGGCTGATAAACATTAATGATTTAAGATGAGAATATGAACTAATCTTTGTTATTAATTTTAGCTTAATCTGCATACATCTAAAATTTAACCTGATTCCTAGCAGTTTCTGTCTGACACCTTAGTAAATTTTCAGTAAGTAAGTAAGTTTGTTGCTTGACCTTTTTTTTACAGAGATAGGGCCTGATGTTTTGACCTACAGTTTTTTGTAGCAATCCAAGGCAAATGTGCTTAGAATCCAAGAGTCCTTTCTTTGGTATTTTCATTGATTATCAGTATTTCAGATATTTGTCAGCTAGATGACACTATTCTAGTAAGTCCCTCTTTTATTTCTTGTGTTTTGGTTTTAAAAAAAACCTAATAATTTTCTCTCCCTCATTTCAACAGGGACATCTTATGATTGGTGGTAAACAGGTCACACTTGAATATAGTCCATACCCTGAATTTTGGTATTGCAAGCGTGTAAGTATGTAGAAGTACAACTTTATGGAAAGTTATTTAATAGAGAGTTTGAAAGAAATGAAATAGCTTGATGAAAATATCCTTAACTGACTGGTTAATTCTTCAAGTGCAATCTCACAGCACAAGATTTCTTGAGGGGGACACACAGGTTGCCTTTGTGGATAAACTGAGCCATAGTCAACTGTCTTTCTATCTAAAACCATTGGTGACATGGATTTGTTTGTCCCTTGCACTTGCTGCTATATTTTGCCCTCTGTATTTCCATACATGGAGGATCCATTATATATGAAAATCTATTTGTCTGAGTATATTAATTAGCTCAATTTTGTTTTGCTTTATTTATGAGATTTATCCCAACCTCAATCCAGAGGGAGTCTTGGCTATTTAACATTAGATACAGCTCACTGAATTTTATTCTGTAAAAGATTTGAACGTAGATTCTTTCCAAACCAATACCTTGGAGTCACTTGGGTCCCATTGGTAGAAGAAAGGTATGTTCAAAAATTAGAGTCTACCTGAATAGAAGATTCTTCTGAATCACAGGTTGTATTTCAGAGGTATTTCTGTGAGCTGAAAATCTATGTCTGTGTCCTCTTCCTTCCTTTTCCATTGTTTAGGAACTTTGATTTGAAATCATAGCATGCTACTTTCAGTTTATTATCTTGCAGGTGTAGATGGGTGACTCACACACATTGTTTATAACAAGTAGCTTGAGTCTTGGTAAAATACTAAGCTTCCTTATCTTTCTGCTTCTGTTTTTTATAAGTTGAGTTGCATATAGGGACAAAAGGCAAAGGTTTTATAATGTTTCTTTCTTTGCAGTGTAAAGCACGCACAGTAGGGTTTCGTTCAGAAGGGTATCGTTCATCTTGTTACTTCTGTAAACTCCCAAGAGATGGTGAGCCTACTTTTGTTACTTTCTTAACTTTGGTTTGGTACCAAAATAAATGTGTTAATTTGCAATGGATAAAAATCTTTGGTGTTTACACCGATATATTAGTATTAGATCAAATTCTGTTTTTGATGCATTACATTTAATGAAACATTCAAGAAATAAACAGGAGAACGAATCTTCCTATTGCAGAACTATAGCATCTGAAAGTGAGTATCTCTCTAACTAGCTCTTGAGATTGAGCTTAGAGCGCATCTGAGTCTACTTCTTCTTTTCTCCAACTCTGTTCTGTCTTACTTCAGATAATCACTAGCTCCACCGGCCGGTCTTGTGGCCAGAATTACCATAGTCTAAATAGAACTTTGTTGATTTATTTAGTAGCTTATTTACTTTTCTTAGTAGAATTTAAAGAATTCATTGAGAGACAGCTTGGTGTAATGGTGAAGACATCAGGCTAAAAACCTGGAGCACAAGAATCACTCTACTGGCTGTACCGGGCAATGTCTCTTCCCTTGAGGACCTCATGCATTTTCACACCCCAGGAGAGACCTCCAATGATAACTATAGGATAACAGTCAAGCCATGCCCTTTAAGTTTTGAACCTAATAACACTGGCTACATACCCTATCATAGAGAAAAAAATCAGGGAATGCAACAAACATGGGCTTTCCTTTCCAGCTGGACAGCACATGTTGGAAGAATAAGGAGGAAGAATTGAGAAGACATCCGTTCTTGGTCCCTCTACTCCAGAGAATTCCTATTTAGACTACCACTATAGAAAATAAGGAACAGGATGACAGTGTCATGCCACCAAATGGGGGGAGAAATATCCAGCTCCTTTCCTCTCTATGACATACAGCTCAACACTTCCCTTCAGGACTAATAAGTGAGAAAGATGGCACAGATGTCCCTAGATGAGGTAGAGAAATAACTAGTCCTGAATCCACCAAGCATATCAAGAGAGTCTGCAAGATTCTAGGCCTGAAGAACCAGAACTGCCATTTCTCTAGCCCCCACTGTGCTTGCCAGCAGCATAAGACTGTATGTAACCCAGAGCATCTTGGAGAGTAGCAGAGATCTCAACAAACCATGCCATCCTCAATTCCAACCAAAAGGGAATGTTTTCCTATAAAAATCAGGCAATCATTGTTTGGCAAAAGGCTAACAAAAAAGCCCATAGCTGAATGTGTAATGCATTTTAAAGACATTTTCTGACAGGATTATATGTCATGCAAATCATTCAAACACTGACTAGTACCAAAGGCCAATAATTACCTTTTGCGCATACAGTGATCAAATAGGTCCCATGATATGATGCCAGAGGTTTACTTTTCCACTGTTTTTAAAAAGAACAAAGATTTATTCTGAAACCCTAGTGGGGAAACTGTCATGTTGAAACTCTGAAAATTATCATTGAATTATCTTATGAAAGGAACACACCTTAATCACTACTCACAGAGGAAGTTCCTGAGATTCAAATTTGTAGGATGTCCTCTACCAGTGCATGCCCTTTCATTAATTCTTCCATTGACTCCCAGAGTATTCATGAAGATAATTGGTGACCATAATCAACCACTTGATTTCCTGGGAAATACATGCATGTACTTTCTTGGATAGTTCTCTATTTTATGTCCTCAATTGAGTAAGGGAAAGAAAGAAAGAGGTCTGGCCATGATGTTATTTTTTAAGAATCTGGGTTCCTGATTAATGTAGGGAAGAACGGTTTTTAGCTAGTGCACATCTTATAATACTTGGATTCCATTCTGGAGACAGAAAACAGCCTAATCTCATCAAAACAAAGAAAGGCGACCATCTAACAACTAATTGCATATTATTCTTTGAATCAACCATCCATATCTCTTGACCTTTGACAGTCCTCAAGAGACAAATGATAACTTGTACAAACACAGTACCTTGAGCAAGGTTCCAGATCAGCAGCGCTAGAGGCAATGAAGTGATTTAATCAAAGACAATTGTCTCAAGGTAAAGTACTTAGGGATTCAATTAATAGCAAGATGTGTAACAATTATAGAAGATAATTATTATAAATTGCTACAACAAATTAAGAAAGATTTAGAAAAATGGAAAGGTTTGCAATTATTAATAGGAGGGATAGCCACAGTTAAAATGAATATATTACTGAGGTTATTGTATTTGTTTCAAACAGTCCCAATAAAGCTAGAAAAAATATTTTGAGGGTCTGAATAAAATATTAAAATTTATATAGCAAGGGAACAAAAGCAAGAATTAATTTAAAAATGGTGCAGGATAAAAGAACGAGTGGAGGTTTTGGACTGCCAAATTGTGAATTATATCAGGTTGTGATAACGTGAATTAAAAAATAGATTGTATTGAGGAATACAAGGTTATTGACCCTGAAGGGACATGATTTGCAATTGGGTTGGTATGCCTTTCTATGGTATGAGAAAAATAAGATACATTGTTACTTTCAAAGACACTATATAAGAAATGCTTTATTGCTAGCATGGGAGACAATCAGAGAATGGCACTATTTGAAAATACCAGTTTCGCTTTCAACAATGGAAGAAAGTATTCACTCAAACATTTTTAATATGAGAAATGTTGTTAGGTATAAAGATATTTTGAATAAAAAGGACGAGCTCAAAACTAAACAAGAATTGGATGAGCAAGGAATTGAAATGTATTCACACATGCAAATACAATCTAGATATGAAAAAGATGTAAAATTATATGGTTTCTATAGAGGATTGACAGAACTGGATAAAATACTAACAGGAACAGAAAAAAGATTGATAAAAAAATTGTATACTTATCTGTTGGGTATTAAATTAGAAGAGGAACAAGTGAAGGAGACTGATAGCATGGGCAAAATTTTTTGGTGATACAATAGAATTAGATAAATGGCAGAAATTGTGGAATAGAAATTATAAGTTAACAATGTCAATTGTATATAAAGAAAACTATATAAACTATATAAAGAAAACTGCATATAAAGAAAACTTGTATAAGATGTTTTATTGATGGCATTTAGCCCCGGTGAGGTTGGCAAGGATGTTTAAAGATAAATGAGCTAAATGTTGGAAATTCTACCGAATACCTGGCTCATATTATCATATGTGGTAGACATGTGTAGAAGCTAAAAATATTGGACAAAACACACGTGGTAGGAAAAGATGATGCAGCAGCTTATTGATTTAAAACCTGAAATATTTCTGGTGGGGATTTTACCTGAAATTTATAGTAAAGAGAATGTATATTTGATTATTCATGTATTAACTACAGCTAGAATTGTATTTGCTCGAAATTGGAAAAGTGAAGAGAATGTGATCAGAAAAATATTAGAATGTGCAGAAATGAATAGATTAACACTTGCAGTTAAAGAGAAGGGTTAGGGTTAGGGTGACTTTTATAAGATATGGGAATTATTTTATCGATGGCTAGAGAAAAAATATGAAAACTAGAAATAGCTAATAGATTAGTGAAATATAAAAAATATGTTAATAGAATTAAACATGTTAAGAAGATGAGTGTTATAGTAATAGAGATATGTATATTAACAAGATAAGAATAAGATAAGAATACAGAATTAATACTAAAGTATGAACATGGATGTAAACTTTAATTGTTACTGAACAAGATATTTGTACCCAGACGACACACCGTTTAATGGAAGAAGAATTGAATGTACTTTAAATAATAATAAAAAAATTACATTAAAAAGAACTAGCTACAAGATACAGAATAAACATCCATTGGGAATTTATCTTATTTTCTTATTTATTTATAAATTTTATTTGCTGCCCATCTTGTATCCAATGATTCTGGGCTGCTTACAGCATAGAAACATTGAAAAACATTAAAATTATCCATTATAAAAAACACAGCGGATAAAAAACATTAACATATAAAATCATGGACACAGGTTGGCACATGAATTGAAGCTCCTTCACTCAATGCATAACCATCTTGGCACTTTCACAGCCCAAAGACTCTCCCGGGAGACTCATTCCAAATAGGAGTTATTTTCTGTAGCATTCTCCTGCCAAAAGGGTTTTCCCCTCCTAGAAGAGCACTAAACACTGCCTGAGGAATTAGTGAAAACACTCACTTTCAGGGGTCTTGATTTTGCTCAGGAAAATGGACCTTTATAGTTAAAGTCTATTGGATTGGATTTGTAACAGCTCTTCAATCCACATGTCTTTTTTGTTGCTTTTCTTTGTGTATTGGTTTAAGAGAATAGTATTGTGACCACTAGAAACTTTTCAGTGATACTGTAATATTAGGGGAGTGCTGCCACATGAAAAAAGAAGAAAAGTAGGGACTCGGGGAGATAATGACAAATTTTTCCATGTTTCATGGATTAGTACAAGTCTAAAATTTTTGTGTTCTCAACTGGAACGTTTATAATGCATAACTATCCAAATAAGGTATTTAAATATTCTTGTATAATGTAGCAAGGAAAAATAGTGTTAAAATAGTTTTTGCTGAAATGACTTCATTAAATTTGTTTTCCTAGTAACAGAAGAAAAACTTGAAAAGGGGGAGGAAGAGTTACCTGAGGAACCGAGCCCAAAGGGGGAATCTGTGGAAGACCCTACTCCACCCCAAGAGCTGCCGCCTCAGAAGCCAGATTCTGAGCTGCAATGCCCACCTCAAGAATTTGAACCCAAGAAGAAGGATAAAAACAGAGAAGAGTGGCTCCCACAAGAAAAGAAGAGGGACCTTGAAATGTACCCACCCCGGAAAGAAAACCAAGACCGTGGTTCAAGGAGAGAAAGTGTGGAAACTAAGCGTCAGGAAGATGAGAGTAAAAGTAAGTTGATTGTATTTATGGCCTTAATTTATTTCTATAATTATGATTTAAATTTGTGTAACATGAACATATATGATTCTTTTCTGTCTTTGCTACACTTTTTACAGCAATTATGTTAAAACGCATTCCTCGCTTCACTCCACCAGAAGTGATTGTAGGACTTTTAGCACCATATGTCCGTCTCTCTACTTCAAGTGTCCGGGTAATGAAGAACAAAGCTGGTCGGATGGGCTACACCTATGGTTTCATTGAACTCGACTCTCATGCTGTATGTTGGTATTCTCCTTGCTTCATTTCCCTGCTTCATTCATTAACATCAACATTAATGAAATATTAAGCTGTTGTTTTCCTATGAGAGTCTATGTTCATTACAGTGTCCTTTGTAATTATGAGTTTACATTTTTAAATTTTATTCCTCACGCTTCTGTATCCAAAGCTATTAAACAGTGTCTACATTTGTACCTAACAATTAACCATGGTTTAGCACTGTAAGATTAAGCCTGTACAAGCTTCAGGCTTGTACTTCCTTCTTTCTCTCTCCTGAATCACAGTATTACACTCAAACTATTAATTGTAGTTTATTAAAATAAGCCTGCTTAGATGTAATAGTAATTTCCTGAAAAGAAAATATTCAAATTTCTACTAGAGAGAAAGGAGTAAAAAAGCACAAAGAATTATAGCTGAACTGCAACCACTGTGTAGGATAGCTTACTGAAATTGACTGGGTAGGCTTAGTGCTATTGCTAATGCTTAGATATGATTGAATATCAATAAAGAAAATGGCTTTGTTTGTACACTGCTTATGTCATTATGATTTACTGTAACATATGAACTCAGGTAGTGTAGAATACTCTACACATAATGTATGTTTGATTCAGTACACAACATTACAAGTTTTAAGATGCACTATGAGACTTTTTCTTATCACATATTTTACTTCCTATCATGGGAAAGAGAAGTCTAATCTTTGTAACTATATATCCAGTACAGCTGTATTGGAGCCTAGTTTTTTGAATTCTTTAAAATGGTTTATCTTCAATATTAGCTCTGCTATAACTGATTTCAAACATTGCAGTAAGAATCCCAAAAGAGTCAGCTTTGCAGAATATTAATTCAGACAAGTTCTCATTGTGTAGCATTTAATAATTGGAATTCAATATTAGAGGTTTATTTTTTATTGGTATTACTCTCATTCAGGATTAAAGAAAGCATGTAAAAATTAGAGGGAAAACCGTGATCTGCTATTTTGTGTCCCTATAACTAATGTCATGAAAGCGAAGTTAAATTGGACTTTTATAGTGATTCAGAATCCTGTTTGATTCTGAGCACACACACCCCTCTTGTGGCCTCAAGCCAATCAGCAGATACCCTTCCACAAAGCCAAAAGGCTAGGAGCAATTTTCACTTCCAGTGGTAGTGTTCCACAGGATTGGGCCCACAGCAAAAAAGGCTGTTCTTGACTGCACCTGCTGGAATTCCTTAGCAGACAGGGTCCATAGCAGACCTCTTCAGCTGGTACGAGAGAGGCAGGCTAGTCCCATTGGGCTGAGATGGCTCATTTGGACCCATACCATATAAAGCTTTAAAGGTAATAACTAATACCTTGAATTGGACCCAGAAGCAAACTGGCAGCTCATGTAACAGCAATGGCACATGTGCCATCCCAGGAGCCTCCAGAACTGTGTGCGCTACTGCATTCTGCACTAGCTGTAGTTCCTGAATACTCTTCAAGGATAGCCCCATGCAGAATGCATTAGAATAAGCTAAGCAACAGATGACTAGGACATGATTGAATGTATGCAGGGCCCATGATCCAGTTAAGGGTACAACTGTTACACAACACAAAGTTGTGCAAAGGCCTTCCTAGCCATGACTGCCACTTGGTCTTTGAGCATGAGTCGCAAGTCCAGGAGAACCTCAGGTTGTGCACCAGGTTTGTCTGGGGTAGTGCAACCCCATCCAGAATTAAGATGATAAATAACTGGATTTTGTGGTCCCCTGCACCCACAGCCACTCTGTCATGCCAGGGTTCAGCTGAAACCTATTGTCCCTATCCAGATCCCTACTTTTTGCTTATTCTTGAATTCTTTTCATTATAGGAGGCACGCCGGTTAGTGAAAGTTTTACAAGACCTAGATCCACCAATCAGCATTGATGGTCGTGCCGTGGATGTAAACCTAGCTACAGGAAAGAGGAGGTAATAGGAATGTCACTAAAACATTTATTGATATGATTTCATTTTGTGAATTTTGTTATTTTGATAGATATTTTAATATGCAAACAAAGAAAGCTTAGGCAATCAAGTTTTCATAAATTAGCATACTTGCATTATGATTTTGTGGAACTGAATGTCCCTATCAAGTGGTATTATGTCTAAACTATAATATCTTTCTTAATAAATTAATTGTTATGAGCATACATCACATTTAAGCTATTTTGAGAGTAAATTTAACAAGAATAGAGTAACTTGAATGAAAAATTAGATATAACTCTAATAGCAATATTATTTTGTTATAATATTTCGTGTCAAAATAACCTCTAGCAATGTCAAAAAGTTGATCTGAACTTTCTGGGTAATTTATAATACTGACAATGCTTTCTGACTTTGGATGATGTAAACATTGTAAGCTGGCGGCCCCTAGGGGGAGGGCCTTCTCTGTGGGAGCGCCCACCCTCTGGAACCAACTGACCCTTTAATTGCATCTGGGCCCTGATCTCTGCTCCCGCCGTGACTTTAAAACATGGTTATTTTTACAATCCGGCCTGGACTGACAGGGGATCAGGGTTTTAATTTGAATGTTTATTTGGCACTAATTTAATATTTTTTAAAATTATTTTAACTTTTGTATTGCCTGTTTTTATATACGCCGCCCTGAGTCCATCGGGAGAGAGTGCGGCCTATAAATCCAAATAAATTAAACTAACTAAACTAATAACATTAATTTAAATTAAAATGGTAAAATCAAGACATATCGGATCAATTGTTGAATTAATGTCTGTATGGAAGATTTGTAAGATCAGGATTTTAAATTTTGTGCACTGAGCTGTGATTCTGATTGAAAAACAATGCTTCACTATACAGTATTTTCATTCAGCTTATTAATAGTTCAACAGGTCCAATGAAATTGCGAGAGTTTTTGTGAAGAATACTTAACTGCATGTAGTATTTTTGGAACACTTAAACTGATTTGATGATTGTCTTGTTTCTGTTGCTAGAAATGAATATGGAGATCAAGGTGATATTTCTCGTTTCAACCAGGTAATGCTTGTAATCTACGACAGCACTCGAAGAAAATTGATTGCTGCCATCCAGCATTTCAAATGTTTAGTTGCCTAAACTTAAGTATATTTTTATATTTAATTTATGACAGTGAGCGTAACCAGAAAAAATGTGCAACATCTATTATCTTCACAGTTCAATCCCTCTCAAACTCAGAACAATTAAAATGTTATATACACACTCATTGGGCAACATGTGCATGTATTTAAATTATAAAAATAAAAGTGTATAGGTAGAAATAATATTTTCAAAAAGTAAAAAAATGGCTATATCCTAAGTCCTAATAAGATTCCAAGGTTAATAGTGATAAATCTAGGATAGATGTACCATTACCATGATATGCCATTACTATGAGCTATGATTTCAAGTTTCCATTCTTCTTATTATCTTTATAAAGGAGCAGGAATTTCTTGCTTTTTGCAAATATGGGAAAACTAGACTTTTCTAGGAATGACAATCAGGCATTCTGTAAATGAGCACATTGATTTCAACAGATGCATTTTTCTGTGTCAGATAACATTTTATTAGATCTTATCACTTGGTATGTTCAAATTTGTGTTTTATAATTCTTATTTTAAAATCCTATTTGTATTTCAGGGCAAACGAGGCATGAATGACAGAAGGACAGACACACAGAAACGAAAATCAGAGTGTAGGTTGTCTTTTAATCTGATTGTTGTTGCTATTTGCAAAGTTGTGTCCGACCCATCATGACCCCATGGACAACATTCCTCCAGGCCTTCCTATCCACTACCATCCCCTTGAGTCCATTTATGCTCACTCCAACTGCTTCAGTGACTCCATCCAGCCATCTCATTCTCTGAATCTGATTGTACTATAAAATATTTTTCTTATTTATTTCTTAATCAATTTTATGTAGCCGCCCAACTCACCAATGTGACTTCGGGCAGCACACAGCAATAAATAAAATATAAAGTATAAAAATAGCAAATCCAAATATAAAAAATATAGTAATAAGTATCCTAAAAACCCAAAATGCAGCCATAAATGAGAATAGAATAGAAAATGGACTTCAATTTTTCTTGAAAGAATCATCTACTCTTTATAGTATCTTTTCATATTTTGGAATTTTTTGATAGCTCACTTAAAATCATAACATCTTTTTCTTTTACCATTGATCAATATATCTTAGGTAGCAGGTGTTAGGGGTAAAGGGCAAGAAATTATAATTTTAATAATTTAAAATGTATAAAATATATGAATTACCATACATATCTTTGGGGCCTTCCATCACATTACCATATGTATCTCTGGGACCTTCTATCTCATTAACCAGAATATATTCTATTATATCTGTTTTATTTATTTATATCTGTTATATTTACTTGTCTATTACAAATTGCTACAATCCCCAGATCAGCCGGTATAAGTTATAACAATTGCCTGATACGTTTTACATCTTTCAGCTTCTTCTGATATGTCTACATTCATTTATGATCCAGATACTGGAAATTATTTTGATCCCATAAGTGGAGTGTACTATGATTCCAATACTCAGGTGAGATTGTATGCATAAATAAGTTCCTTTTCTCTTTTCATTATTATAAAATGTTCTTTTTTAAAAAAATCCTTTTTTTTCTTATGCAGAGAGAAATACCAATGGGTCGGGAAGCATCACCACCACCATCTAGTATGAGGCACTATAAAAGCCAAGAAAGGACAAGTGAAAGAGATGAGCCATCTAGTAGAGATAATAGAGAGAGAAGAGAAAGACACAGAAATAAATCAGCCAAGGTAGTTATTGGTCATGAGAACATTGTTATGAATTATGTAACCTACATATTTAAAGTATAAAATGCTGAAAGTGAAAAAGGATTGGAATTCTATTCAACCAATATGGATGAATAACAGGCTTATCCAGCTTGTCTATTTTCTTAGAAACAAAATAGCCAAGTACAAAAAAACATTGTTCTTATACTTGTCTTTATAAGTAGGAACAATGGAGAGAAAGAGAAGCAAAAATACTTATGTAAACAATGGAATTGTAAACACTTTTTTAATTGTCACCTAATATTTCAGAATGAGCATCAAGAGGACAAATTTTCTGCAGAAGATGTTTTTAAAAAGCCACTACCTCCAATACTGAAAAAAGAAGAAAGTACTCCTCCAGTAAGAAGAATTTATTACTTAACCATTGCAATAATTTATCTTCAAAATTAATTTTATCTAAGTTTTAAAAAGTATGCTCCTGACAATATTCTACACATATTTCTTTAAATATATGTTCTTTATTCCATCATGTTTTTGGATAGAGCTAAGAGTCTCAGGAGAGCTGGCTTTAGTATGTTCTGGGTATACTGAAGTGACACATTTGTACACATTATAGCTATTTTACAGGCTGGTTTATGGCAGAGCACATCTGAAGCAAAATCTTTTAGAAAGCAAGAAAAATCTTTGAATTCTTCAAAAGGTTTCTCTCTAAAGCTATAAGCCTTTAGAAAGCAGGCTTTTTGGACTTTGTCTGAATTTTCCATCTTTTTGCTTGTAATAGTAAAATGGTCAGAAGGAACAGATGTGGTGAAAGACCCATCTATTTTATGTACTGATATGGGGAACCCTTGCGTTATTGTCTCCTGTAGATGGACTCTCACTTAGTGTTCATTCCTGAGGTACTAAATGTAAAGCATGGGTCATCTCTCATCTCAGACCTCTAGTAGAATTTAAGAAAAATAGGCCAGGTAGAATGTTAACTTCCAATAAATCTTTTTTAGTTTTGGGAGTGTGGCTAGAGGCTCATGATTTAATTGGAGTAACTGCCGGAATCCTGAGAGTCTTGAGCAAGGTGGGGAGTGGCAGGGGCCGCATTCAGGGCAGGGAATTCAGCTGCTGCGAGGCACTTCTGGAAAGAACCAGGGAGAATTCTGGGAAGCCTCGCTAGCCCACCCCACCCCCCACTGCTGCCACTGTCCTGTCTGAAGTGCCACCACAAGCATTCCAAGTAAGGTGGGAAGCGGCGGCAGTGGAAGCATTCGGGGTAGGGGATTCGGCTGGTACGAGGCGCTTCGGGGAAGAGCCAGGGAGGGTTCTGACGCTGCCATCTCCCACGCACTCCCCTCCCTGCATGCGTCAGTCCACCAACCGGCATCACCACTTTGCCAGCCGGCTGCAGCTGCTCCCCTGCCCACCAGTGCCCTTTGGCTCAGCACAATGGGCACTGACCGTGTCTCCCCCACGTGGAATATGTTTCCCTCATGCACCCAACTGCAGTGGTGGGTGCATGAGAGGGATGCTTTGGACTTACCCAAAGGGAGGCAGGGTAAGCGGCTCCTCCCAAGGCTGGAGGAAGAGGCCTTTGAGCCCCAGGCACAGTGGGCAGTGCCCTGCTGACTTGCCTGCTCATGCAGAGGGAAGCCCCTTTATCCCCAAGCCAGTCTTCCCAGAACACTGACCGAGCGGAGAATTTGGCTGCAACCATCAGCTTGGAACAGAGATGTGGTGGTTTAACTATGCCCCCCTCTTGCTGCAACAGCACCATTACCTCGTCCTGGCTGGGATGACCAAAGGGCCAGTCCTGTGACTACTGCAGCTTTGGAATATGGGACCGACTTTCCCACCGTCAGCAAGCCACCCCGGGGTGGATTTCCCTCCCCCGCCGTTGGTCTTACCTTCCAGTTCCAGCTCACATGGCTCTACTCAAGGGAAGGTTTGCACTCGGCCGAAGGGTGGGGGCCAGTGGGTGGGTGGGCCATGTGTGTGGTTCAGCCTTGTGTTCCTGCGCAACTTGGCTTAATTGCTTTGAGGGGGACTTTTCTCTGTGGCCCACCAAAATTTTCTTGCGGCCTACTGGTTGGGAACCAGTGCTTTAAATAACCCATAAATAAGGGGGGAAAACATTAGCATAATTTTCACACAAGTCACAATGAAATTTTAGCTTGAATGGTGTTCAGCTTTGAGAGGGATATGGGTAAATTTGAGAACAAAGAGGTAAAGGGATAAATTTTGAAGACTAATGAATAGGACGAATCTGGGTTTAAATTTTAGTAGTGTGTTAACATGGCTCCCACTGGGTAATTGCATAGCTAGTATACTAAGATGCAAATGGTAAATAATGGTAATATTGTAAGTTTATTTGTAACTCTATAATTGCATTGCTTTATTTAAAATCTAACTTTTATATTTTAAAACTCATTCCATTTGTTTTTGCATAATTGCATAATCACTTCAGATTTCAAGTCATTACATTATGACTACATCCCTTCTATTACAGATAGTAGAGCATTGCCATTGGATTAGTTTATGGTAAAGTAGAATTTGAATTTGGATCTGCTTTCTGATGTATAACTTATTTATTATTCTATAATATATTGACTATATGCTCAGACTGAAGCATATTATCCTTGATGTCATATTGGTCATTTGAGGCATCCACACACAACGACTGGATTTGTTCAGTTCTGCATGTGGATCTCATTCTTTTATCCCTTTTCTACAGCCAAAGGTGGTGAATCCTCTGATAGGGCTTTTGGGAGAATATGGTGGAGATAGTGACAATGAGGAAGAAGAGGAGGAAGAGCCACAGCCACAGCCATCACGGCCAGTAGCCCAGCAAGAGGAACGGCCCCAAAAGGTTGAAAGGGATGAAGATAAGCTGACAGACTGGAATAAGTTAGCATGTTTACTTTGCCGGAGGCAGTTTCCAAATAAAGAGGTTCTAATTAAACATCAACAACTATCCAACCTTCACAAAGTAAGAAAGGAAGCAATATGTTCTGAGAACTTCTGTTGTACATTTAGTAATTTTGTTTTAGTTGGCAATTTAGACAGAAATACAACCAGAAATTAAACAGGTTTTCAGAGTAAGTATATCAGTTTTGAGTTCTGAACCATATTACCGTGCGAACATTGCGAATAGTGAAGTCACCTACTCAAACACCTGCAGTTGAAAATAGATTGGACTGTTTCTTCTAGTTAATTCATTAAGGATGCGGCTTTGATAACTGAGAAAAAATGGGGTTGCCATAGGAACATGTAGAATCTTCAGTTAAAAAAACAGCTGCGTTATTCACAATTGAGGATATTTCTTATTATGTCAACTAAAAAAAATTAAGCAATGTAAACTGTCCCTGCACATAGGATTTAGAATGACTGGGAAAATGGACTTGCCATAAGAATTGTTTTCTTAGTAGTAGAAATAGATATTACTGTATTTCAAAGTGGAGTATTAAATTATTACTGGAAACTGGAAAAAAATGAAGTTTCATGTTTCACAAGTGCTTCCTTCAGATGTACTATGTACATCTTGACTTGCTAAATCTAATCAAATTGCTTCTTAGTGTTTTCAGTATTGACAAAATATTAAAGTATGATAAAAATTAGATCTCTATTTTTCTAAATCTTGATCTTAACATTGATTTAAAGCAAACTGTTGATCACAATACAGATGTATTAAATCTATGGTGACATTTGAAAGGAGAGGAGTCATGTGAGGTTTTAAGAAAGATCAGAGTAGTTTAGATGGAAATATGTGGAGCTCTTTATCAGAGAATCTCAAAGAGCTGATTTTGACTTCTTCCAGCAGAATATTCATATAATTCAATTAATTAAAATTAACAGTTAAATACTAAGATCTCTTCTTGAAAGAAAAATGTGACTGCTTTAATGAGTACCTTGATGTAAATTTCCTCTTATTGTGCTATGCATTCTGTAGAACTTTGGTAGCCTTTGGTATTACAATTTACTCTGGGGTTTCCATTATTCTCAAATACCTTGCTAATTCTAATGCTGACATTTTAAGGATTTGCTTTTTCTTACAGCAAAACTTAGAGATTCACTGGAAAATAAAACGATCAGAGCAAGAACTGGCATATTTGGAGAAGCGAGAGCGAGAGGTGACTAAAAGACTTATTTTTGTCTTATATCTGCTGCAATATGGCTTGAGGAAACAGGGTTTTTATAAACAGTAAATCAATGTGTGTCCCATCTGTTGGATATATTCATGCCCTTAGATGCAGACAGCAACACCCACTGTGTAAATCCAAAGTAATGCTTTTACTTTTACAGTTCAGTGGTGAGAAAAATAAGGTTCTGCGCTTAGGCAGGAAAAACCAAATGCACAGGTACAGAATACATGGTACCTGGCTCAAACAGTAGTGAGAAAGAACCTGGTATCCTAGTGGACCACCACTTAAATATGAACCAATTGTGTGCAGCTGCCAAAAAAGTCAATTCAATCCGGGGCTGCATCATGGTCATGAGGAGTGATAGTACTACTCTATACTGCACTAGTGAGAATACTGCTTCCAGTTCTGGTCGCCATGATACAAAAAGGAGGATGCTGAGATATCCTAGAGAGAGTGCAGAGTAGAGCAACAAAGATGATAAGGGCTAAATCATATGATGATAAGAGAACTAGGCATGTCTAGTCTATGAAAGAGGAGGATTGGGGTGATATAGAATAGAATAACAGTTGAAAGGGACCTTGGAGGTCTTCTAGTCCAACCCCCTGCTTACCATTTCAGACAAATGGTTATCCAATCTCTTCTTAAAAACTTCCAGTGTTGGAGCATTCACAACATCTGGAGGCAAGATGTTCCACTGATTAATTGTTCTAACTGTCAGGAAACTTCTCCTTAGTTCTAGGTTGCTTCTCTCCTTAATTAGTTTTCACCTATTGCTGCTTCTCCTGCCCTCAGGTGCTTTGGAGAATAGCTTGACTCCCTGTTCTTTGTGGCAGCCCATGAGATACCAGAACAATGCTATCATGTCACCCCTAGTCCTTCTTTTCATTAAAGAATAGCTGTCTTCCGGTATTTTAGGGGCTGTCACAGAGAAGAGGGGGTCAACTTATTTTCCAAAGCACCCAGAGGGCAAGACAAGAAGTAATGGATGGAAGCTTGTTAAAGAGTGATCTAACCTGGAACTAAGGAGAAATTTCCTGACAATGAGAACAGTTAATCAGTGGAACAGCTTACCTCCCAGAGTTGTAGTAGCACTATTGCTGGAAGGCTTTAAGAAAAGATTGGACAACCATTTGTCTGGGATAGAACAAGATCTCCTGCCATGGGCAGGGAATTAGACTACAAAACCTCCAAGATTCCTTCCAGTCCTATGTTTCTGTGACTGCAGATTTTCTTCCTTGGTTTAGATTAGCTGGGCATGCATGGGCTTTCAGTTAAGGCTCCCTACCAGGGAGGGAGGGAACATCAGTAAAAGCATTTTTATTAGTAATTCTGTTTTCTAATAAAAAGGGAAAATATAAAGAAAAGGGAAATGACCGAAGAGAGAGATTTGAGGAACGAGAATCTCCAGAGAGAAAACGGCCAAAATACTTCAGAAATTCTGACAGGTATTGACACAGCCTTATGAAATAAGTCCTTGCAGCTGCTTCTATGTCTTTTTAAATGGCATGAGACTGTGATAAAATCAGTGTTTGAAATTAACTTATTTTACAATTATGTAATTTAAGTACTGGGATTGTTTTTGTGATAGCCCTTGAGATTTTAATGATAAAACAGGACATATGTTTTTAAAACAATTAAAGCTCAAAAGTATACTACAATTTTATTTTTAATGCGTTATTTTACTTTAAAATGAAAATATAATATTGAAAGAAAATGGCTTGATTTGTGTATTTACTACTTAGCCTTCTTAGTTACTGGGATTGCAAAAATTAGTTTGACCCAATGTAACTCATGTATTGTAAGAAAGTACATACACAGAGTTATTTAACATGTTACTGTCCCCAGGTCTGGCCTTGAACCTTTTGAGAGTTACTTCTTAAGTATTAAGATTCTCTTATATTGGTTATGTAAATTTAAAATATACTGGATTACAGATGCATGTCTTTCAGACTGAATTTGGCAAATGCCTATGCTGAAAGAAAAATGACAGCCTGGCTCCTAAGATTCTAGTTAA
The DNA here is from genome assembly GCA_009733165.1 of Naja naja. NCBI lineage: Eukaryota > Metazoa > Chordata > Lepidosauria > Squamata > Elapidae > Naja > Naja naja. The sequence goes on along the minus strand of CM019149.1, from coordinate 84,302,901 downwards.
CTATAAGCACGTATACAAAATGTACTGTGCATTGCTTAAAATGTCCCCACATGTATTTGTTTGCAGTGAGCGTAAGTCCACGGATAAAGGAAGAATGGAAAGCAATAACAAAGGAAGCCGAATGATGCAGGCTATGGGCTGGAAGGAAGGCTCGGGGCTAGGGCGCAATGAACAAGGCATGACCTCACCAGTAGAGGTATATTTCCTGTCTTTACAAATGAATGTTTACTGAACAGGCAGCATCTAGATCAGGGCTCTCAAACTTGTGGCCCGCGGCCCAGATGCATCATGCGCTGGCCACGCCCATGCCTGGTTTAGCAAAGGGGGAAAAAGTCCTAATATGTCACATGACATTGCCGTGATGACGTGGATTTGACACCCCTGATCTAGATGACCTTGGCTTTTCTTAAATAATTAAGTAATGTTATATCCAGCTAGTATTTGAACTGGAGATTACTATAAAATTCCATTTTGAGAAACCAAGCTGGGAAGTTGGAAAAACATCACAGGAGTAATATTCAAACTGCTTCTGTATTATTGTCAAGAAGAATTGCATGGATAAATCCATGTAGACACCAGTAATCAAGAATGACTTGAAAAATTACTTGATCTCTTCATTTGCAATGTTTGAGAGTCTTCACTGAAAAGCTACAGTATACAGAATAACATCAGTCTGAATAGTTTAATAGTACTACTTGAATATTAAAAGAGAGAGCAAGCGAGAGAGCAGGAAGATATAATTTGGGTGCATGGTCCAAAAATAATGTTTCTATCATGATAAAATTATTACTTGAAATATGCAGTTAGAAAGTGGAAGCAGCAAAAGTTATTTTTCATAATCTGAGCATATGGGATACAATCTCACTGCCTCATTTCCTTTGAACTCTATGGATTTTATGCAACTGGTCCCATGTAATTAGTTAAGGCATGATTATCTCAAGGATTTCCCCCCATTTCTTTCTGATCACTGAGGTCACGAAGCAAGTTTTCTTTTCTTTACATGAAACCCACCATAATTGCAGCATCCAAGATATTGCCTAACTGGAAGTTGATCTGGTACAGGTTACTGTAGAAACTTCCTGTCCAGAAAGTATCTAGTTGACTCTGGGATTAATGGCTCTGTGGTCTTTGGCCTGTTTATTTTAATAAGAATAGCTACCTTGAGGACTTAGTTGAAGAGAAAGAGTAGATATGTTGAAATCTGGGTGAAGCGCAGGCATTAAATTGATCTTGCATGTCAGAAATAAACTCTAGAATGAAATAAGCATAATATCATAAGTTAAATTTCTCCTCTCTTGCAGATAAGTAGCAAGGGAAGTAATACTGAATTTTTTTAGTACTTAATAATTATAGATAATTAAAAGAGATTGAAATATTATTTAAAAATCTATTTCTTCTCTGGCAATAAAAGCATAATTGTTTCAATGAGATTTATGTATCTTTTTCAGGCAGAAAATCGGAAGAAGGGAGCAGGCTTAGGAACCCAAGGAAGGCCCAGTAGAAGGCAATCTAATGAAACGTATCGAGATGCAGTGCGGAGAGTAATGTTTGCCCGCTACAAGGAACTTGAATAAATGTGGAAAGAAATCACACCAAACATCTTGTATCTTCCAGTCCTTTCTTTGTGTTCTTTTTGTAATTTTTTTTCTTTTTTGCTGCTGAAGTGTGTTTTGTTTTTTGTTTTTGAAATAAAACAGAAAAAAACATTTCTTTGTGGCTTCTTTCCCCACCCCATCCAATTTTTTGAGAAAAATTACTAGATGTATTAAATTATAGCATTATGGATTTTATACATACACACTCACTCACTCTCTATAAAAATATATATTAAAAATTCAGTTTATATTCTGCTATCTCGCCCTATCATACATTTGGTTGGAAAAATACTATAGCAAAGAAAGGGACAATATCTGAATGCTTTTCACTTGGAAGGCCCAGGGGTAGGGCCTTCTCTGTGGGAGCACCCACCCTGTGGAACCAGCTCCCCTTGGGTCTTCGCTTGGCCCTTGATCTCTGCTCCTTCTGCCAGGACCTGAAGACCTGGCTATTTCAGCAGGCCGGCCTGGACTGAACCAAGGGGAGGTGGTTTAAAGTAATTTTAATTGGTTTTAGTGTATTATTGGGCTTGTACTGTTTATTATTTTTTAAGTAGATTATTGTATTGTGCTTTTATATTGTGAGCCGCCCTGAGTCCTTAGGGAGAGAGGGCGGCATACATGTCTAATAAATTATTATTATTATATTATTATTATATAATACTGAGATACTATTGATAATGCTTAATATTCTCTTATGGGATTGAAGGGGGTGCATCCATCCTGCTGTCCATCCCCATTCTCAGTGATGTTTGATACTATTGTTCATGTATCCTTCTGGATTGACTTTCAGAGCTGAGGGTGGGAGAACACAGTGCTGTGGGGTTATTCTTCCTCCAGGGTAGGCTTCTGTTGTGGGTCAGAAGAGAAAGCTATAGCAGTACATTTCTTCTTTGTTGGATCAGTCAGGGCTCTGCTGTCTCTGCTGCTATTTAACTTAAATGAAGCTCTCCATCTGCATGGAGTTTATGCACTGATGATACTCAGTTAAACTACCCCTGCTCAACCAAATAAAGCTGTCAAGATACCCTCCCACTTTCTAGAAGCTGGAAGTGGAAAAACAAGATTAGGCTTAAACCTAGCAAATAGTTATGAATTTTAGATCTTCTGGATCTCCAGATCTTCCATCTTTAGTTTTAGATATATTCCTCCAGACAAAATTGTTGTGCAATTTGGGGAAAGGTTGTGCCCAGCCTCTTCCTAAGGAAAAGCTGTGGCCAATAGGGGCCTTGGCAAAAATCAGACTTGTGCATTATTTGTGACTATTGTTAGATCACAAACCTTATTCAGTCATTCAAATCTTGGTCACCTTCTTGAACTTTTATAATGTGCTGTCCTTAAAAACATTTGGTAGTTACAATTGGTTCCCACAACAGTTACAATGAATCACAATACACTCATGTAATACCTCTATTTTGTAAACTGGCTCCCTATTGTCTTCTGGGTACAATTCAAGGTGCTGTTTACAACCTATAAAGTTCTTTATGACATGGCCAGATTATTTTGGAGACTCCATATCTAAAATTATTTCTGCCCATTCTACAAAATTCAGTAAGGTTGGCATGCTCCAGATCCAGTGTCATTTTTTAAGTCTCAGAAAATGTGATTTCTATCATGATGGATTACTAGATCTGAAATTTGGATGGTCTCAATCCTATTGGCCTGTACACCATTGAAAATTTGGCTCCTTCCCTCAGGCATTGGGCAAGGGCTTTGAATTAGCTCATTTTACAATGGTTGAGAATGTAAATATGATTGTAGTTTGTCTTTGATCTTATTTTGGCTTTATTTTATTTTGGTATGTTATTTTTGTTCTTCATATTCTCTATTACTCAGAGTTATATTTATTAGTTGAACTGCTATGTACAATGAATAATAATAACCTCATGAATCACTACAGGTAGTCCTTAACTTACAATAGTTCATTTAGTGACTGTTCAAAGTTACAACAACACTGAAAAAAGTGACAGGACCATTTTTCACATTTACAACTTTTGTAGCATCCCCCCATGATCATGTGATCAAAATTCAGAAGCTTGGCAACTGATTCATTTATGACAGTCGTAGTGTCCCAAGATCATGTGATCACCTTTTGCAAGCTTGACAAAATCAATGGGGAAGCCAGATTCACTTATCAACTGCATTGATTCACTTAACAACTGTGGCAACAAGTCGTAAAATGGGGCAAAACTTAAATGTCTCAATGACAGAAATTTTGGGCTCAGTTGTGGTATTAAGTTGAAGACTAACTTGGTTCAGATTACCGTTCCATAGTTTTTATTTAAAGTACTCATTTTTGCAATTCATTTCAGTAATGCCATTTCTAAAAAGCATAAGTAGGTTAACTCAGTTTTTCAGACTTTTTAAACATTTCTGCATCTGGGTTTAAATGTTAAAAACCCCAGTCATGTTCTATTCCTTATAATTACTAATTACCAATAGTAAAAACCAGCCACATTGAATTCAGTTAAAAGTTTTTGTGGGGTAACAAAGAAACCGCTTGTGCCTATAATGCAAAGTTACAACTCCACATTTTCACTAAAGTGAGGTTCCAACATCGGTGAAACGGGCATCGAATAATAATGCGTGGGATGATGATGATGATAATAATAAAAATAAAATCAATTTACAGCCCAAGCCACTCTGTCTCATGCTAGCACTGTACGCCTTTGTTTTACCACAAGGGCCTCTCATATTACGTCGCCAACTTTATGAAATGGCTGAGATCGCCAGCAAGATCAGCCTCACAAGATGGTGGTCTACCCAGCCTCCCTAGCAAGAGACCGCAGAGATACTGAGACAGAATGAAAAGGCTAGGATTTATGCCGATAGGACAAAAGCAAACGCAAGACTAATATCGCGATTATCCTCGAGGGTCTTTTTTCTCCATAACGCGCGTTGGTGGGCTGGGAAACCAAAAGTACTACATCACCCAGAATGCTTCGCGAAATGAAAGACCGGCGCTTGCGTACGCTGCTTGCTGGAAGCTTCTAGGAGTCGAAGGAGGCGGTAGCAGGTGCTAAGAATTGTGGGTAGAAGACGGTGAGCTCGACGCTGGCGCCATTTTGTAGCCCTTGTGAGAAAGTGGCGCTTTTTGGTTGTAGTTTTGCGGCTGCTGCGGTGGCGGCGAGTCGTTATTCTCTTCACGGTGAGTACCAAACCTGAAGCTTATGACGTGAGAAAGGCTATTCAATATAAAGGTTGTAAGGAATCCATATTTGGCATTTGTCAAAACGATGGCGATAAATTTGCTCTTAAAAAGGCAATTAAGTTGTTAATTCGCTTTGGAGCTTTAAAAAATAGCCATTTCGGAGAAGCCCAAGGTGCTTAAAGGAGGCCCGCGGTCCACATTCTGCAGAGGGCGGGTCCCCATTGGTCGATCTGGTCAATAGGGATGAGTCGTCTTGTGGGGCGATTCGCTCATCCTCTTTTTTTCGGGGTTTGGGAAGCTAGTTGGGTGTACCTGCTTTGCAAGTCGCATATTTGCCTTCCCAGTTACCAGTCTTTGTAGGTCTTTTGGTTTCACATTTTTTGGGAGAGGTTGAGAATCGGCTACCATTAAATGCCCTCTGTACCTTGTGTAGAAAGTAATACCACAGGCTGTTAATTTACTCAGTGTCTATTTTTATGAGAGCTTCTGCCCCTTTGAACATATCTGGATTTGCTTTATGTAGGCAGTTCATTTCATTGACTGAGCTTTTTTTCTTCGTAGACACGGCATAGCCTTAAAGTATGGACGGCCATGTTTAGCTAGCATATATGATGTTATAGGGGCGGGTTTTTTTATAGCAAGCTTATGTAAAAATATTATACATTTTTTTAACAAACTTCTAGATTGATATTCTAATTAATCAAGAATTGAAGACAAGAGGATGGGTTCCGACAAACGGTATGTAATATTGATTTAAATGTTCAGATTATATTTTGAAGGCAAATCTGGTAAATAAAATTAGAACCATTTAGTTCAGTATTGATGTTCTGATTTGCACTGCAGTGTTGTTTTATTTATTACATTTATTTGCCTCCTATCACACCACGAGGTGACTTTGGAGGTATTATAGTGTTCTAATCCTTCAAATATTCTAGTCTTGTTCTGGAGCTCAGTATTAATTAAATGCAGGAGGAGAAAAGCATAACTCTCCTGTGTTATTTTCTTACCTTAGTCTGAAAAAAGCCACTTCAGCCAGTAGTTTCCTTCACGATCCCCATTGAAATGATGAGTGTTAACTCTTCTCAATCTGAGCTCCTTATGTTATTTTTTTTCTCAGATCATTGAGCTAGGGGTAGGGAAGGGACAAAGTGTTTTTAATAAACGAAGAAATGAAAGCTTTTTATACTTTAGGGCCATATGTCACTGACCTACTTCTACCTCTCAAAAGGTAAAGAGAATAAATAATTGATAATCTGTACATTGAGTAAATAAGATTAACATGGTAATACAGTTATTGATAAATGGATGCATTTTTCATACCAGCTGAAATGCTGGCTAAGGATGTCAGATAGTCCTCGACTTACAACCACAATTGAGCCCAAAATTTCTATTGCTAGGACAGCTAAGTAAGTGTTGCCTCATTTTGCAACCCTTCTTGCCATGGTTGTTAAGTGAATCAGTACAATTATTAAGTTATTAACAAGTGAACCTCACTTCCCCATTGATGTTGCTTGTCAGAAGGTTGCCAAAGTTGATCATACGGCTCTAGGACACTGCTACTGTCATAAATATATGCCCCTTGCCTAGTGTCTGTATTTTATCATGTGGATGCTACAATGGTCATAAGTGTGAAAAATGATTATAAGTCACTCAGTGCCATTATAACTTTGAATAATGAATGAATGGTTGTAAGTCAAAGTCTACTGCAAATTACTTTGGAGTAATAGAAAATGATAGATATAGTTTCACAGCCACATATTTAACAAAGAACTATAAACCTATGAGAACTATATGAAACTACTATAAAAGGGTATGAACAAAATCATTTTGAGATTTTTCTAGAATAATTTTGACTGTTCATTGATAGTTTGTCCACAATGTTTCAATATATTAGACTTATGATATTTGGAAATAAGTTCTGAGATATTCAGTGAAATGCATGGCAAGTCTCATTTGAGATTTTATTTTTCAAATTTCACATAAACTCCTGACACATGGCAGTTTAGGACACTCATAACTTTTGATCATGACAGTTAATAAGTATGAGTAAAGCTTTTATATCACAGGTACTAACAAATGTATTTTAGGAAGGAAATGCCAACAAATGAGCTGATAATCTATGAAGAGTGCTTTTAACCATTTTGACTAGAAAAATTGCCCAAGGAAATAACTTTTTTGAGTATTTTAAAAATCCCATTCAAATTAATGAAATCAGTAATTAATGCAAATAAAATCATCATGGTAAAAGCTATGGTCAAAATAGATTCTTATGGCTTATGTTGTTTTATGGCTCATTTCTGATGCATATACTTGTACAATGCACACTGTTTTCACATTTGGTAGTTTGAAAGGTAAACACTCTGTAAAATATAGTATACAATTGTGCATTTGACAGTTTTCCTGAAAAAGTATATGACTTTATTTGGCCCAGTATAAAAAAATTAAAAGAAATAAATATATGTACTTAGCAAGTAGCAGTCTTTTTATTCTAATTCTAAATAATTCTCAATTTTAACATGTGCTTACCTTTCCCTCATCTCCACCTCTTTTTTTGCCTATCTTCAACCAATGACATGACAGTAAGAGGGCAATCTTGGCCTGCTCCTTCATTTTATGCTCTTATTAAAGAGGAACCCTGAAGAATGTCATGTCAGCTGGAGAAAGTCAAATGATACTTTTTCATTTATTCTATCCTAAAGGCCAAACATTTGCACCATACATAATTGTATTCTGAGTTTGGAATTAAACAACAAGGTGTTCCAATATTGAATGTTTGTACATCCTTACTGAGTATTGGATGGATCATAAGGGTTTTTATGTATATGGTGTTAAATATGATTCATATATTCTTTCAGTGTCATTGCAGTTAAAGTTTTCTCAGTCGTTTGTTTGCAGTAAGACTGTCCAGATTTACCACTCTGGGCCGTCCTGGTCCTGCAGTTCTGGGATTGATGTATTTGGCTGGAAACTCACTACTAAACTGGAAGCAGTTTCTGGTATTCTAAGTATGATGTACTGAATGAAATAGGAGATTTCATCCTGAATTAATTTGGAACAAGATCATGTCTGAACAATCATGAACCACTTCCAGTTCAGAGGATTACTTTATAGCAGTTTCTGAACCATTTCTGGAATAAATGTCAGGGTTCTAGAAAAACCCAATTCCAATTAAGCCGACAATAAGAATGGTTCTATCGAGTGGAAAAACAGGTTTCAGAATTTTGTGGAACATTCCACCATGAGTACAGTAACTCTTACATATACAAAGTCACTTATTTAATAACCTACAATTGCTCAAGTTCAGTCATTTCCCCCATTTCCTAGGGATTTACTTTGTCTCTGTTTGGACCTCAGGGACCATTAAATTCATAATTTTAAATCCCATGGACCACTAATATGAATTTTTTTAAAAAGATAAATAGTATTTAGTGCAATATAAAAAATGCAAATATTTTTTCTGTGGACCAGCAAAATTTTCTTGCGGACCACCAGTGGTCCACGGACCACCAGTTGGTGACCACTGGTTTATAGTACAGGATTTACTAAAGTTTTTTCCTTCTCCATATAATTTTTTTTAAAAAATACAACTGGTTAGGTTCCTTTTTTAAACTTCCATTTGTTATAGCTTATTATGTAATGTTTAATTTACATATAATGCAAAGTAAGTTTTTAAAAATAAGTATAGGATCTTTGAACATAAAATATTTTTTTAAAGTAAAAGAAATTAAAAACGTACACGCAGACACAATAAGTTCTAAATAGACAAATCAAGAGTATGAGTTAATGTAATATAAAAACTCCATTCTCTTGACTAAGACTCACAGGGTTTTTAGAAGAAAAGGAATGCATGCATAGTATAATTAAATACTCCAAAAATGGCAAACATTTCCAACTACATGGTGATTTCCTTATACCATATAGTACTGTTTAGCTATTTGTTTTTTATTATGCAATCTTTGCATCGATGTTGCAGTTTTTGAGTTGTTTGACTTTATAAATTCTTTGTGCAGTGTGAGCAGAACTGAAAGGAGTGGAAGATATGGATCTATTATAGATAGAGAAGATCGAGATGAACGGGACTCCAGAAGCCGTCATCGGGATTCTGACTATAAAAGATCTAGTGAGGAGCGTAGAAATGACAGATACGATGATTATCGGGATTATGATAGTCGGGATTATGATGGCCGAGATTATGATGGTAGAGATTATGACAGCCCTGAGGTGAGATAGCTGATTACTATATTTTTTATTTTGGTTAAATAAATACATAGTATTCTTTTGTTAAAATTTATCAGTTGTATATTTCCTGGGTGGATTTAACCAGAAAGCAGTGGAAGAAGAAAAAAGCAGTGACAAAACTATCTCCTTGTCACGTGGACTACACAGATATGTTTCACCAGTAATCACATTTGATTTCAGGGAGTATGGAAAATATAGAAATGAGATTGTCAACATTTTATATTTAAATTAATCATAGAAAATATTTACAGAAGATTATAGTGGGAAACAATATTTTCCAATTATAATATTAGTCTGTATGAATAATGTTACAATGTCACTTAAATCTTTAATTTTTAAAATTAAAAGTTAATGGAGTTAATTTTGCATTACTATGGGAACAGTCTTATAAGAGCTGGATTTATTTGGCAGAGAGAGCGTGAACGTGAGCGACGTAATAGCGATAAATCAGAAGATGGTTATCATTCTGATGGAGACTATGGAGAACATGATTATAGAAATGACATAAATGATGAAAAAGAAAGCAAGACTATCATGTTGCGTGGGCTCCCTATTACTGTTACAGACTATGATGTAAGTAAGATTTTACTGTTAACTTAAACATTTTAATTTGCAGAATAATTCCTTCTTAGAGTCTGTACAGCACTGAAAGTGTCTTAATATTGTTTTATATTTCAGAAGTGAGTGTTTAACAATTATTTAAAGTAGCCTCCATGCCTTCTATCCAGTTGTTTTGCAGTTAGGAAGGATTCTTCTCTTCCCAAACTGGAGAGTTACTGATAGCTACTCCTCTGATTAAAAGGAAGCGTTTTGTTGAAATCCTTTGTGTGACTCCTATTATAGTCCCCACCCACCCCCAGTGACTTTCACAGGATTGCTCATTATTTATTTTGGCAGTTGTGAATCAATTTCAGAAGAGCATTGCGTCATAAATTCTGGAATGTATTTATTAATCTAACTTACATGGTCAAAATCTAAAATCTCTTGAAATGTTTTAGAAATGGATGCACATCATGTGTTTCCTCCCCCACCCCTTTCAGTTGTGTCCTGTTTTAAACTGCCCATAGTATTGATGAAGTTTCTCAGAAGTCATTTGCATTGCCAGTTTCCTATGACTGGTAAAATTTGATTGGCCCAAGTCACACAATTGACTTCATGCCCAAGGTGGGACTAGAACTCATGGTCTCATGACTTCTAGTCTAGTTTCTTAATTACTATACCGATCTTGGTCAGCTAGAGTGGTTAGGATCTACATAAAAGGATAAGTTTACATAGCTGAAGATTGGCACCTGTAAATTTTGAACCATATAACATGACATAACAGATTTTATTTCGTAAGGATTTCTAGATTATTTTAGGTCTATTCTAAATTACTTAGAATAATTATAAATTGTGGAGGTCATGTTAATACCAGACTGTTGTTTTCCTTTGTAGTTTTGCTTAGTTTGTGAACACTAATGGTATTAAAATTGCATACAGATACGAGAGATCATTGAATCCTGTGAAGGCCCTCGGCCTGCAGATGTGAGATTGATGAAGAGAAAGACAGGTGAGAATATTAACCTTATTTTTTTGGCACAGCCTTCCTCTTCCCCAGGCCTAAAACATTTTCCAAAAGTCCCCTTCACCTGCAAGTACAAAACAAAATGAAAGGTTTGCCATGGATAAGGAATTTAGCCTTTTGAAAGGCTATAGGTAGTGGAAGAAGCCTTCATTTTTTATATATATTTAAACATGTCGGTAAGTAACACCGTAAATTTGATTCTTAAATCTTAGTAATCCATTGCATGGTTATCTATCTTATTCAAGTAGCCTATTAATGCAGCTTGGTTTCCTTGCCATGGCAAAACAAGAAGCAAATTCAGAGTTGACGTCGCATTTATAAAACTGCTTTGTCATGAAGTAATGAAGCAGTTGGAGAGAGATTCACCTGTTTTAAAGGAACTGACTAACACAAGTATCCCGTCTATATCTGAATGCTGTCTCTAGGTGTAAGCCGTGGTTTCGCCTTCGTGGAGTTTTATCACTTTCAAGATGCTACCAGCTGGATGGAAGCCAATCAGGTTGCTTCACTCACAAAGTCTAGATAATTCCTGAACATGGAACAAGTCTGTACAGTTTTTAAAAAGGAATAAATAAAAAAACTGAATGAAGGAGTGGTTTGATTTAAAAATTATAATTTCCTTAAACTGAAATGCTTTGTATATATTAAAATTTTTGTTAAAATTTCATACCATTGCCCCAAAATACAGTTGGACCATTTACCTTCTATAAAATGTTTGCTATCTCAGTGTTTCAAGTAATTGATCTTTGACTTATTTTTTTAAAAACTAGAAAGACTTTTCCGATGTATGCTATCAGTAACTATAAAACAAAATTTATAGGTTATATAGAGATAACTGGAAAGACATTTTCAGTACAACTTAACAAGTAATGTTTCTAAAGGCATTGGAGTGCTTTTAAAATGAATATAAATAATCTAAACAAGAAACAAACTATAAAGGAATTAAAATGTATATTTCCAAGATATTGATATATTGATATTTTAATTCAGCAGTTAATAGCAGAACTACTATTTTTACTGCATTGCTGTCAAGCTAGAACTGGGCTTCTGGACCAAACTAAAAACATAAGGAGCAAAACTAGTTATTTCATTATAAAATCTGAAAAATATTTTAATATGAATTTTAATACTTCTTTAAAAAATATTAAATGTTTGAATACTTTCTCTTAAGTTCATATTGTAGCCTACAATTAAGTTGAAGAAATAACCAATTGTTGCATGCAACAAGTGATTTATGCAACATGCAGTTGTGGTCCATGAACCTGGACAAATTAGGGTAGCAAATTATGAAATCACAATTTTAATATATACAAAGCTGTGTCAATTTTCATCTTGAATCCTTTCAAATCCACTCCAACATAACCACGCTAGTGTTAGGGAAAAAATAGTTGAGCCTCCCTATTGGCCCTGTTGCTGTTAACTGTCAAACAAACATGATATATTGTAAATATGCCAACATACTTTGTTTGTGTGCATATTCCAGTTTTGGGCCATTTTCTCATTTTCCTAGTGTAGCAATAAAAGATGAAATTTGCACCATAGGCCTGCTCGATCTTTTTAAGCTCTTACTATTTCTTATTAGAATTTGACTTACTGAAGTCAGCTCTTATTTTAAGATTAGATCATTGTTTCGTCAACATACACAACCCCTGGACACATTTAAAGGTGCATCTCTCTGAAGAGCTGTAAAGGACTTGCAGGATTTAGAGGGGATACAGGTTTTGGATATTCAAGAACAAAATTTAAAATTCAGAAACTTGGCTTCTTTCTATACATTTAAATAGTTTATTCAGTACTCTGCTAAGTATGAAGGGGCACTCAAAGCAAAACAAATCATTACTGTACTGGCAAAAAAAGTCAGTGGCAGTTGAATTTGGTTATTAAGTATTAGGATATTGTATCTTTTCTTCCTATTCACATGGCAGCTTTTTCATACAGCATGTTAGCCAGAAAACAGTTATGCTGAACATGTGTTCAGTACCTGACTTAATTTAGCTTCTTAGAAGTATAAGGTCATCTTGACAAGAATTATTTTACTTTCAAGGGTACATCATGAAGAAAACAACTGAAAACAATTCATATGTTTTGAAGTTATAAAATTCTAGTCCTGGGGAAAGAAGTGAAGCAGTCACTTAATACAGTGTATTAAAGCAGTGTTTTGCTATGTCTTTAAGAATCTCGATCTCCTTAGAGACACTTCCTGGTTCCATGTCAGCACTTAGTTTTGGCAGCTTGATCAACCTTCCCTGATTCTGTTTGCTTTCACTGCACATCCCATTTTCTTACTGCCCATGTCCTGCAGGATTGGATGGGCAGAGTGTAGGAGGCGGTGGTTGGTTCTCTGCATCCTCCCCATATTTGTCCATTTAGTTCATGAGCACTGAATCCTCCGAAGTGTGCTCTACCATGGGAAAATCGACACATGTTCTGTGATACCGGAATAACTAAATGTGCTTTTTTTGCAGAAAAAACTGTTGGTTCAAGGGAAACAAATTGCAATGCATTACAGCAACCCCAGACCTAAATTTGAAGACTGGCTTTGTAACAAGGTATGGTGATGTTTACAAAGGCATTTTTAACACGCACATATTTTTACTAACTGCCCATCTCTCTCAATGTATTTTAACAGATTACATTGTAATTAGCCATTCTCATACTATTTACTTCTACTAACGGATCAAATATCTGAACTTCAGATAGTATTAAAAAGCTTAGCATGAAGCAATTTATAACCAGTGCTAAAAAGTAAATAGCATTTAATAAAAACATGTATGTTAATGTGGAAATAGCCATCATGATCATTACTATAGGTGACATGGTATTTAAAATGAGAACTTCACATTTAGAGTGAGGATGCTGTTTCTTCTGAATTTGAAATAACCAAATTGCTCTCTTGTTTTTGTTCTTTTACATAATGCTACTTAACCAATCAACTATTAATTAAAACATTTATAAAGGAGAAAAAGAATCCATTGGAGTTGGGTAACTTATACATTCAAATAAAAAAAATCTGAAATAAATTGTAAACATATTTTTACATTACTCACAACATCAATGGATCCAGTAGCTGAATATCCTCTATTAGCCTGAAGAGCTTTCCTACACAAAGACAAATCTAAAATAACAGCAATAGGTTTACTTCATTATAGCCCATGAATGTAAAAACACACTTCTCAGTGTATTGACTTGAAGTATCTTCTTGAACTACATATTCACCTTATAGCTTGTCTTCAGCACTCAAAAAGCAAACAGTGTAGAAGTAGTTGGCAATTTGAAAACTGCAGCAGGTCTTAGTATCTATAATGCACATGTATTTGGGAATCTCAGTAAAAGAAATGACAAACATAGGACAGCTCACAAATTACTTTCTCCACAGTGGAGGAAAGAAGATAATTGCCATAAATTTGCCTACAGGTAACCCCTAACTTATCAATAATTCGTTCATTAATAGTGCAGTGGGGCTAAACAAGTGATATTTCAATTGGCTTTTGAAGGATCAGTCTTTTCAGTGCCCCCACAGTCATGTCATTCAGACACTTGGCATCTGGCTTACACTTTATAGTTTTAGCCTCCTGCAGTCATAGTCATTTTCTGATCTTTTTACAAGCAAAGTTAATTGGAAAGCTGGCAGCAAGAGTTGTAATTTCTTCCTGCCTTCCTACACTAATGCTTTCCCTTTGGCTTTCCTTGCCACATCAACCATCCCCCGGTCTTTTACACTCATACCATACCATCCATACACCAGCCTCCCTGTGCTTGTGCCCTGTCCTGCCATTTATCCTGAGCGTTTCTGCACTTTTCATCTTGTACCATCCATTCCCCTACGCCCCCGTGTTCATGTGCTTCTGGCTTGCACCAAGTCTACCAAGCTATTTTCCTGGCCTTCACACAGCCTCTGCCAACCCTTTCCAGGGATTGCCCTGGACTTTCCCACCCTGTATGAATATTTTTTATGGATGAATAGGCAGTAGGGATAAGTTGTCTCCCCTTCGTCTATTTATTTTACCTAAGGCACCAATCACAAAATAAATGACCCTGGACAGTTTACATGTTAAACAATCAGTAAATACCTAAAATCATTGTAATTATTAGCAATTAAGTATATCAAAAACTATTAAAAGCTAGGGTAAAGTAAGTGAAGGATGTCAACAATAGTGAAGCCACTTCTCTGTTACTTAACTAAAGAAAGCAAAGATGGAATGTAACTTGCTCTGTTAATTATATGCCCTTCTATGATCTGGAATATATTTTTAGCCAATCAAAAGATGCTAAAACATTTGAAACAGCATTCAGAGAAGTGCCTTGTTTTGTTCTGAGCTCAGAGTTCCTCGATCTATTAAGCTTAGAACACTGGAACAATGCTTAAGAGTTTTAAATATACTTATAAATAGATTTTAGTGAATAGGATTAGTATGCATCCCAGATTCATAAGTAGACAGTAGAGAAAAGATAAAAAGAAACAGAAGAAATTTTCACTTTCCGATATAGCAGATAAAAGCAATAACTTGCATTTTTACAAATGTCAACATTTTAAGATTTTACATTTAAATATAGAAGGGAAACATCAGCCATTCCATTACCCTTCAATTAAAATGAACAACTGCATAATGGTAGAGAAAGAGTTCCTGACCTTTGAACCAGGAATTGAACATTAAAATTAAACAAGTATAAATTCCTGCTTAAATATTAGCTCATACCTAGCTTTCCAAAAAGTCATTACATTAATTTCTTCCATTTATACATAATTTTTATTTTAATACTGAAGGTATTTGTTTCAGAGTATTGGATTTAGAAATAAAATAGTTTTGTAACACCATTTCTCATATCTCTGAATGCTTCTTGGACCATGAAGACCTTAAAAATATGCAGAGCTTAATGTTGAAAATTGTAACTCCAGGAACTGAAGCATTCCCAGAAATCATAGTGTTTGATATTAATTTTGTTTAGTTAACTCTAGTGTCCTGATAGGACTGTGGAATTGAATTAATCATCAAGCTCGTGGGTGCCAAAGCAAACTCCTAAGTTCCAAATGTGTTGTTATTGTAATTGCTTACTGGGTAATAAATGGATATTAATAGTTTTATTCAATAATGACATGAAGCCACCGTCACGGGATATTTTAAAAACAATGTTATAGGTATGGTCTGTCCTACAGAATGTTTGATCAGGTGTATAATCTAAAATGTAATGGGTTTGTTTATTTGTTAGTGCTGCCTTTACAACTTCAGGAGGCGACTAAAATGCTTCCGTTGTGGAGCAGATAAATTTGGTAAGTTCTGTTTGAATAAGTTATATTAAACATTTTTATTTCACAATTGAACTGCATGTAATTCCATTTCTGACATGGTAGAGGTCTATTGATGTCATAACACAAGGTTCTTGATTATTAAGCTTGTTTTTCCACCTGTTTTGCAATGAAGATTCAGAACAGGAAGTGCCACCTGGAGGACCAGAAGCTGTACAGTCTGTGGATTACTACTGTGATAGTAAGTTAATTCTTATTGTACAGGAAAAATAGGTTAGCTTTGAGGTATGTCTTTGTGGCATGCAGAAATCAATCCAGATTCTTTTGTAGGAAGGGGCTGTTTACAACTCAAATTCACAAGAGGTAAAAAATCAAGTTATAAAGCTGCTGGAGAAATGAGTAACCTGACAACATATGAGAGATATGACTTTTTATTAGCTTTTATTGTCAAATCTTGGAATACATTTTTTCATTTCTTCCCAGCATAGCTCTTGTTCCTCTGTCAGTCAGCAGCTGCTTCAGAATAGTCCTTCCTTATAGCCTTAGTGCTTAATATTGTTTTTTGCAGCATCTTTATTTACCTTAAAGAGAATTACATGTGAATTGTTTTACCATTTTAATTAAACTGAAATCATTGTCCTTCCCTACTCCTGCTTTGGAAAGTGTGGAATTGTATTAGCATGAATTACAGTAGATAATCTAACATACATAGCTGCATTATATCAATAAATCTCTGGTCTTTTTCAGAATTTTATAAATATGTAGTTTTTCCTTGCTTATGCATTATAGACTGCTGTGTATATCTCTTCTTTGTTATTGTATTGTGGATAAACAAGTGATAACCATATCTTTATGTTCCCACAGCTCTTATTCTGAGAAATATAGCTCCTCATACAGTAGTAGAATCAATCATGACAGCTCTATCACCATATGCTTCACTGGCAGTAAATAATATCCGCCTTATTAAAGACAAACAGACCCAGCAGAACAGAGGCTTTGCTTTTGTACAGTTGTCTTCAGCCATGGTAAGGTGTATTGTATTGTATTTCAGTATTTAAATTGGTGTGTATTCAATATTAAATTATGTATATATTTCCTAACATTCAAGTACAGTTTAGACGTGAACAATTTTTTTATTTGCATAAGTAATAAAATCAAATACCTTCAGATTTATTTTCCTGATAAAAATATGTACATGATTTAATAGGTATAATAATTATTAATCTATGTCCATAATGTTAATATCCTGATATGTGTTTTTTTAATGTCAAGCTCTGAATTTATACAAAACCTTACCTGAATTGAATAAATAAATGCATTGTACTGTTTTTTTCCTTATGAAGTTTTGATAGTTGAATTTTTTTTCTTATAAATCCTTTTTGACAGTGGTTGTATATAACAATTTAAACTTTGTCTCATACCAACAATTACTTTTCTTAGGATGCTTCTCAGCTGTTGCAGATTTTACAGTGTCTTCAGCCACCTCTGAAAATAGATGGCAAAACGATTGGTGTGGATTTTGCAAAAAGTGCTAGAAAGTGAGTTATACTACTAAAGTTGTGTTTCAAATCTTCAATTGCAGTATAATTAGAAAGTTACATTGCTGCTTTATTGCTTAACTTAATAAGTTTTACAAAGAAAACCAGTTTTATGTCTTTCTGTGTGTGTATTCATTAAATATACTAGTAGTAGCATTTAAATTCAGCTAAAGGTTTGGAGTTAAGCATTTATAAGTAATGGAATAAAAAATCTTCAATTTATCTTCTTACTCTGTGTAAAAATCTATTCCGATTTCCAGAAAATACAGAGTGGGGAAACTTGTGCAATTAGTTCATCAACAGTTGAGGCACCTTGTAAATTTCTTGTAATTTATTTTGAAGCTCCACATGATTTCTAGTAATGTTGCCTATGAAATAAACAACTTTTTATTTTTCAGGGATTTGCTTCTCCCAGATGGCAATCGTGTCAGTGCTTTCTCTGTTGCTAGCACAGCCATTGCTGCTGCTCAGTGGTCATCAACCCAGGTAGGAATTTGTTTTTAAAGTTGCTGATTCCTGAATCTACAGTATAGCATCTATGGATTCTTCTCTTGGCCTTGCAGGCCCCATGGAGTCTACTTGGTTGCATTTTAATTTTCAAAAGTTACGTTGTTTTCAAAGTGAGAGTTAGCATGCTATAAAACATTGATAAAATCAAACATAAATTGTCATTCATTCTTCCTATTTCTAAAACTACCCATGTTGCTCAGGGACATATCCATCAGTGCTTTG
Organism: Naja naja; assembly: GCA_009733165.1. Lineage (NCBI taxonomy): Eukaryota > Metazoa > Chordata > Lepidosauria > Squamata > Elapidae > Naja > Naja naja. The sequence goes on along the minus strand of CM019149.1, from coordinate 84,284,837 downwards.
AATATGAATAGATTTCATTTTAGTGAATAAAAATGATAATGGGTTGTAGCTCAGTGCTTGTTTATAAATATGTCAAGGAAAAGGAAATAAAAATGAGGTTGCAGCATCCTGAGAAACTGGGTTTTAGAGAGCAGCCTCATCGATTTCCTTTTAATGGATAAGAGTTGAATGTCTTTAAGGTTTTATGTTGACCATGCTTTCAAAATTTAAAAAATGTGCCACCTTAAAAACTTAGAAATTTCTATGCTAGTGGAAAGCAAGATTTCAGTACTGATATCAGCATTACTAATTAGTCATTTTCTTTAATTTGTAGCCTCAGAGTGGAGAAGGTGGCTCTGTTGATTTCAACTACCTTCAACTTGGGCAGGATGGTTACAACCAGTACACTCAGGTATGTGTAAATAGTACTAGAAACTAAGACTTGGAAGTTCTTGGGAGGAAAGTGTTCTGCACACTTTAAAGGTGCTTTTTCAAGAGGCAACTGGACTTCCTGGTTTTTCTTCAAAGACGTTTCGCTTCTCATCCAAGAAGCTTCTTCAACTCTGACTGGATGGTGGGGAAATCAGAGCTGAAGAAGCTTCTTGGATGAGAAGCGAAATGTCTTTGAAGAAAAACCAGAAAGTCCAGTTGCCTCTTGAAAAAGCACCTTTGGGACAATCGTTACCTGGATGACTGAGAATCTCCGTAGACATTTGTATACTTTAAACTACCTCTTAGGAAGATTGGACCATAAACTTCATGACATGGTGAAAATTTGGGCAGGTGAGGCAATGTAAATATACTAACTATTAATACAGAACTAATACAGAAGAAAATATTAACTATTAAAATGCATAAAGGTGCATTATAAAGCCACTAACAAGGAGCAGTACAAAGCGTGAAAAAAAATGCAGTATAAAAGCCAGTCAAAATAAGCTAGATGAACAACAAAACTAGGCTGAAGTGATAGCAGTGTAAAAGATAAGATGATTGTGATGATAGATCATCATAATGATCTCTTAACCTGGCCCTGAAATTAATGGGATATTGGTACTTCGTGAATTTATGTGGATTTATATGTCCAGAAAGTCACAATTAAAAAGGCCTTCTTTCTGATAGTCAACCAGGGTGGGATTCAAATTTCTTAACAACTGGTTCTGTAGGCATGGCCTAATTTGTGGGTATGGCTGGGTGGGCGTGGATTATTGACTGGACATGGTTTGGTGGTCATGTGACTGGGAGGGCGTGGCTTGGCAATGTGATGGGTGGGCATGGCTAGATGGCTATGTGACTGGCAAACCAAATATAAATGGTCCTTGCTTAATGGCCAGTTGTTTAGCAATTGTTCTAATTTACAACTGACCTCTCCAGAGCTACTTGACCTGTTTTTGGTGTTTTGACAGCCACGCACGCATGTGCACACGTGTACACACACACACACACACACACACACATGACCACTTACAATATCCCACACAATCTTGTGATTGGTTTTCTATGTTTTTTGCCAGTTTCCAACAATTCCTTCTGGTTTCTGGTTAAAAATGCCCATTGGGGAAAATGGACTTGTTTAATAACCACAGTGTTTGCTTAATGACCACAAGGTTCACTTAATGACCATGGTGTTTGCCTAACCTGGGGTCTGGGATCTTAAACACTCGACATTTTTCTATTTTCTTTTAAACTGGTCTCTCTTTTTCTCTTTTTTTCTTTCTCCCTTTTTCTCTCTCTCATCTCTGTCTTGTCTCTCTCTTTCTGTCCCTCCCTCCTTTCTGTGTGTGTGTGTCTCTCTCTCTCCAGCAATCTGGGCTGAAGCAGAATTAAACCATATCTGCTCCTTTTGTTTTCTGAATGGATTTTATAGGAAGGAGACTTAATTTCACATGCACACACACCAGCCATTTCCCACTCGATCTCCCTCATTAAGGAAGCATGGAGGACATAGTCAGCAACAGCAAAACTAACTCAATATCTTCCAAATGGAATAAGCGCAGACTCTGGGTGGTGTGGGGGAGGAGAGAAAGGGATTCTCCAAACAGGCAGGGCCAGCCAGGGGCACGACTTGCCAGTTCTCCAAACTGGGCAGATTCTATAGAACCGGTGAGAACCAGTAGAATCCCACCCCTATAGTCATCCTTTTAAGTTCAAAATAAAAGAACAATTGGAGGAGGGGAACTATACTTCTGTTCTCCTGATTTGAATGCTTAATTGTGCTTGCACATCCATGCCCAGCGATTAAGCCTCTGACCTATAAGGGCTGTACAGACCTGCCATTTAAAATCTTTTTCTAACTTTCCAAACCTGGGGAAACACTACAAGGTAGATGCTGTGCTGTCACTTTTAAGAAATAAATAAATTTCTAATTTGAATTTCTGCTACAGTAGTTCTTAATTTACTATATACAGTGGAACCTCTTATCTTAATTCACTGCTTGATGTTCATAGGATTATCAGCAATTTTATCAGAATCAATCAGGAACATCGGACACAGATACAACTACAACTTCTGGTAATGTTTCCTCTTTGTGTCACAGAAACAAACACTTTTTTCATAAATTTGTATTAGTATCTTAATTGGCTTGATTCTGGCTTGAGTAGTAAATTGATGGTTTGTCATGAGTGTCTTTAGAACAGCATTCATCTTTCAGGTAAACCCCAACTAAGGGACTTGATTTAATTTTAATGGTCTGCATGAAGTATTGTGGCAGGTACTCAAAATAGTTAATAGTATTTATTTATTTATTTATTTATTTATTTATTTATTTATTTATTTATTTATTTATTTATTCGACTTGTATGCCGCCCCCTCTCCGAAAGGACTCGGGGCAGCTCACAGCTAAAAATACAAAAATAAATTACCTTAAAAACATATTAAACAATTACAAGCCAAATTAGAATTAAAAACCCCAAAGTTAAAATAAACAAGCCCCCAGAGGGTCAGCACAGCCCGGATTGTAAAAATAGCCAGGTCTTTAAATTGTGGCGGAAGGTGCGGAGGTCGGGAGCCAGCTGGAGCTCTGGCGGAAGAAGATTCCATAAAGTGGGAGCCGTCACAGAATAGGCCCTCCCCCGGGTCGCCGCCAAGCGACATTGAGTCGCAGACAGCACCCCGAGGAGACCCCGTCTCTGTGCCCGTACTGGGTGGTTGGTATTTTATGCTGGGAGGAGTCGTTCTTGTAAATATCCTGGACCCATGCCATGTAGGACTTTGAATGTTAACACCAAAACCTTGAATAGTAATCCTCCCCCAGGAAATTAAATTGCTAATCATTTTAAATTTATTATTACTATTACTATCAAGGCACTCCAATGAGTTCTATCAGTACTATTCTAGATTTTTAGGTTTTTATAGATTTCCAATGAACTATGTTTTGGCAGGTGGTCCAAGTACTGCTGGTACAACTACAGCTGCTGTTGTTTCCCAGAGTCCTCAGTTATATAATCAACAGACCACTTCAGCTGATACACCGGTAAATTCTGTTGTCTTCTATTGTAAAAATATTGGTTTAGTGTAGAGCTTCATTGCATGGATGCAGTGTGAAATTATTTTAATAAATATACATTTTAATTTTAGCACTATTCAAATTATACCAATTGTCTATTTGGTTGCACAGGTATTGATTTGTGGATTAAGATGTATTGATTTGCCTGAGATAGTAATTGAGTAGAAATTGCATTGTGGGTCTTGTATGTGCAAAACTAGCCTTCTTAAGAGCTGTTTATTATTGATCTTAGTATAATAATTTTTGCGTAAGTGTTAATATGTCTGAATAACACACATAAACCTAAATTGCTTATTCCGAGTATAACATCTTGAAGAAAATTTATGTATTTTTTAATAAATGCTATGGTTTTCTAAGTTTATAATTTCTTTCTGCAGGCGCAAGCTGCACAACCAAGTACCAGTTCTCAAGTGTCATCCAGTTCTCCAACTGGTATAATTCCTGGCACCAAGTATGGTGAGATTAACTACTGCTAGATGAAGAATTGGATAGTGGAAAATAATTATTGCTTCCTTTTCCAATCAGTATTTATATTTATTCAGTTTATTGTTTTCCTGAGATATAAATCCAGAAGGTTACACTTCCTTTCTGATGGATTGGGGAAAGTATGGGACAGTGGTGGGATTAAACTACTTCTTAAAAATAAATGGACATTGAAGGGAAGTAAAAGAAATTACTTATTTGTTTCACTATTCAGCAGAATTCTAAGGCAGTGTTTTCTCTGACCTACATTTAGATCAGTATTGGTGTGCATGCTAGTTACATCTCCCCATATTCTTGAATTAAGATAACATTTTTGGTTTTCTAGAAAAGCAATAGTTTAAGTAATTTATCCATTCAACTTGCAGCCATTCCAGACACTTCAACGTATCAGTATGATGAATCTTCAGGTTTCTACTATGATCCTGTGACTGGATTATATTATGACCCAAATTCTCAGGTATACAACTCCTTATTTTTTCTTAAGTGTAAAAGTACTCTAGAGTTGGACATGTAGACACTTGAGAAACGTCAATATGTTACGTTATATTGATCTAGTTTATATATCTGCCGTTGTTTTGGACAGCTAGTTTAGAATGTACATGGACCAATGAATTCTGACATGTTTGTTTGCTGTACTGGATCACAAAAATATATATTTTGTTCAAAGATGTAGTGTGATCATTTTAGCCAGTAAGCCTTTAGCATCAAATTCATTTTGAGTATTATTGGAAGTAATTTATAGCTATGTAGAAATGATGATAATACAAATTCATGTAACATTTTATTTGCAGATATTATGGCTACAAATTACATTCTTTAATATAACTTACAACTTCATTTCAACTTAGTTAGAAAGTAAAAGTATTTTTTTCAGCGTGAAAAATAAATACTTTGCTTTTTTTCAGTATTATTACAATGCTGTTACACAACAATATCTGTACTGGGATGGTGAGAAAGAGACTTATATGCCTGCTGCAGAAGGAACATCATATCAGCAAAATAATGCACCTTTAGCCAAAGAAGGAAAAGAAAAGAAAGAGAAACCCAAGAGTAAAACTGCTCAACAGGTGATAATTAAAATGAAAGTTGCTAAGTCCAGTATTCTGTTTGATATAAGTGGCATGGAAAGCCACTTATATGCAAGTCCCATGGAAAGCTATGTGGTATAAACCAGCGGTTGCCAACTGGTGGGCCATGGCAGAGAAATCTTACCCCCAGAGCAACCTCCCCAAAGCAATTAATCCAGGCTGCAGAGAAACACAAGGCTGCACGGGAACCCTCCCCACCCCCTCACTCCTTACCCGGCAAACTTGCCTGGTAAATTGCTATTTTCCCTTTTTTCCAACCATCAGCTGTTCTGTGCTGGGAGATTTAGATTAGGAAGCAGGAAATGGTTGGATTTCTTGCTTCCTAGCTAGTCTTTAGATCTTCGGCTCTGCTTTTAACCACAGCCGAACCTCCCTTAGAACTGAAGGTTCTATTATTCAGTGCAGACTCACGACAAGAACATTTGAGAGATTGAGCTAGCCAATGGCAGATAGATCATTGAATGATTCTGTGAGCAACTCAATCTGCCCGCCTGTTTTGCCTGATTTTGAGTAAAAGTTGTTCTTTTTGATAAAAAATTCAATATTTATGTAAATATAATATTTACATACAAGCCATGCCCAGCCAATCACACCAAGCCACACCCACAAATTAGGCCACGCCCACAGAACTGGTTAGTGGTCCCTGGTATTTAAAATTATGAGTTTGGTGGTCCCTGAGATCCAAAAGGTTGGCGACCCCTGGTATAAACGACAGGAAGAAAAAAGAATTGTGTAAAAGAAGCAATGAATGAGTAGCTAGAAAATAGTGACACTGTTATTTAAAGACTAGATATTGCTGTTTGAATTGAGGAAAATAGTTTTAATTTCTAACCATGTATTGAAAGTTCACTATAGTAGAGATTTTCAAATATGTCTTTTCACCTGATAATTTACAAAGAACACTTGTGGGGATAACCTAAAATGCTATGATGGCAGAAAAAGAAATATATGGAGTGGAAATGTTAACTTTGGTTTAATAAACACACAGTCTGAATTAACTGAATTCTTCCTGTTCAGATTGCTAAAGACATGGAACGTTGGGCTAAGAGCTTAAACAAGCAGAAGGAGAACTTCAAGAACAGCTTTCAGCCCCTGAATGCAAGAGAAGAAGAAAGAAGAGAATCTGCAGCAGCAGATGCTGGTTTTGCTCTCTTTGAGAAAAAGGTAAAATGTTGACTGCTGCTAGCTCAAGAATGCAAAAGAAATCAATCATATGAAGATTTTGGGTTTACCAAAGAGATTGGTTTCTTCTTACAAAAGATTTTGATTTCTTTTTCTAGGGCACCTTGTCTGAGCGACAACAAATAATAACAGAAGTGATAAAGAATGGTGATGATGACAATCCATTGAAAGTGAGTGTACAGTATTATACCATAAGGTGGCAATACTTATATGGATACGAGATTGGATCAATCTAAGAAACAAAAGAATATTAACCATAGAGGGACATGACTTACAAAGAGGATGGCATGCCTTCCTGTGGGATAAAGAAAACAAACCGCATCTATACTTTTATAGACATAAAAGACGTGCTGATACAATCATGGAGACAAATAAAAAATAAATATCTGAAAATTCCAAACTGGACATCCCCCTTGGAAGCGGTAGTCCACCCTAATATAACGGAGGTTAAGAAAACGGCCAGGTACAGCGAAATTTTAGACAAACAAGGGAATCTAAAGAGTAGGCAGGAATTGGAAAGACAGGGAATAAAATTGGACTGGTGGACTTATATGCAAATACAAACAAGATATTAAAAAGACAGGAATTTGGAATAGACAATGAATTACAAAAATTAGATAAAATTCTGTTTGGCTCAGATGAAAAATTATTATCTAAAATATATAAACACTTATTAGAATGGGATAGAGCAGAGGAGATTCTAAAAGGATCAATGATTGCATGGTGTAGAAATTTTGGACATACTATTGAATTAGAACTGGGAAAAGATTTGGAACACCAATTATAAAATAAAATTGGCGGCTTACAAGGAAAACCAACATAAAATGTTCTATCGTTGGCATATGGCACCTTCACGATTGGCTAAGATCTACCCAAACCTAAAACCAAATTGCTGGAAGTGTGGACATCAACAAGGTACCTTTTTTCATTCTTGGTGGTCATGCCCCGAAGCGAAGAAATATTGGAAAGTGATTTATATGTGGTTAGAGGAGTTAATTGAAAATAAAATTGATTTTGTCCCGGAACTATTCCTCTTATGAATAATAAAAAGAAACTGTAACAGGAAGATAAAATATCTTATATTACACGTAGTAACAGCAGCCAGAATCTCCTATGTCCAGTACTGGAAGAAAAGTGCTGTACCTCCCGAAGATTTAATAATTAAAAACTTCGAGTGCGTGGAAATGGACAAATTAACTATGGAACTAAAAGGGAAAGCTGACATGGAATACAATGCAATGTGGGAAACTTGGTATATTAGGATTGACAATAGACATAAGAATAGAAAATGTAAATAATGTATATAATAGTTATGAGGGTATGGAAGTAGTGTGTATTGACAAATTGGATAGGATGTATAAATGTATATAGTCACAGTACTGTTCAACTAGTAATGGTATTATGTATAAACGGGAAAACCCAATAAAGTTTTGGGGGAAAAAAGTGAGTCACCTTTGTGATTTTGCTTAATTGTTTAAAATGGAATCCCTATATCGTGTTGTTCTTTGAAGCAATCTACTTATCTCCTGCTGCCCTTTCAGTAATTTATTGACTACAATTGTTCAATGTTATTTTACAGCGCGGTTTAGTGGCTGCTTACAGTGGGGATAGTGACAATGAAGAAGACTTCTTGGAGAGATTGGAGAATGAGGAAGAAAAGTTAACGGATTGGAAAAAGTTAGCATGTTTGTTATGTAGAAGACAATTTCCCAACAAGGAAGCTCTTGTTAGGCATCAGCAGCTTTCTGATCTCCATAAGGTAACATCCTATTTCAAATCAATATATCCAATACCAATAAAGGAAAATATTTGTAGCTCTGGGTTGAAACGAGGGGTCTTTGGTGCTCTCTGAGCTTGCTTGTATTTTTGTATCTATTAATGTACTTATAGACTTAAATTTGTGTGCCGCTTCTTCAGCAACTAGACAGCCAGAATATAGTAGTAATGATGATAGGGTTTTTTCTGGTGTTCAATCATTTCTGATTCTTGAACACTGTCTGGACAAGGCCCTGCAGTTTTTTCAATATATAAAATGAACAAGCAACATTTATAGAATGCAGAGAACTTTATAAATGCACAATATGAGGCCCTAGGCCCGTGATGGTGAACCCATGGCACACGTACCACAGGTGACACCTAGAGCTATTTGTGCCAGCATGCAAGCCGCAGGCAAACTTAACTCACTGCGCACGCGTGCACCTCACAGCTGATTTTTGGCCTGTTGGGGGGCATTTTTGGTCTCCCAGAAGCGGGAGGAAGGCCTCTGCAGGCTTTGCAGGCCAAAATAGGCCCGTTTCATCACTTCCTGTATTTCCGGAAATACAGGAAGTGATGAAATGGGCACATTTTTCAGCCTGCAGAGGCCTTCCTCAAGCCTCTGGGAGGCCAAAAAAGGCCTCAAACGGCCAGAAAATCATCTGTGAGGTGCAGGTAAAGGGGGGATTGCAGACACATGCACAGGGGGCAGGGTGCACACATTGCCTTCTGGGTGCTGGCACATGAGAGTGTGCACACAGTTTTTGGCATAGGAGCCCAAAAAGGTTAGCCACCACTGCCCTAGGCTGCTTGCAGTTTTGGAAAGCCTTGAGTGCAACCCCCAGAGGTCTACACGTGTGATTACTAGTGGTAATTTTTCTATTGTGCCAGTACAGAAACATTGCTAAATAGATGGGTGGAGATTATTGATTTTATATTGTGTGAGTACTCTGCATCAAAAAGGTTACTAGCTACCTAAATCAGTCTTAATGTTCATTGGTTATTTCTTTCTCTAGCAAAATATGGACATTTACAGAAGATCTAGGTTATCCGAGCAAGAACTTGAAGCCTTGGAAATGCGTGAGAGAGAGGTTAGTACCATAAGGAGCATAAATACAAAGACTGATGTTACCTTCAAAGCATAAGCATTATACAAACTGCTACAGTGCATAGATTTGAAAAACATTCAGAGCTGAAACTTAAAACATACATGAAATAAGTACATAGAAAACATTTCTTGCCTGTGATATTTAGAGTTATTAGACATTGCTTGGGATACGTAGGAAATAATATTACCGTGCATTCTGGTATTTCGTGGTATAGATGTTATCGAACTATTTAATCAAAATCTGGTGTGTGGTTGCTCTATACTGTGCAATGAATAAACATTGTTTGCTATGTTCAATATTTTCTAATACAGCCTTTTACTGCTGTTTTTAACAACATAAAATTAGGTAACAAATCTGAAATGACCTGCTCAAGTGGCAACAGAATAGGTTCCTTCTATTAGTAAATGTTACTGAGTAGTCTTTCCCTCTTCAGTTATCACTAAGTTTTTCTTGCCTCAAAGCAATAGGATAACAGTATGTGATAATGGAATTTATCTTTCAGATGAAATACAGAGACCGAGCAGCTGAAAGACGTGAGAAATATGGTATCCCAGAGCCACCAGAACCAAAGCGGAAAAAAGCATTCGATGCAGGCACTGTGTATGTATTTGATACTACAATTGCTGTTGCAATATTTTTCCCAGATCTTTTTAAGGGTTAAGTATTTATTCCTTATCTACAGGAATTATGAACAGCCCACAAAAGATGGCATTGACCATAGCAATATTGGCAACAAAATGCTGCAGGCCATGGGGTGGAGAGAAGGGTCAGGATTAGGAAGGAAATGTCAAGGCATCACAGCCCCAATTGAGGTGAGCATAAATCTATATAGTAATGCTGAATTTATTCTGTGCTAAATTTTAGAAAATAGAGATTTTGAAACATTTTGCCAGTCAGTAAAAAAGAAAAGATTCTGTTGGCTTTGGGTGCTACCAGCAGCAGCCAGACTGGTGGTTACTGCTGTGGAAGATTGTCTTATAATTTAATGGAAATGTTTTAATTCCATTTACTTTATCTACAATCTAGTCTTCTCTGAGTGTACTTTTGATTTTTCCCTCATACATTTTTAGGAACATCTCGACAGTAATGTGATTTCTAATTCCAGGATAAAAACCAACACATTAAATGCACTGTTAGGACAGTGGTTCCCATTTATTTTCTTCATCTAGTTTGCTGCAATGTGATAAAATCTCCGGCAATATAGCACTTGTAGGTACTGTGACACAAATGACTGCCAGTAAAATTTGATTTTCTCTATACTTGGCAAGATAGTGTTACTTTTCAATTTAGTTTATTTTTGCCTAGATCAGAAGCTAGCTTTTGCAACCACGCATGATCTCCACACTATAGGCAGGAAGACATTGACCTAGCAAGATCTTAATGTTGAAAAATAGATTCTAGTTACTTTAAATAATGCCGTCTTTGAACATTGATGTTTTTGAAGCATGAGATACAACTGTTCTTTGAAAATGCTAAGATACCTGTTTTCTTTTGCAGGCTCAAGTGAGAATGAGGGGAGCTGGGCTTGGAGCAAAAGGTAGTTCTTACGGTGTTTCTACAGCTGACTCATACAAAGATGCCGTACGGAAAGCTATGTTTGCCCGATTCACTGAAATGGAATAAGTTTCGTCCATATTGGAGATATAAGATTTCACTCTTCCAAACTGACTGTTAAAACCTTGAAGGCCTTGGAGGCACTGCTGTATATAAGTTGTGGGTTGGAATCACTTCTATTTTAATTTTTCTTTTCCTTCCAGCATGCACTGCTTCCTTGGTACACGATAGATCATAGAATGCAAAGCACTGTGGCTTCATCTTGGAAAAGAACCCCAACAAGTTAAAAAGAAGATACTGCATCTTTATACATTTATGTAAATACTGTAAATTAATGTGTTGTGTTCAGAGTTTTGTGTATTCTAAAAACCACTTCTGTCCTGTGGAGCAGTTAAGGAAGTGTTAATATGATTTGACACTGCTGTTCTCTGCTTACTTTGTATTGTTTCTCATTTTTGGCAAAGTTTCCTGTACATTTTGTAAGATATGTATTTGTATAGATTTTTTGAAGATTTTGATTCTAGATGCCAGTCCAGACTTCTTTTAAAAAGAAATAAAGCCTGAACCAAGCTTGATTTCTTTATAAGGAACGTGGGTTATTTTGTGATGTGGACTAAATAAGTTTAAATTTAATCATAAGTAGAAAACCAGGATGAGTGGGAACTGCTTTGGTCTTTATCAGCAGGGGAGAAGTGTGCAACAAATTGCAGGGCTGGACCAATGAAACTAGATAGAAACTTTAATCATAGAAAACAGCAGATGTAGCAGACTATTTCCTCTGAGCTGTGTGGGGTCTATGGTACATTTGCTTTCTCTAGAAAAATTAGATGTAGCGTGGTCAAATAGGTTTAATCTGCTTAGCACACCATCACAGTTTCCTAGGAGTGGGTGGTAATTTAGGACAGCATTTCTTTAGAATATTCAATCAGTCTGAGCTGGGGTGCGTTATGAAATCCTCAATCTCTTTTGGAGATAGTGTGATACTTCCTGACACAATTGCTAGAAGGGATTACCGTGCTTTAGTAAAGAAAATTACTATTTATTTTCCTATCAGACGGGTGAAAGCCTCTTGGCTTCTGGATGATCGGGTTTTATTCTTTGGGGTTTTTTGGGCGGATGGGAGGAATGATACTTCTTCAATAATTTTACTCTAGGTAGCATCTGTAGTACAGGAAAAGCTCTGTTCCAGTATTGAGCTTGAATGCACATGGCTTCATGATATGCACAAGATAGGTTCTGAACAGTGATTAATGTGGGAGAAAGGAATCATGTGAATCCTGTCTAGCTTTATAATAATTTGAGTGGCCCTTAATGCTCTAGCACACACCAAAGCATTAACTATTTTGCTTACACTACTTTGATGACTTAGAATTAAAAAAACAAACATTTCTCTAGAACATCACCATTTCAGGTTTATGACAGTTCATTTTATTTATTTACTTTCCAAATCCTAGTATGCTAAAAAGAAAATGATGAACTCTTATTTAAATATTATTCTGGATAACTGGTGCTTACTACCTCCCATGAACTTTATACAGTCATGAACTGTAGCTAATAATTAGGTAATTTAAGGTATATAGGAATTGCTTCTGAATTGGGATTTCAACTTTTTCTGCATATTTGTATTACCAAAAAGTAACTATTAGCTTGATCCATGTTCAAATACACTCTGAAACTGCAACCAGAAACCAAGACTGAATCTGAAGGCATAAACCGTGACATCGAATAATGGAATTGGGCACGCTTGGCTATGCTGTTAGTAAGCATTACATAGGAATTCCCTGGGAAGAGGGGAGAAATAAAAAAAGATTATTTAGCCCTTAGTGGCATTCTTTATGCCATTTGAATACATGTATGCTTACTGAACCACGTTTAATTGGATAATTTGCCAGACTAGGGCCCTGGAAATTTGAATTTTTCAGCTTGGTGTGGTGGCTCTGCATGTGTGCCAATCTAAAAAAAATCAAATATGTTCCAATACAAAAAGATTTTTCATCTCCATAGTTTTAAGATGTCAAGAATTGAGCCCATCAAGTTTACTAGTTTATGCCTTGATTGTCCTGGCATTCAGCCATACATTTGATGCCTTTAAAGGAAGTTGGCTGCAAATTATGTTCCAACCTGTTTCAAAATCTGAGTAAGAGCCTGTTGGTACAAGATACTTGGAATGAATTGTCTATGGAAAAGGCAATGACATTGAGAACATGACTGAGCAGCAACAACGATGAGGTTGCTGGTTTTGGGGCTGCTCCTTGTCAAGTTGAAAACATTCATTGGTTTAGCATCTACATAGAGGGCACAAATGCATATTTTATATCAAAAAAAGACAATTGGGTCTTGTACAGAAACCACATACATAATCCCCACTAGTTGGCAGTATAACTCCAGTAATGTATTTCAGGAATAGCTTTCATCCATTGGCTCCCTGAATGGAAGTTTATTATGGACCTGAATAAGATTGCTTTAAGGCAATTTATAGACAATTTGCAATTATGCTCTTACCAAAAGCCATTTTTGCCATGAATCACAATAAATCAAAGCATATTAGCTATAAAAGCTGGTCCATAAATACCGTTTCATGGTGCCAATGTTTGCAGTGTTTTATACTTTAAAACAGAAGTCCCGGTATCTGTCCACGACCCACTGGGAACTGGGCTGCACAAGTGGCAGGTGAGCATGCAAAGCATCATTTGCGTATGCATGGGATTGGGTTGTGTGTGCAAAACTACCCCTGCTGCCATTGCTGGTCTGTGAAGCAGTTGGGGACTGCTGCTCTACAATGAAAATGGGATCTGATCCACTGAGCAGATTCGCTGCTTTAAAAATTTGCAAATGCATGCAAGGTTTTCATATGGTAAAAATAGCTGGTTCCTTTGGAATTTAGGTTTCCAGTTATTTGTTGGCATACAAGTTGTATTAAAAATATAACCTCTTCAGCTTGTTCCTCTAACAATATAATGTCAACTTTCAAAATCCCTTGTTCAGAGAAGTCCATGAAGCCCTAGTAGTTCATCACAGTTTTCATTAATTTGTCTATTCTATTTGGATTAGGAATTGTTAATATTTTCTTATTCCACCCATAGGTGGCATCAGAAGATTAAAACAGCACCACATGTATAATCCTGGCTTCCCTTATCTTTCAAATGTCAGGATTTAAAATAAAACAGGCAATTTTTTTTTCCAGAAAATTTACTTGGGAGAAGAGTTTTCCCTTTTCACTCCCTCATTGTATTTTACATCTGTACTGTCCAGATATCTTATTTTGTATCTTTTTTTTAATCTTCAAGACTGTTATTTTTATGCTTTCATACTACGCCATAAAAATGGAATCGTTGTGGTGCATTGATGGAATAGATGATAATTATAATGAAATAACTTCCTTTACTTCCTATTATATTGAGCAATATTTCAAAACATAGTACAGATCTTCCACTAAATAGGGTTACTGCTACCTTGGACATGAATGGGGCAAACTATATTCCAGAATGGTGGTTTGACTCAAACTGAAAAAAATTAGCCAATATCATATAGCATTTTTTGATAAATCATGCTATTGCCTTGCATCCCTTTAATATCCAGAAGTCCAAAAGTTTGATAATTGATTTAAACTGATTTGAAATATCTGAGGCAATAATTCCTTTAATTTCTACTTTCTTCCCTGCCAAAATTTATGGATTAAATAAGTAAATTCTTTTTTTTGTAAGTCTGCTCTTCCCTAGCTTAGATAGAGTTAGTTTAATAATTGAAGAGAACGTCTGCTATTTGTTTCCAGCAACTTGAGTCATCAAGTGCATGCATATGCAAGAGAAAGCACTTGCCTTCAGTAAGTAAAAACTGGATGTACATGAGGCTGACCATTTCAAGGTTAGTTGATGTAATTCCAGTGATTTTCCTTTCAATCAGTGCCAGATAAAATAGCAGGTTTGCAAGCTGTATTGATATTTCAAGGTCTGCCAGAGCTAGGTAAAAAAAAAACAATGGCTTGTGATCAGGGAACAACCTTGTAGAACAATAGAACTAAAGTAAAACTGAATGTTTAATTTAGGGATTTGCTACAGTTCTAGAACAACTCTTGCAGTCCTTTTGTTCCTAAACTTCTAGTCTGGATATATTTCATTTTTAACCAGCCTAATTTAGAGTGATATACATGCATATTTGTGCAAAAGCCTTCTTACGGTCATGTCAAACAATTGGGGGAGGGAAGGTAAAGAAACATCTACTATGATTTCCACAAAGTCCAATCAGAAGATCTTGATTCTATCCATCTATGCCTCAACTGAGACCACATTCTCTGTTTTGACCAGGAATAGAATTTGAGATCTCTTGTCCCAAAGCATGTGGTCTAAGATAAGGCCCTGTCCATTGATCCCAAAACTATAGAAAATGTTCATGGAGAGCCAAGAAAATAGTAATTATCAATTTTAACCAATAAACTGTCTTTTCACGAGATGAAAAAGTTTTTTACAAATCCAAAATGGCCAGCTGATTTTACATCATGTGCTCTGTTTAACACTAGTGTCCTTTGACCCTCTGGGACATACACCTGGATCCCTTTCCATGCCATATTATCTTTTATCATTAGATCCTCTCTATGGTTCTGGAACAAATTACCTTATTCCAAAGCCTCCTTTCACGTATGCCTCAATAGGAAAGTACAAAGGAAGAAGTGGTAAATTCTATAATCCATTCCAGCCAACCAGCAGTGCCAGCTCGAGGGGTTCTGGGCGAGGGAAAACCCTCCAGATTAGTGTTAGATTCACTGAGCAGAAATTTAAGGAGGCTTTGGAACAAGATAATTGATTCTAGAACCATAGAGATGATCTAATGATAAAAGATGATACGGCATGGAAAGGGACCAAGGTGTATGTCTTGGAGAGTCAAAGGATACTAGTGTTAAACAGAGCACATGATGCAAAATCATCCGGCCATTTTGGATTTGTAAAAACTTCATCTCATTAAAAGACAGTTTAACTTGGTTTAAATCTTAAACTTACTAAAATAAGCTTTTTTAGGAAATGAAAACAATACAGCCTAATATTTTTTGTATCATAGATATATGAAAATGCACATACCTTATGTTAAATTTTAGGAGGCTGACCTCTTCAGTTGAGTTATCATTTTATGTTAGATTGAGAATTGATATGCAGCAGTTTTTGTCATGCTGTACTTGGAAATTTTAAGAAATTAGCCATGGTGAATTCCGTTGTTTCAGCATTTTGAAACTTCTGGATTATGCATCTGGACAATGCATAATCTAATGTAATTTCTGCAAAATTATGAATTAAAATGGCACAATGCAGACAAAATTAAGTGCCGAAATTCCATTCATTCTGCAGCCAGGATTCTAAATCTATGGGTTGGAATGTAACTAGTCTTCAGCACCTCATCACCTATGAATGCTACAGACAGTGGGATATAGATGGAGAGTTAAATCCTGGTCTGCTGTTTTTTTGTCTAAGACACTTCTGATTTCAGGTCACTTTCTTCTGCCTTTGTTTCAAGCACACACACATAGAGCACATGTTGTCCAACTCTTCTTGGTAATATGTAACTAGCTTATTACCAGGCTTTGCCTGTGATGTATTTCCTTTCAGTGGTTAATTATAAAACCTTCACAAATCAACACTCAGGTGAATTTTCTGCTCTCAGGAATGCTCTCTCTCTCACACAGAGACTATTTCACTTTGAATAAAAGTGAAATGAATGTGCAAAGAGATTTCGTAACAGAGAAAAAGGATAATTATCTTAAGCAACTAAAGGAAAGCTTAGGGTGGGGGGGAAAGGAATGGAATGAAATGGAATAGAATTAGAATAAAAATGTAATGAAAGATTCCATTAAGAAAAAAGCTGAAAGGGGGAAAAAATCTCCCTCTAGTTGTTCAACACAGTTCTAGGCTGCATAAACAGAGGGATAGAAATAAGATCACATGAAATGTTAATACCACTTTATAATACCTTGGTAAGGCCACATTTGGAATACTGCGTCCAGTTTTGGTTGCCACGATATAAAAAAAGATGTTGAGACTCTATAAAGAGTGCAGAGAAGAGCAACAAAGATGATTAGGGGACTGGAGACTGAAACATAAAGAACAGTTGTTGGAACTGGTAATGTCTAGTCTGATGAAAAAAGGACTAGGGGAGACATGACAGCAGTGTTCCAATATCTCAGGGGCTGCCACAAAGAAGAAGTCAAGCTATTCTCCAAAGTACACGAAGGCAGGACAAGAAGCAATGGGTGGAAACTAATCAAGGAGAGAAACCACCTAGAACTACAGTAAGAAGAAATTTCCTGGACTTCCTCAAAGACGGACCGGAGACCACGATCGTCCGTTGCTTTGGTTCATGCTCTCCCATCGGAGAGCCCCGATCATCTTGATTTGGGGATGAAGCCACCCTGTAGGGATGGTGGAATAGGGGGAGATGGCCAGCTAGATTGAGGGAAGCCGCATCTCCCCTCTTGGCTTGGTAAATACTCCCTCCAAAGATGGCTGTAGCAGTAGCCAATATGGCCACCCTGAAGAGGAAGAGCTAGCTGGGGATAAGATTGTGCAGGAGCAGAGAAGAAGCAGGCAGCAAGAGAACCTGGACAATTGGGCGCAACATCTAAATACAAGGTACCCCGGAATTAATTTTTAAGAATTTTTAAGAAAGGAATTAAAGCGGCGGAGATATAAAGAGAAGAAAAAAAGGAAAAAAATACTTTTGACAGCTGAGAGTGGTTTTGAAGCAGGAAAGGAAGAAGCCGGAACAAGATATTCATTTAAATTGGATTAATATTCTTTTGACAATAAACAGGCATAATTAAAGCTGGACTTGAGAGTGTCAAATAAAAAATAAAAATACTAATTGGATATTTGGTTTTATTGGAATTTTGGGAAGCCCTAAATAGAGAAAAATGAAAGGAAAGGGTGAAGTTTTGACATAGCAGAGAGTGCCATCTTGTGGCCAAAGACTATAATTTTCTTTACTTTTAAAGGACCCTGTTTTTTCTAAGTGTTTTGACTTGATACAGTAAATGAAGTCTTGATACATTGGAAAGTGAAAGTAGAACTTTAAACATTGAAATAAGAAAGAAGAAAGAAGAAACTGTTTTGGGATTAACTGGTGACTTTGGTATGGACATGGTGTTGGACTATCTGTGAATCCAAAAAGCCTGAAGAGAAACTAATAAAAATGATCATTGGAAATTAACTTTACAGATATTAATTGAATTAAACTACCAGACAAAAACAGGTAAAATGGCAGTATCCCTTCTAGAATTAAAAATGGAACTTAGAAATATGAAAGAAGCACTACAAGAAAGGCGAATACTTGGGCTTTGCTTTACAATTTTTAGAAATGGTGATTTTGAAACATGAAGAACAAAAAGGAGTGCCAGAAGAGGAGGAGTTGATGAAAGAAGAGGCCATCTTTAATGAGCATTTGGAACAATGAATTATAAAACAAAGAGGGAAAAGAGTGGGAATTACAAATTTGAGATTCAAGGAGTAACTAAAAAGGGGAATACTTACAAAACTAAAAAAGGTAAAAAGAAACAGCAGAAAAGGAAACTGTGGAAGGAAACTTTAAAGAGGGAGGGGGATAACAACTGGAGTGTGAGAAGAAAGGGGAAAAGAAGTGATAAAAAACAGGATCAGGAAACAGAAATACAGAAATTGTACAAAAATGAAAAGAAATTGTTTATCTAAAACACATAGAGATAATGGCTGATTAAGAACTAAGAAAGGGGATTCTGCAAGGTGATGAGGGATAGCATAAATATATTAGAAGCTATAAATTATTTAGAAAATAGGGAAATATAGATGATTAAGATGAAGGATGAGAACTGATATTTCTTTTGCTATTGGAATACTTGTTTTTTCTTTTCTTAAACTATATACAGAGATAAATGGAATAAATGTGAAAAAAGGGAAATTATGATAAATTTATTGAATATGTTTAATGAATATATAGAAAACAATTGAAACGAAGTATGAGGATTGTTGAAAAGAGATTAACATCAGCATCTAGGATTAATTGAATATATTAATTTTTCTTTTTAAAATTATAAATAATGTTTATGAAATTGAAGGGGGAAAGTACCATGTGGAATCTGACCTAAAAGGTATACATTATGTAGCTGTTAGGAGATTACTATTATTAATTTTTTAGGTAATAAAAGTTAAATGTTTATTGGGATTTAAAGGGGAGGTAATTAAAAATATGTAAGTTATAGGGGTGGCACACTCAAATTAGTAATTGTGGGGGAACATTCTTCTGAAATGTTTGTATTAATTTAGAATTTGTGGAATGATGAAACAAGAACATGCGATGAAATTGCAAATTTGACAGACAAAAGTACAAAAGTATAATGATTGTAAAGATATGAATTATTTGTAATTTAAATAGGAGGAAAGCATTTTGAAAAAGATGAAAATAAAATATTTAAAGCACTGATAAGATATAAAGTTGAAATGCGAAAGATGCACAGTTATGGTCATATTTGTATGTAAATATGGAAACCTGAAGTCATGCTGTTCACTAAAAAGAGATGTTTTTAAAATGTGGAAAACTGAAATAAAATTTGTTAAAAAAAAGAAAGAAAAGAAATTTCCTGACAGAACAATTAACCTGTCATGCCCCTGTTGGAGTCTGACTACGAAGGAGAGATGGAACAGCTGACAGGGAGTGGGAGTGTGGCTCCAGTGGTTGTGGAGGAAACTGGGAAAGGGCACAGGCCAGATGGGCATTCAGAGGAAAACCTAGGCCTATCCCTTCTTCATCGTAGGGCACGCAGGGAGGAGCGGATAAGGGAGAAACCTGAGTGGCATGGTCTATGGGGAGGAAGGGGCCCTGATCCCCTTCATGGGCTGCAGCTGGGAGGACTGTTTAAAAGGACAAACAGCACATGGCAAAGTTGCTGGAAGCATAGCGTGCATTCTTAATGGAGCTTATCTGTGCTTTGGCTTCCTCCCAACTGTGCTTGTTGCATTATCTGGTAGAAGTCTGCAATTAATCATCCTTGCCTGCCTTAGTAATTCCTTCAGTGTGGTTTGTGTTGGGTTTTTTATTTTGAATTAACTTTACTTTGGGTGCGGACTGCATTTACCCTCTCCGTAAACTGTTTTTTTTTAAGTGTTTAATATCCAGCCAAGGATAATTGGACATTGGGGCCAAGTTGGAGGCATTAAAGGGACTTTATTCTATTTTGGTGACTTGGTTATTTTGTGTCACGCCCCGGGTCATCACAACCAGTGGAACAACTTGCCTCCAGAAGTTATGAATTATCCAACACTGAAAGTTTTAAAGAAGAGATTGGATAACCATTCATCTGAAATGATATAGGGTCTCCTGCCTGGGCAGGGGGTTGGGCTAAAGACCTCCAAGGTCCCTTCCAACACTGTTATTCTATTCTAAGATGAAAGTGTTCCTGAAGTCTTAAGGAATCATCCTTGTATTGGACAAGGAAAGACCCATACAAGCAAGGCAGGATCAAATAACCTGAAAATGATAAAGCAGGTAGTGATTATTAATAATAAGACAATCAAGTTGACAAATAGGTAGAAAACAACACCATAATCAGAATCACCAAGGAGGAAACTACACCTTCACCAACCCTGGCAGGACAAGCTACTATATATAATCAGGGAGCAGCAGATCCCACACTCACTTGTACTGATTTACCTAATCACGTCTACAAGCAAACAGTCAAGTTCAGAGAAGACCAAGAATTCCACAGTTCAACCTGAGCTACATATGTTTTCTTCTACCGATAGAGCAAGAAATGCTTGTTGCCTTAATTTTAAACATATTAGATGAATACAATAGAATAGAATTTCATCTCAACTGTGAGAGACAGTAAGAAGCTTCTTGGATGAGAAAATGTCTTTCAAAGAAACATGAAGTCCAGTTGCCTTTTGGAAAAAGTTGCTTTGAGACAACCATGACCCAGATGACTGAGAATCTCCATAGATAGGTATAAAGAAGGGGAATGGTATACAGTTTAGGACAGTCATTGTTATGTGATTGAGAACAGAGTTCCTTATGAGAGGCAATTTCCAGAGAAATAAGATTGTTGGAATTAGACTGCATAGATGATGAAACAACACTCTGATCACAAACATTGCATAAATGCATGCCGCAGGAAGATGCAGTATAGGAAACACAATTACTATTTGTAAGTTGGAATGTTCAAGCAAAAGACTAAAGTTAACAATCTTGTGCAAGTTGTATAAAAGTAACAAAACAAATGTTAAGCCAATGAATGGAAAGAAAGAGACAAAGGAGTCATTACAACTAGTGCAGAAGTGGTGTTCAGCAGGTTCTGACCAGTTCTGGAGAACCGGTAGCAGAAATTTTGAGTAGTTTAGAGAACTGACAAATACCACATCTGACTGGAGATTTTACACTATCCTTCCCCTGCCATTCCCACCAAGCCATGCCCACAGAACCAGTAGTAAAAAATTGGAATCCCACCACTGAACTAGTGCATAGTAACATTTGTAGGCCATTCATGTGAGTACACTAGTTGGAAGCAAATAGAATAGAATAGAATAGAATAGAATAGAATAGAATAGAATTCTTTATTGGCCATGTGTGATTGGACACACAAGGAATTTGTCTGGAATTGTATCCAAATGTACATAAATGCCTATACAAGACTCATATTTTGCTACTTTAATGGTAAAACAAGTCAAATATTGAAGAAATTTAAAGAATGTACAGCTTTAGTAAGCAATAAGTTTGAGAAAAAGCTTCAGATGTGTATAGTTGGTGAATCTATAGCAAATAACATACAACAGTAACTAAAACAGTAAGGGATTTATCCATAAAAGCATAAAGGTCAATACATCAGAAAACAATAGAGTGGCAAAGAAGAAAAACTGCTCCCCGCCTGACACTGCAAGATGCAGCACTGGCAAATAAATACTGGGGAGAAACAGTTAGCACAGTCAGCTATTTGTAAAACACATTCCAGATGAAAGCCACAGATGTACTGTAGCACCATATGTGATAGAGTACTGAAGGCAGCTTATGTATCAAAAGAAAAGGGACTGAGCTGCAGGTGTGAAGAAGTTGGACACTCGTAATACTGCAAGATCTTGCACCAGAAATGATTAAGACATGCATCATTCCGTATTTTTCTGGGAGGAACAATAAGAATATTTATTTTATTTATTTATTTGATTTGTCAATCACTTACAAGATAATAGGTATAAGTATAAACATGAGTACATACAGGCACTTATGCACGCCCCTTACAGACCTCTTAGGAATGGGGTGAGGTCGATAGTGGATAGTTTGAGGTTTAAGGAGTGGGGGTTAGAGGATGTAACAACAGAGTCAGGTAGTGTATTCCAGGCATTGACCACTCTGTTGCTGAAGTCGTACTTTCTGCAATCGAGTTTGAAGCGGTTTACATTGAGTTTGTATCTGTTGTGTGCTCTTGTATTGTTGTGGTTGAAGCTGAAGTAGTCATTCACTGGTAGGACATTGTAGCAGATAATTTTGTGTACTATGCTTAAGTCTAACCATAGGCGGTGTAGTTCAAGGTTGTCCAAACCCAAAATCTCAAGCCTGGTGGTGTAGGGCATTCTGTTGCGAGCAGAGGAGTGTAGTACTCTTCTCATGAAATACTTCTGGACTCGCTTGATTGTATTAATGTCTGATATGCAATGCAGATTCCAGACTGATGAGCTGTATTCAAATATTGGTCTGGCAAAAGTTTTGTATGCTCTAGTTAGCAATTCGATATTTCTGGAGGAGAAGCTTCGTAAGATTAGATTTACAACTCTTAATGCCTTTTTGGTAATACTGTTACAGTGAGCTCTGGCACTTAGGTCATTTGATATGAGAACTCCAAGGTCCTTGGCAGAGTGAGGATCATCAACGAGGTCATATCCACCTAGTTTGTAATTGGCAATATCCACCAGGTATCTGATTTTGTCCTCCATGTCCAAGCAAAGGATTTATATAAATATAAGGGATTTATAGTAATAAATCCTCACTATACTGTCAGAGCTGAAGAAGCTTCTTGGATAAGAAGCGAAATGTCTTCAAAAGAAAAAACAAGAAAGTCCGGTTGCCTCCTGGAAAAAGCACCTTTGAGACAACCATGACCTGGATGGCTGAGAATCTCTACAGACTTCCAGGGAGGTCCTAATTATGTGATTGGAACTTGATTATCTGGCTAAGCCAGAAGGGGAACTAAGGCATCACAGTCCAAGTCCTGTAAGAATTCCCATAAAGGTGTTCCACCATGAAAAATATGCCTTACTGGCAAAAGAAAACAAGTGGAAGAACTCTAGCAGGATTCTGAACAAGGAAGGACTTTAAAAAGATGAAGAAGGTAAATGGAAAAAGGATGCAGAAAAAGAGACTGATGTGCTGCATAAAAATAAGACTTGGAAAATTGTCAAGAACCTGCAAGAAAGAATGCTATGGGATATAACAAGTGGGTTTCCATGACCAAGGATAATTTAAAAGTGCCATAAAGCAAGCCTGGTGGCCAAAGGAAGTATGGTAAGTAAGTAAGTAAGGAAACATTTGCACCAATGTCTCAAAGGTGCTTTTTCAAAAGGCAATTGGACTTTGTTTTTTCTTTGAAGACATTTTGCTTCTCATCCAAGAAACTTCATCAGTTCTGTCTGAATGGTGGAGAATGGAAGGATTTGTCTGGACTCCCACACCATCCAAAGGGTGTTCATCCCAAAGTGCATAGCTAAATGTCTATGGAGATTGCCCTTCATCCAGGTCATGGATGTCCCAAAGGTGCTTTTCCAAAAAACTAGACTTTATTATTATTTTTTTTTTTGAAAAAGCACCTTTGGGACATCCATGACCTGGATGAAGGGGAATCTCCATAGACATTTGTGCAAAGGACAAATATGCCTACCCTATAGGAGATTTATTTGGTCTGTGTGTGTGTTGCTGAAAGTGAGAATCTAATTTGAGTGATTCTTAGTGAATAAGGCTTTATAATTATTACAGAAATGAGAAGGATTTTTTGACAGAAAATATATAATGCCTTAAAGTCTAGCTCCTAGCTAACTGCATCCTACCAGAGAGACACTCAGTAAGCAAGTACTGTATGTATAAAGGCGGAAGGAGGTGATATAAAATTATCATCTTCATCAAGTGCTGAAGACTTAGTGCCATTGGAGGCACAATTCCAGTACCCCCTTTGTGATGTCCAGAAAGTTTATAGCTAATTGGGAATTGGGATATTTAGTTAGTAATTGGGAGCTGTTCCCTTAAGGGAATGCATCATGGTAAATGTAGTTAAGGTATCCTGGGAAATGTAGTCCATGTCATGTGGCCACATCTGTAATCCTGATTGGTCACTGAATTGGTCCTTGGTGGGTTTGGGGAGGTTTCTTCACTCTTGCCTGGAACCTCAGCAGCATGCTGGT
This sequence comes from Naja naja, assembly GCA_009733165.1. Classification (NCBI taxonomy): domain Eukaryota; kingdom Metazoa; phylum Chordata; class Lepidosauria; order Squamata; family Elapidae; genus Naja; species Naja naja. The sequence continues at coordinate 84,260,794 of CM019149.1, read as the reverse complement.
GCCTCATCCCCTTGCTCCACCATTATTGGAATGAAAAGAGAACTATCCTTTTACACCAGAAAGTCAGCTATGCAGAAAATTGGACATTGAGATGAATCTTGATGTAACTGTGAGTCATATTTGAGGATGCCTGATGAACCAATAAAGAGACTTTGTATGGATGCCTTTGTGGAGTAAATCTGTCTGCCTTAAATTCAGCTAGTAATTATAAAGAGCAGAACACCCTTCTTATTTGCTCATGCTCCAATCAACAATTTCTACCCTCTCTCAAAATTGGTGGCAAGCTCTGTTTAGAAATTAAGTTAATGCATCTGACTATTTCATAAAATTTAACCCACTTTCTGTACAAATTGGTGAGCCTTGGTGGCCCAGGCTGTTAAATGCCTGCATTTAAGTTCCAGCTGCCTACAATTAATGTATACAGGATCAATCTGGCTCAATCAGGTTTAGCTTCCATTCCCATGCTAGGAAATGGAACAGCCTCCAAACAGAATGTTCTGGTGAGTGAAAAGTTCCCTGAGGATGGTTTTCAGCATGGGTCCAAAAGCTTGCAGAACTAAACCTCGGGTCCCAGTGATTGACCCAGATTGGATCCTGCAAATGATAAATACAGGTGAAACTTGAAAAATTAGAATATCATGCAAAAGTTCATTTATTCCAGTAATGCAGCTTAAAAGGTGAAATTAATATATGAGATAGACTCATGACATGCAAAGCAAGATAGTTCAAGCTGTGATTTGCCATAATTGTGATGATTATGGCTTACAGCTCATGAAAATCCCCAAATCCACAATCTCAGAAAATTAGAATATTGTGAAAAAGTGCAATATTCTAGGCTCAAAGTGTCCCACTCTAATCAGCTAATTAAGCCATAACACCTGCAAAGGGTTCCTGAGCCTTGAAATGGTCTCTCAGTCTGGTTCAGTAGGAATCACAATCATGGGAAAGACTGCTGACCTGACAGTTGTGCAGAAAACCATCATTTCCCTCCATAAGGAGGGAAAGCCTCAAAAGGTAATTGCAAAAGAAGTTGGATGTTCCCAAAGTGCTGTATCAAAGCACATTAATAGAAAGTTATGTGGAAGGGAAAAGTGTGGAAGAAAAAGGTGCACAAGCAGCAGGGGTGACAGCAGCCTGGAGAGGGATTGTCAGTAAAAGGCCATTCAAAAGTGTTGGGGACTTTCACAAGGAGTGGACTGAGGCTGGAGTCAGTGCATCAAGAGCCACCACACACAGACAGATCCTGGACATGGGCTTCAAATGTCGTATTCCTCTTGTCAAGCCACTCCTGAACAACAAACAACGTCAGAAGTGTCTTACCTGGGCTAAAGAAAATCAGACCTGGTCTGTTGCTCAGTGGTCCAAAGTCCTCTTTTCTGATGAGAGCAACTTTTGCATCTCATTTGGAAACCAAGGACCCAGAGTCTGGAGGAAGAATGGAGAGGCACACACTGCAAGATGCTTGAAGTCAAGTGTGAAGTTTCCACAGTCTGTGTTGATTTGGGGAGCCATGTCATCTGCTGCTGTTGGTCCACTGTGCTTCATTAAGTCCAGGGTCAACACAGCCGTCTACTGGGAGATTTTGGAGCACTTCATGCTTCCTTCCACAGACGAGCTTTATGGGGATGCTGACTTCATTTTCCAGCAGGACTTGGCACCTGCCCATACTGCCAAAAGCATCAAAACCTGGTTCAATGACCGTGGGATTACTGTGCTTGATTGGCAAATTCGCCTGACCTGAATCCCATAGAGAATCTATGGGGCATTGCCAAGAGAAAGATGAGAGACATGAGACTGAACAATGTAGAAGAGCTGAAGGCCGCTATTGAAGCATCCTGGTCCTCCATAACACCTCAGCAGTGCCACAGGCTGATAGCTTCCATGCCATTGAGGCAGTAATTGCTGCAAAAGGGGCCCAAACCAAGTACTGAATACATATGCATCCTTATACTTTTCAGAGGTCCGATATTGGTCTATGTACAATCATTGTTTTATTGATAGCATGTAATATTCTAATTTTCTGAGATTGTAGATTTGGGGTTTTCATGAGCTGTAAGCCATAATCATCACAATTACGGCAAATCACAGCTTGAACTATCTTGCTTTGCATGTAATGAGTCTATCTCATATATTAGTTTCACCTTTTAAGTTGCATTACTGAAATAAATGAACTTTTGCACAATATTCTAATTTTTCGAGGTTCACCTGTACATTGGAGAAAGACATTAGTTATCCAAATATGTGTCAAAGCTCTTGGAAATTAAACTCCAAAATGTGACGATTGGGAAAGACTGCTGTACCAAGATCTCCTTTTTATTGATTCAGCTGACAACCACGAGGCACATAATAACACATGGCAGAGCATATATGAATGAAATTCCCTTGCAATAATCCATACTGATAGATGTAATTACTCAAATTAAGCCAAACCAATTTTCTTCATGGAAAAAAGTGATCTTTGACCGCAGTTTTGTAATATACACATCAATCAACACACTTCTAAAACATGAAAGTATGGAAAAGGGTTGTCACTGACATTAAGCAAACATCTGATTTCATCTGGCATCCAGAGTTTCTCAAACTGTTATTAAAGAGCTTAAAACATATGACCTCATTAAAACTGAACACAGATTCATCATAGTGTATCTGATCGGGACAAATAAACTTAGAAACTTCAAACGAGCAAAGGTATAAACTAAAAGTTAAAAGTATTCTAAATTCAAAACTCATTAATAAACACAGCAGTAAATTTCCACCCATTCTGGGCAAGTCACCAAGTAAACCCAATGAGTTGATTTATGGAGGGCTGCCAAACATATACAGTCACATATAAAACAGAAACTACCAATATGTTACTAGTATTTGGCATAATTTGTAATTACAGTATATTGGCACTGCAGAGAAGCTTAGTGAAAACCAATTATGGTTTTCCCAAAGCATCCTTCAGGTGCAAATCTCAGTGAAGTAAAATTACAATGTAAAAGGCAAAGAGACTGAGCACATCTTAAATGACGTATATCTGGATCTCATAATTAATACATCAGAGAACTTCCAGAATCCCAGAGAAGAACATTCAGTGATGTATTCTGTTTGGCTTGTTTATAATTTTTTTTGTTTATAAGATATTTTTGTTTATAAAATATTCCACAATTTTATCGGGGTGTTCTGACCAAGGCTTCCAAGACCGTAATTACACACATGCTTATTTTAAAAACAAGTCTCGTTTTATTGCAGTGCTGGGAATTATTTTCATTCCCAGCCAGTAATGAATCTCAAACAGTCCCTTGAGATAAGCACCCACCTTTCTTTCCTGTGAAATGCTGCCAATAACAGAAGTGTCCAATGAACTAGAAACAATTATTCACAGTGGAAATAATGAATCAAATCAATGTAAATAATACTTGCATTCTTACAATTCCTGGTTCAGAACTATCACATGACAACAATGAAATGCAGTCTCGCTTTGATCATGGCGGTATCCAGATGACTTTTTAACAACAAGTATAATCAAGTATCCCACAGATTTGACAGGAATTTTTTAGCTAATCTTAGTAAACATTCCTTGTTTATTCACTAGGATCCATATTGAGGAGATCATACATGCCTGAGTTAGAACCAATTTGTTATCTATACCTAGAGTTTTATCTAAACTCTATACCTACAGTTTAGACTATATTAAGTCTAAAAGGACAAAGAGGGAAAGTTTATTATATACACATTCCAAGAGAAAGTCTACATATCATATATGTGGTATATGCATAATTTTGTATTTATTTATTTATTTTGTCATGTTTATATACTGGATATTGAAGGTGGTGACCTTTTGAGAGCCGTATGCAACAAAATTTCATTTTAATGTATGCCAATTAGTGTACATTCAAAGTGACAATAAAGTTATTATTCTATTCTATTCTATTCTATTCTATTCTATTCTATTCTATTCTATTCTACATTTCTTGGCTTTCTGTCTTCAAGTTAGGAGAAAGGAAAAGGAAGTTCTTTGTTCTTTCTCCAGTAGGCAAAACCTAAGAATCTCCAATTTGGAAATTCAGAGCAACTTCAGTGCTTCTAGAGCAGCATTTCTACTTGTCAACTGATAATTTGTGTTGTGTTTTCAAATGGTGAATTAGGAGAATTGACCTCTGCTCTTCCAGATTCCAGTCATGTGCAGATATCTATATACTATAAGTAGTTTTCAACATACAATTGTAATTGGATCTGGAATTTTGGTTGATAAGTGATGAATCATTAAGCAAGTCATCACCCAACTGGACCCAATGTTATGACCCATTTTTACTGAAGTGGTTAAGCAAATCACTATGGTCATTAAGCAAATCATGCAGTCATTAAATAAATCATGCAGTCATTTAGTGAATCTGGCTTTCCTAGATTGTGCTTTTTCAAAGTTGGTTGGGCAGATTATACATCACAGTTACATGATTTCAAGACACTGCAGCCATTGTAAATGCAAGCTGGTTGCCCAATGCCCGAATGGTGATGACTTGACAGTCACAGTAGTTCAGATAACAGATAATCAGAGTTGGAAGGGATCTTATAGGTCATCTAGTCCAACCCCCTGCCCAAGCAGGAGACCCTACACCATTTCTGACAAATGGCAGTCCAATCTCTTTCAAGAAGTGATGGCGCTCCCACAACTTACGAGGGCAAGCTGTTCCATTGGTTGATTGTCTCACTGCCAGAAAGTTTCTCCTTATTTCCAGGTTAAATCTCTCCTTGTTTGGTTTCCATCCATTATTCCTTGTCTGGCCTACAGGAGCTTTAGAAAATAGCTTGACCCTTTCCTCTCTGTGGCAGCTCCTCAAATATTAGAACACTGCTATCATGTCTCCCTGGGTCCTTCTATTTACTAGACTAGCCAAGCCCAGTTCCTGCAATCATTCATTGTATGTTTTAGCCTCCAGTCCCCTAATCATCCTGGTTGCTCTTCTCTGTACTTTTTCTAGAGTCTCAACATCTTTTTAAAAATGTGGTGAACAAAACTGGATGCAGTACTCTAGGTGTGGTCTTACTAAGGCTTTATAGATTGGTATTAGTACTTCCCTTGATCTTGATTGTATCCCTCTGTTAATACAACTTAGGATTGCATTAGCATTTTTGGCTGCTGCTGTACACTGCTGGCTCATATTTAGCTGATTGTCCACTAAGACTCCAAGATCCCTCTCACAGTTACTGCTATTGAGCCTGGTTTCACCCAGTCTATATGTGTACGTTTGGTTTTTCTTGCCTAAGTGTAGGACTTTACTTTTCTCTACATTGAATTTCATTTTGTTAGATGCAGCCCAGTGTTCTACTCTGTCAAGATCCATCTGGATCTTGAGCCTATCTTCTTGGGTGTTAGCTATTCCTGCCAGCTTAGTATCATCTGCAAATTTGGTAAGTTCCCCTTCTATTCCCTCATCTAAGTCGTTAATGAAGATATAGTTCAATGGTCGTAACTTCGAGGCTGGGTCATCAGTCACTTTTCCCAAGGATGCCAGGACTTCAAGCTGTCATGAAATGAAGACGAAGACTGTAAACATTTTTAATCACCTGGCAGGACAAGACAGATCATCAATTTATCCAAGAGTTTCATGCGAAGTGGTAAATTCTATTTGGTAAACCTAGTACAGGTAGTCCTTGAATTATGGCCACAATTGAGCCCAAAAGTTATGTTACTAAGTGAGACATTTGTTAAGTGAATTTTGCCCCATTTTACCACCCCACTGGCCGCATTTGTTAAATGAATCACTGCAGGTGTTATGTTAGTAACCCAGTTGCTAAGTGAATCTGGCTTCCCCAATTACTTTGGTGGTCAGAAGGTCACCAAAGGGGATCACATAACCCTGAGACTGTCATAAATCTGAGTCGGTTGCTGAGCATCTGAATTTTGATCACGGGACCATGGGGGGTTTGCAGTGGTCAGAGGTGTGAATAATGGTCCTCAGTCACTTTTTTCCATGCTGTTGTAACTACAAACGATCAGTAAATGAACTGTTGTAAGTTGAGGACCGCCTACATTCACCTGATGTATTGCATTACTACCCAGACATTGAAGTGAGGATTTCACTTTAAGTCCTAAAGAGGATCAAATTGTCACTGACAATCCTGGGAATCATTTCTCTATCGCTGCAGCCCAAAGTGAACATTGGAATGGAGACAATATCCCACCATTTTAAGGCTTAAAGGGTTCATTGTATTATTTCCAATCTCAGCAATGTTTTCAGTATCCGAGGGAGTGACACCATTATCGCCAATGTCTTGCTTGTGAGCTTTCTGTAGGCAGTTAAGTCAGCCACTGCGAAGACTGAATATTGGACTAGAAATCTCTGGTCTAATCCAGCACAGCCTTTTAAAAGCTATTTTCCTTCCCTCCTACTGGAACAATAGGTTACTCTTCCTATTATGTGTGATTGCAGCGCCCCCTCAGGAAACCTCTAAGCCTGCAGCCACTGTCACGTCCTTGCTGGCAAAGAGCCATGCACACAGTAAGTGCTTTGATTCTCTGGGTGATTGTTTCTAACTGGAGGGAAACAATTTCCCGAGGAGAGTTTCCCAGCATGGAGACTTAGCTGGTCGATGAAATGCATTTCCCCATCTCATTCTCTCCTTGGGTCTATTGATCTTGTTCAAAAATATCCTCCTTCTGGCAAGGGGAGATGACAAAACAGACCCTGAGCTTTCCTTCTTTAAACTAAAGAGAGAAGGAAAAGTAAATAAAGAGTGAGGACTAAGATCCGGCTGCTCCAATCAAAACATGATTAATTAACAACTTCTAATCTTAACCAAGAGAGGCTGATGCCAACATGGGCATGGTGAAGCGGCTGGCACCCAGGCCAGTCTCAAATGGTTATCTTGACCGTACTGATCCTTACTCCCCAGAAAGCACACAAGTTCTGATCATTGCTTAAAAGTTTAAAACAAAGGTTGGCATCACTTTTATTGTTTGGATTTTTTAAATTGTTTGTTGATGCTGATGGAACAAGGCTCATTTCCTTTTCAATCACACACTATAAACAAGGTGAAGAAGAAATTTATTTGCACAGGGCTGACTTCGGCTCATATTGAATGTAACAAATAAGGTGGCATCCAGATGTGCATCAGATATGGTTGGATAATATGTGCAGCTTTTCGGACCATTGTTTACTTCCACCAGATGTTGGGATCAACCTATATCCTGAATTCAACATTTGTGTTAGTGAGAATGTTTTTGGAATAGTTATTCACCAACACTGAGTTGAAGGGAAGGCAATTTTATTCAGGACAGTGGCATTTATGGAGGAGGATTTTTTTAAAAAAACCTCTCTCCTCCTTTCCTGGCATTCCTCTAACTGTTATTAGTCTTGGAAAGGAAACTCCCATTGGCATAGCAGAATGGCCATAGTACATCTGCCAAGGCAATAGTTCAACAAATCCATCAGACATCTGTTTTTCCACACAGGTGCTGTGTTAACAGCAAGGAAAATGAACCACATGTCAACTCAGTTACGGGAAAAATAAACTTGGAATAGTGAATATAAAGTCAAGATATGGATTCCTGTTTGGAATTACTGCCATAACTAACTCAGGGCCCAATTATATGTGGTGGCCGTTGCATCTCTGTTTGCCTCATAACAATTAGCTGCCACGAAGAGTCCATTTGGGTCCAAAATATTATAACATTGTCCCAAAACTAACTTTCTTTTTGAGTGCTATTTGGAAGGAGAAATCATCACCTCTAATGTGTATGTTTAACATTTTCCTCTCAGAGGGTACAGAGTTTGAAAATCGGACATGCAGACATGTTCTTGGCTCCCTGCACTTTCTGCATTGATTACTGGAGAGCAGCTTATTTAAATCTGTTCAGACTATAACTTTCCATGTAGATCTCAACATGCAAGCAGCAATGAGCAGTCTTTCTCTTTTCTAAGCTGGACTGGGATTGTGGAAGACATCCATGTCACAGTCCAACATCTCAGACACTAACTCTTTGCTTTTCTTATGCTAAGATCTATATTATTTATTTATTTGATTTGTCAATCGCTTGCAAGATAATAGGTATAAGTATAAACATAGTTATGAATACATGGAATGGATACATATAAGAAAAATAAAAATAAAAAGAATCAATAGGACAGGGATGGTAGGCACATAGGTGCACTTATGTACACCTCCTACAGACCTCTTAGGAAAGGGGTGAGGTCAACAGTAGACAGTCTAAGGTTAAAGTTTTGGGGTTTGGGGAAGAAACCACAGAGTCAGGTAGAGTATTCCAGACATTGACCACTCTGTTGCTGAAGTTGTATTTCCTGCAATCAAGTTTGGTGCGGTTAACATTGAGTTTGTATCTATTGTGTGCTCTTGTATTGTTATGTTTGAAGCTGAAGTATTCATTGACAGGTAGGACATTGCAATGTATGATTTTATATACTATACTTAGATTGGACCGAAGGCGGCGTAGTTCTAGGTTTTCTAGGTCTAGAATTTCAAGTCTGGTGGCATAAGGTATTCTGCAATGAGTAGAGGAGTGGAGAACTCTTCTTGTGAAATATTTCTGGACTTTCTCAATTGTGTTAATATCAGATACGTAATGTGGGTTCCAGACTGATGAGCTGTATTCGAGAATTGGTCTAGCAAATGTTTTGTATGCTCTAGTTAGTAGTGTAATATTACCAGAGAAAAAGCTACATAAGATTAGGTTAACAACTCTTAATGCCTTTTTGGCTATGTAGTTACAGTGGGCTCTAGCACTTAGATTAGAGCCGGGTGAGCCGGCTCTAACCCGGATGGGGTTGTGGGTTGAGTCTTTGGTGGAGACCCCCCCAAGAAGGGACGGCGCCGTGGCTCTACACCCGTGGTCGTGGCCGGTATGCGAATGTTGCACTGTTTTTGGACTCCTACGGACCTGGCTACCCCATGCTGCTTGTGGGCTCCATCTTTGGCCACTGTCTCTTTGTCTGCTAATGTCACTCTGGACTTGTTCGGCAGTATTGAGGGTGCCCGGTTCATCTGTACCACCTACCCAGACTCGTATCTTGCCTCCTTTCTCTGGGACCTGGCTACTCCCCATTGCAGTGAGAGGGCAATGGGAGGACTTAATCCCCCTGCAGTGAGAGGGCAGGGGGCTGCTCAGGACTTTTGCCACAAGTCACTGTGGTGGCAGAGCAGTGACTGGTCTATTTTGACTCTGACCGTCGGCAGCTGTGAGAGAGCTACTGATCGTGGACTGTTTCCTGACTATTCTTGCCCAGCCCTTTGTATTGTATTTCCACTCTTGCAATATTTCCACCTAATCAACTACCTCCTGTACCGACTTGCCCTGAGATGTATTTGTCATGCCTGCCTACTCCCTGCTGGAGCTACGGGCCCTCCAGACTGCTCCCCTGTCTGTGAAGTGGCCCCTTGGGCTGCCAAGAGCTTACCTTAATGACGGATCCTGGGATCCTGAGAGGTGGCATGCTGCGACCAAGGGTTTAAATTTTAAATTTGGTAGGAAGGGGAAACTTTTAAATTTTTTAATTGGTCGTCTTAAGGGGTTAGGGAGGTGGGTGGATGGGTCTTTTTGCAGCCCGGTTCATGGCGGGGGGGCGGGGGTTGGGGGCTGGAGGGGCCCCAGGGTCTGAGGTGGGGACCACGATTCCCAGGGTGGTTGGGGTTGGCAGGAGACATCGAGGCATAGGGCCATATCATGTGTTGGGAGCGCGCACCCGCCATCTCTGTGCGGTTGCTCGCTCCGACCCTATGGCCTCCTCCCTAGGGGGCACGGGAACTGGGACCCCTGGGCTTAGGCTGGTGTATTTTAATGCCAGGTCTGTGGCTAATAAGTCCTCCCTCCTCCGTGAGATCATTGAGGAGGAGGATGCGGACCTGGCCTGTATTACCGAGACCTGGTTGGGCCCAGAGGGTGGTGTCCCTCTGGTTGAGTGGTGCCCTCCAGGTTTCTGGGTTTTGCACCGGCCACGGGCCCAGGGAAGGGGTGGCGGGGTGGCTGTGGTTATCCGGGAGACCTTGTTTCCAAGGGAGGTCACTGTCCCAGAGATAGGCGGGAGTGAGACCCTCCTCCTGAGGTGTGGGCCTAATGGTCGGGTGGGCTTGCTGCTCACATACCTTTCCCCCAGCTGTGTGACAGCAGCCCTGCCTGGGCTCCTTGATGTCCTCTCGGGGGTGGCGGTGGAGTTCCCGGGCCTTATAGTCCTGGGGGACTTCAATCTGCCCTCCCTGGGGGGAACGTCAGGTTTGGCCCGGGAATTCATGGCTTCTATGGAAGCCATGGACCTGACCCAATTAATTCAGGGCCTGACTCATGAGGTGGGAAACACTCTTGACCTAGTTTTTGTCTCTGAGCAGTGGCGTAGTGACAGAGGGCAAGCCACTTTTGCGGCATTGCCCGTTCCATGGTCTGATCACTATCTCCTACGGCTGGTCTTCCAACAGGCCACCCCCCACTGCTGGGATGAGGAGCCGCTTAGATGGTTCCGCCCCAGGCACCTGATGGACCCGGAGAGGTTCCAGGCGGAACTGGGGTTGCTTCCCTCTTCACTTGCCCACAGCTCTGTCGAGGATCTGGCATCTGCTTGGCAACAGGCTGCGTCGGATGCATCGACAGGGTTGTCCCCATGCGTCCCCTCATGCGCCGTGGATCCTGGATGGCTCCTTGGTATACGGAGGAGCTCCGGGAGATGAAGCGCCGTCAGAGGGGGTTAGAGAGCAGGTGGAGGTCCACCCGCTCCCAGTCCGATCGAGCCCAGCTAAGAGCCCATATTAGGACTTACCTGGTAGCTATGAGAACGGCGAGAAGGTTTTATCTCTCTGCCCTCATAGTGTCCGCAGATAACCACCCAGCCGCCCTGTTTTGGGCTACCCGCTCTCTCCTTCGTACGGAGGGGGTGGTGGACCCATTGCGGGGAAGGGCTGAGGAGTTTGGTCAATATCTGTCGGATAAGATCGCTCGGATTCGGAGCGGGTTGTCCTCTGATTTGCAGTGGTCTGAGGAACGAGTTACAGGCAGTCTGGCCAGTGTGATCTGGGATGAGTTCGATCCTGTTTCCGAGGATGAAGTGGACAGGATTATGCGGCGGCTGAGTTCCACCACATGTTTGTTGGACCCGTGTCCTTCCTGGCTGGCTTATGCCGCCAGGGAGGCCACCTGCGGTTGGCTCCGGGCATTGTCAACGCTTCATTAAGGGAGGGTGTTTTTCCCTCCACCTTCAAGGAGGCGGTGGTGAGACCCCTCCTGAAGAAGCCTGCCCTGGACCCAACCGTGTTAGACAACTTTTGTCCAGTCTCCAACCTTCGCTTTTTGGCGAAGGTTGTTGAGAGTGTGGTGGCTCAGCATTTTCCACTTTTCCTGGATGAAGCGGACTACCTGGATCCGTATCAATCAGGCTTCCGACCTGGTTTCAGCACGGAGACGGCATTGGTCGCGCTGATGGATGATCTCTGGAGGGCCTGGAACAGGGGTTTTTCCTCTGTCCTGGTCCTATTAGATCTCTCAGCGGCTTTTGATACCATCGACCATGGTATCCTTTTGCGACACTTCGAGGGGTTGGGAGTGGGGGGGCACTGTGCTTTGGTGGTTCACCTCCTACCTCTCGGGGTGGTCGCAATCGGTATTGGCGGTGAGGCAGAGGTCAGCCCCAAGGGTGCTCTCTTGTGGGGTCCCTCAGGGGTCGGTTCTCTCCCCCCTGCTATTTAACATTTATATGAAGCCGCTGGGTGAGATCATCCGTGGTTTCGGGGTGAGATTCCACCAGTACGCAGATGACACCCAGCTGTACATCTCCACCCTGAACCAAATCAGTGATGCCCACCCCCTGATGACCCAGTGTTTGGATGCGGTATGGATTTGGATGAGCGAGAACATGCTTCGACTCAACCCACTCAAGGCTGAGTGGCTGAGTGGCTGTGCATACCGGCATCTCGACCCAGTCAGGAATATCCATCTTTGGCCATAGGGGGAGCGGTGTTGCCCCCTGTGGATAGGGTGCGGAATCTGGGAGTCCTCCTGGATGTACGGCTCCGGTTGGAGGAGCAGGTGGGGGCCGTTGCCAGAGGGGCCTTTGCCCAGCTCTGCCTTGTTCATCAACTACGCCCATTTCTGGACCAAGATGCCCTGCGCACAGTCACTCATGCTCTTGTCACCTCTAGACTCGACTACTGCAATGCTCTCTATTTAGGACTGCCCTTGCATACCATCCTGAGATTGCAGCTGGTGCAGAATGCGGCGGCGCGGGTGGTGATGGGAGTTTCCTGATTCTCCCATACTACCCCCCTCCTGCGCTGCCTGCATTGGTTGCCGGTTGCACTCCAGGTGAGATTCAAGGTTTTAGTTTTAACATACAAAGTCCTTCATGACATGGGTCCTCAATATTTAAGGGAGCGACTCCTGCCAACATCGAATGCCAACCGCCCTGTGCGAGCACACAGGCAAGGACTCCTTGGGGTCCCATCGGCAGGCCAATGCTGGCTGGTGGTCCCCCGATGACGAGCCTACTCTGTCGCGGCCCCTGACCTCTGGAACCAACTTCCCTTGGGGCTCCGCCTGGCCCCTGACCTCCGCACCTTCCGCCATGATTTGAAGACCTGGTTGTTTGACCAATCCGGGCTGTGACCCTTCCTGGGGGTGGGGTTTATATTTTTTTAAGTATTGTAAATTTGTCTTTTTGGGCTTGTGAATTTGGTTTAATCTTTTTAATTATTTATTGTTGTTGTTTTTAGTTGTGAGCCACCCCGAGTCTTCAGAGATGGGGCGGCATACAAGTCCCAAAAATAAATAAATAATTAGAGATGAGTACTCCAAGATCCTTGACAGAGTTTGGATCATCAACAAGGTCTTGACTATTTAGCCTGTATTTTATTTTCTGATTTTTTTTGCCAATAGGTAAGACAGAGCATTGATTTGTTGAAATTTGAAGTTGCCATTTGTTTGACCATTCTGATACATAGTCGAGGTCTTTTTGAAGGGTAGCAGTATTGTTTGTGGTGTTGAATAGCTTTACATCATCAGCGAAGAGAACACAGTCGCTCTTAATATGATCACAGAGGTCATTTATGTAGAGTATGAAGAGAGTTGGTCCTAGAACACTGCCTTGGGGGACACCATTGCTGACAGGTACAGAATTCGATAGGATGCTCCCAATTTTGACCATTTGTTGCCTGTTTGACAGGAATACTTCTATCCAGTTATGCAGGTGTCCAGAGATACCATAAGATTTTAGTTTTAGGAGTAGTTTGTCGTGTACCACTGAATCAAAGGCTTAACAGAAGTCTATGTAGATTGCGTCTACTGTTTGCCCTGATCGAGTTGTGTAGTCCATATGTTTTTGCAGTGTAAGAGTTGTAGTTTACAGGATAGTTTTTTTCTGAAACCAAATTGTTTATTAGAGAGTAGGTTGTTTGTTTCTAAGTAGAGGATAATGGATTGCTTAATAATTGATTCCATGACTTTACAGGTGACACAGCATAAAGAGGTTGGTCTGTAATTTTCAGCTAGGCTGGGGTCTCCCTTTTTGAAAATGGACTGTGGCTTGTGACCATAGTTTTGGCAAGGAGCTGGTCCTGAAAGATTTTTCAAAGATTATGCTTAGAGATTCGGCTATGGCAGTGGAAGCATTTCCTGAATGCATCCAGATTCTTATGATATCTCATGCTGAAAAATACCAGATTGAACATTCAAAGTTGCAGAACTTTAAGGAGACCTAAATCTTAAAGGATGAACATGATAAATAAGATACGAAGTATCAAACCATAGAAGTAGAATGCAACTTGTAGATATTTTGTACACGTAATCTCTCAGTCTCATGAAAAACGTTAACAATCCATTGCGACTTTTGTACAAATTGATTCCCCAATCCTTTGACTGGGGATTAGTCTTTCACAAATGATGCTCATTTTTCAAAGTGGTTGATCTTTATTTTGGTATCCCCATAAACCAAAGAAGGAGGTCAAATTGTAGAACTCTGTTATCCATTTGGATTCCTTTTAAATTGCTGCATTTTGCTGTGCTCCATGAGTGGGCAGTAAGAGCCCCAGAGCATCTTCTTTCTTGAACTCCCATTCTTTGTGTTTCAGCCACACAATTTCTGCTGCCTGTCTCTTCACCAAGCAAAGAAAATAGATCTCGGAATTCCTCTCAGTCCACATTCGCTTGTTTAAAACACCCTGGCTTTCCTTCCTCCCTATGCAATTCCTACCTGTGGTAATGATTACTTCTGCGTCAGAGTGAACAAGTCAAACAGAATTACAAAGCATTGGTACAGCCTTCTCACCACCTGGATCAATAGATTCTTTGAAGTTGCAACATTATATTGCTCTGGCTCAATGGTAAGATGTGGCTCAAGAGGGAAAGTGCCCTAGGCCCAGTTGTTCAAAGAGAATGATAAGAAGAGCAGTGGATATTTTTGGAGCCTATTAGCACTGCAGCTTGAAGCATTGTCTCTGTGAGGTGAATGTTCCTGGTGACAGCAATATGACCTGAAGAAGAATTAATAAAGCTGTATAACTTAAAAATATAAATAAGAAAGGAAATTTATTTTAAAGAAATACATTCTTATTACATTCAATCAAGTCAACTTGTGAGGATTCTATGTCAGCTCTCCAAGATGCCTTGTCTCTCACTGCATTATGTAGTTCTTGAAGTTGGATTTCTGTGTCTACCAATAATCTGCCCACCCAGATCATGAGCTATCAGCCTCTTCTCCTGTCTACCTTGCCCACCATCATCAGCTCTCGTATGGTAGTATGATAGTTTTATTTCATGATACTGGTTTTCAATGAATATTCTGGACTGCCTTGATTGGTTCTGGATTGAACCATCTGGTATTGAACAGTTGGTTCTCTTGGCTATCCATGAAAGACAGAGGGACTTTCACCAGCACTATGGCTCAAGGAGCCTTGAGCTTTTCTTGGCTCTTGTGCAGAGTCCAGCTCTTGCACACTGTACTATGGAATAGCATTCAGCTAATAATTCTAACTTTTGTATTGATTGAAATGACTTGATTTTTCATGCATTTACCTAGACCTTTCAGTGTTATGTTTCTCTGAATGTTGTTTGCAAAATTCTGGGTGTAGAAAATTATAACTGTCAATTGCTTCTATCATCTTAACTTCAGTTCTTCTGATTTTGCAGTGGAAATGAATGGTTTTATTCACCAGTTCAGTCTGAATCAAAACTGTAGTTCAGGAAGATGATTTAATTCAGAAAATTTAACCATTTCTTTTAGTTACAAAAAATTTATGTGCTTGAAGGCAAATGAAGCACTGAGGAGAAACTACTCAGAATATTACTTTTTAAACATAACTTAGATCTATGTGTAATCCAAAAATGCCTTTGAAAATAAACGTTATGCTTGAGGTTGGAGCTGCATGTTGGCTCTGCATTCATCCTCCTCTTCCTTCTTTGTTCTTGTATTAGAAAAAAAAACTAAAACAAAATAAGTTAGGTCAGATTCAGCTATTATGGCTCAACTATTCTAAAAACTAGCCATGACTAAATAGAATATGTCATTCCAAAATTCAACTAAGCACTCCTATAAAATATTCATTATATATTATTTGTTATAGATCACCTTGGCAGAATCAAGATATTCCTTAGATATCTAGAATGCTAAATGAAGCGGAATGCTCTTGAACTGTACGAGTATAAAACAGCTGCCAAGATGAACAAGGAATGAGTTATTGATATTTTTTGGCCTGTTAAGTCTTGGTTATTTTAAAAGGGAATGTGCTGAGGAACCTTCCATTGTCTAAGTTAATTGTTATGGCCCACTTGTTATTTTCACATCTGACTCAAGGGAGGGAAAAAGCTTGCTCAGATTATAACAATAAATAGAAGAAACTCAACAGGTTCATATTACACATGAGTTCAAATTAAATGTCAATTTTCCATTGAAGTCCTAACCTTTATAATTCTATGGGCAGAACAGGAGGGAGACCTTTGATCTAAAGCTACAGACATGAAGTGTCTGTTATTATAATAGAGCTCTTTATGTGTGTGAAGTCTAAGGTTAGACGACTGATGGGTGAGTGATGCAAGAGAATAAGAGGGTCAGAGAAAAATTACTTTTGCCCTTGCTAGAATATTCACAGCCTGCTGAACATTACTGAGGGGGCCAAGGGAGGCCCACATAATTTTAGCTGCAGCTTCTGGGAATATTCTTAGAGGATTTCTTCCACATACCTCAACATTTATTGCAACTCCCTATCCTAATAGAACATAATTCTACTAAGATTTTCTTTAACCTGGAAGGAGAGAAATGAGAAATGTTTAAAGTGCAGTCACCCTACATGATACTATTATTCCTCCACTTGGTTGGGGATTATCTAATTACATTATTTATTTACTTATTTATTTATATCCCACCTTTATTATTTTTTCAAATAACTCAAGGTGGCAAATGTACCGAATGCTCCTTCTTCCTTCAATTTTCCTCACAACAATCCATGAGGTGAGTTATTACGTGAAGGCTAAAATGTAGTTGTCACACAAGGTGGCTGCTATTTTGCTATTGCTAGAAGCAAATCTGTACCCTGCGATCTCCATGTTTTGAAAAGGAGAGAGTTGCTCCATGAGGAAGTGCTTTTGTCCATACCGATTCTCCTCATGCTGGTTTCATGTGTGGTGCAACTGTAGAATTGCTACAGTACAGGTAGCCCTCAACTTACAGCCACAATTGAGCTCAAAATTTATGTTGCTAAGCCAGACATTTGTTAAATGAATTTTGCCCCATTTTACGACCTTTCTTGCCACAATTGTTAAGTAAATCATTGCAATTGTTAAGTTAGTAACGCAGTTATTAAATGAATCTGGCTTCCCCATTGACTTTGCTCATCAGAAGGTCGCAAAAGCAGACCCAGAGGTGGTATTCAGCAGGTTCTGACCAGTTCTGGAGAACCGGTAGCAGAAATTTTGAGTAGTTCGGAGAACCAGCAAATCCCATCTCTGACTGGAGATTTTACAGTATCCTTCCCCTGCCACGCCCACCAAGCCACGCCCACAGAACCGGTAGTAAAAAAATTTGAATCCCACCACTGAGCAGACCACATGACCTTGGGACCCTGCAACCGCCATAAATTTGAATTAATTTCCAAGCATCCAAATCTTGATTACATCGTGACCTTGAGGATGCAGCAACAGTCATAAGTGTGAAAAACATAAGTTACCTTTTTCAGTGATGTTGTAATTTTGAACAGTCACTAAATGAACCGTTGCAAGGTAGGTTGGGATAATCTAATACCAGTGCCCTCTTCATCTTATTTCAAACTTTCCCACTGTGTACCCCCCCCTCCCTGCCCTCCAATCTCTCTCTCTCTTCATTCCAAGGGAGGTCACCGTTCCGCAGATAGGCGGGTGTGAAGCCCTCCTCTTGAGGTTGGGGCCTGGTGGTTGGTTGGGCCTGTTGCTTATATACCTATCCCCCAACTATGTGGCAACGGCCCTGCCTCGGCTGCTCGATGCCCTCTCGGGAGTGGCGGTGGAGTTCCCAAGCCTTTTGGTTTTGGGTGACTTCAACCTGCCCTCCCTGGGGGGGACGTCGGGATTGGCCCAGGAGTTCATGGCTTCCATGGCAGCTATGGACCTGACCCAAATAATACAAGCCCCCACACATGAGGGGGGCAACACGCTCGACCTTGTTTTTGTCTCGGAATGTTGGCGTAGTGATCTGGGGGTGGGCATTGTGAATGTCCAACCCATAGCATGGTCAGATCACTATCTCCTGTGGCTGGTCTTCCAACAAGTGGCCCCACACCGTTGGGATGAGGAGCCACTGAGATGGTTCCGCCCCAGACATCTGATGGACCCTGAAAAGTTCCAGACGGAACTGGGGTTTTTGCCCGCCTCCCTTATCCACAGCTTGGCCGAGGTACTGGCGGCCACTTGGCAACAGGCCGCCACTGAGGCGCTCGACTGAGTTGTCCCCTTGTGTCCCCTCACTCGCCGCAGATCCCAGATGGCTCCTTGGTTCACAGAGGAGCTCAGGGAGATGAAGCAGCGTAGGAGGGGGTTAGAGAGCAGGTGGAGATCAACCCACTCCGAATCTGACCGAGCCCAGCTAAGAGCCTATATTAGGACTTACATGGTAGCTTTGGGGGCGGCGAAGAGGTCATACCCCTCCGCTCTCATAGCGTCCGCAGACGACCGCCCAGCTGCCCTGTTTAGGGTCACCCGCTCCCTCTTACATCGGGAGACAGGGTTGGATCCTATGCAGGGTAGAGCTGAGGAATTTGGTCAGTATCTGCTGGATAAGATCGCTCGGATTCGGGAGGGGTTAGACTCTAACTTACAGTGGTCTGAGGAGGGATGGACAAGAAGTCCGGCCGATATCATCTGGGCTGAGTTTGATCCTGTTTCCAAGGATGAAGTGGACAGGATTATGCAACGCTTGAGTTGCACCACATGTTTATTGGACCCGTGCCCTTCCTGGATGGTGTATGCCGCCAGGGAGGTCACGTGCGGCTGGCTCCAGGCAGTTGTCAACACTTCATTAAAGGAGGGCTCTTTCCCTGCCGCCTTGAAAGAGGCAATGGTGGGACCCCTCCTGAAGAAGCCTGCCCTGGACCCAGCCGTATTAAACAACTTTCGTCCGGTCTCCAACCTTCGTTTTTTAGCGAAGGTTGTTGAGAGTGTGGTGGCTCAACAGTTTCCGCTTTTCCTGGATGAAGCGGACTATCTAGATCCCTATCAATTGGGCTTCCGGCCCGGGTTCAGTACAGAGACGGCATTGGTCGCACTGGTGGATGATCTCTGGAGGGTGCGGGACAGAGGCTTTTCCTCTGTCCTGGTCCTATTGGATCTCTTGGCGGCTTTCAATACCATCGACCATGGTATCTTATTGCGGCACCTTGAGGGGTTGGGAGTGGGGGGGCACTGTTCTGCAGTGGTTCTCCTCCTACCTCTCGGGGCGTTCACAATCGGTGTTGGCAGGGGGCAGAGGTCGGCCCCAAGGGCTCTCACATGTGGGGTCCCGCAGGGATCAGTCCTCTCGCCCCTCCTGTTCAACATCTATATGAAGCCGCTGGGCGAGATCATCTGAGGTTTTGGGGTGAGGTACAATCAGTGATGATACCAAGTTATACATCTCCACCCCAAACCAAATCAGTGATGCCCTCTCTGTGCTGTCCCGTTGTTTGGATGTGGTACGGATCTGGATGGGCAGGAACAGACTACAGCTCAATCCAGCCAAGACTGAGTGGCTGTGCATATAGGCATCTCACTCCAGTGAGTATATTCCACCTTTGGCCATAGGGGGAGAGGTGTTACCCCCTGTGGATAGGGCGCGGAACCTGGGGTTCTCCTGGACTCACGGCTCAGTTTGGAGGAGCAGGTGGGAGCCGTGGCCAGGGGGGCCTTTGCCCAGGTTCGGCTGGTTCGCCAGCTCCGCCCTTACCTGGATCGAGATGCCCTTTGCACGGTCACTCATGCACTTGTTACATCCCGACTCGACTACTGCAATGCTCTCTATGTAGGACTGCCCTTGCATACCATCCGGAGGCTCCAGCTGGTGCAGAATGTGGCCGCGCGGGTTGTGATAGGAGTCTCCTGATACTCCCATGTTACGCCCCTTCTGCGCAAGCTGCATTGGTTGCCGGTTGCCCTCTGGGTGCAATTCAAGGTTTTGACATTAACATTCAAAGTCCTTCATGGCATGGGTCTCCTACCGATATCAAATACCAGTCGCCTTGTGCGAGCACATAGGTTGGGACTCCTCAGGTTGCCGTCCGCACAACAATGTCGGCTTGCGTTGACCCGGGGAAGGGCCTATTCTGCATCGGCCCCCGCCTTATGGAACCAGCTACCTGTTGAGCTCCGGCTGGCTCCCGATCTCTCCTCTTTCCGGCACGATCTAAAAACTTGGTTGTTTTTACAGGCTGGGCTGGACTGATCTCCTAGGGGAGAGGGTGGGTTTTAAATTCGATTTTAATTCGGTTTTATACTTGTATTTTGGCTTGTTTAGTTTAATTTCTTTTTAACTAATTTATTGTTCTGTGTTTTTATCTGTGAGCCGCCCCGAGTCCTTTCTGTAGAGTGGCGGCATACAAGTCAAAACAAATGAATTCCTTTTCTCCACTTAACATCCAGGTTCAGAAAATAATTAGGTGGTGGATCCATCTCTTACAGGGAGTGTTGTTGATGTATAATAGTCACTTTTTGTATGTAAGTTAGTTATCACTTCCAGGTCTAGGCTACAAAAACCTGGACAATATCTCCTTGGCGGCAAAGGGATACAGAAACCTGAAACTCCTTTCTGCCTCTTGTGGCTACTCAGAGTTTTGCAGTCCTGATTTGGCAGCCCCGAACAACCCCTTTGCCTGTGTTTGCAGCTGTTTGCTGCGATCAGTGCCTACCCTAGGGCCTGATTAGCATAGAGCTGATGGGAGTGGCTTGGGCTTTTGTCAAGAAATGCTACTATTTGTAACAGCCTTTGGGGAAGGCTTAATTTCCATATCTCCTTAAGTCAGGTGCTGCCATCCGTAGGGACTCATTATTATATAGCATCTCCTCGTTCTGATAAAATCTGTGATTTTGTTGGCATACCCAAGGCTTTTTTTCTCTTGCTGCCCTAGAGATTTTTCTGTGCACCAGGAAGGGAGAAGAAAAAGACTGAAAGAAGCCTTTGTGCCTCAACTCTTCATTCCCTGACCACACACACACACACACACACAAATGCACCTTGCAGAAGTGAAAGTCTACCTGGAGTTTAACAAGCTGATTAATTCTGATTTCTATGACAAGCTATTGTAGAGGAGAGAAGGTAGGAAAGCTTGTTTTCATTTTTTTTTTTGACGAGCTCAACCATAGCCTGATGCAGACATCCTGTGGGGAGAATAAAAGACTTGTGGGCTTCCCAGAAACACTTTCTTTCACATTCCCAGGTCTCTCCCCCTTCTTGATGTCTTTGACAGACAGAGGGCATGCTTGCTTTTATAGGAGCCCAGGAAGGGAGTACTCAGAGTCAGCAAAACAATGAGGCGATTTGCAAGAAATCTCAAAAAATACAATCCTGAGATGGCAGGACTGAGCTGGGCACCGTTCCCTCCTTCTCTCCCCAACCCCCCGCCACAAGCCATAGCTATGGTTTTATGTCATTGGGACAAGGCAACAGCAGTGCCGAGTAACCATGGCCACAGAAGCGAGTCCCAAATATTAGTCTTTGAAGCTTCACTTTCTGCAAATGATCTTACAGCACCTTTTTCCCCCTTGGAAAAAAAATCATTAGGTTCTCATTACATGTGACTGGAAAAGCTAGCCAGAGGAAATTTCCCATTCCAGCACCTTTTCTAATTCATGCAAGTGGTTTTGCTGCCAGAAACATTGGAAGGAAGCCCAAGGTGAGAGGGAGCAGCTTAGGCCCTTCAAGAGAGCCTAGCTCTGACTTGAAGGCTTCTTGATTCTCAAGTGTGTAGGGGCATAATATATTAAGCCAAATTTTTGGTTTTCCTTATGTTTTACTAAAACATGGTACATTTTCTTAATTTTGTTAGGCTTCTTTCATATCCCCTGAATCAGTCATGTATTACATGCCCATTGATCCCAGGTTTTCTTTTGAAGGAAACTCATGTCAGGTCTTTAAATCGGACTTAATTTTCACTTTCAGTCTCCTGCAGTGCTTGGAGTCAACCAACCTGTAGTAAGGGTAGAGAATTTCACAGTCGGGGCCTCTGTGTAAGAAGCCCCTCTTATGGATTAATATGTGAACATGAACAGGTTGAATTTGGCTTGCTTGCCATCTGGCAGGCAGTACAATTCCCTCAAAATAGAGATCGTATCTTTGTAGAGGTGGCTGTCTTCACCAATTCAGCTGCAGTCACCTGTACTTCTATGCTAAGCTCAAGAGCTGCCCCCTGAAAGCCCTCTGCAATCATCTAATTGTGAAGTTACCGCCACATTTATTTGATTTATATCTCGCAGCATACTGTATACACTGCTTCCTCCTTGTGTTATTCCTATAACACTGTGCTGGAGTAGCTTTCAAATTTCATTGTATTCGTGGAATGCAATGACAATAAAGGCTATTCTATTCTATTCTATTCTATTCTATTCTATTCTATTCTATTCTATAAAAGCAACTCAGTGAGATGAATTGGGCTAAGAGAGAGTGATTGGCTCATCCAGTTAGCTTCCATCTTAAGGGTGGACTAGACTTCATGGTCTCTTGGTTGTTAGTCCAACACATTAATTATTATACCAAACTGGCTCTCATATAGTGAGGGCCAATGAAAGGAAATGGCATGAAGCCAATGTAGCTGGCCTTCCAACTCAAAAGCAATCTACAAATGTATACATCTGCTAATTTTTTAAAGCTTAACAATATTAAAATCATATTACCTTCTTTTTCATAATTTTTCATTTTTTAAAGCCAGAATGGTTTGGACCACTCTAGAACTATGAGAGAAAGATAGACCTTTTATTATGCTCATTGAATAACGAAAGGATCTCTGCGAAGGTGCAACATTCCCAGGGTATTCACTATAGTTGATGGACAATCCAAAATTGAAAAGAGGCACATTTGCCTCAGATTGACAATAATGTTTCTAGGGGCTTCCTTAGAGTAGGTACCTGCTCCT
Organism: Naja naja; assembly: GCA_009733165.1. Classification (NCBI taxonomy): domain Eukaryota; kingdom Metazoa; phylum Chordata; class Lepidosauria; order Squamata; family Elapidae; genus Naja; species Naja naja. The sequence continues at coordinate 84,238,255 of CM019149.1, read as the reverse complement.
TCAGAGGACATGCAATCCTGCTCAGAAAAGATCACCCCTACATACCTAAACAAGGGGACCACCTATTCACAATGTTTCCATTGTGCTGAGATTAAGATTTAGCATCTCAGCCTTTCTCAAGAACATTGTTGCATCTGACCATAGGTCAAAATGTTGCACAATCTCTTGAAGAAATTGAAATAGAGGTAGTTATCATCACCATACTAACATATCTCACCCCACTTTGCTGTATGACCCATCTCTAATGGATTCATCTAGAGATTAAACAATCCTGAGGAGAGCAGGAAACATTGCAGAACATTGCTTCAATGGCCATGAAACCAGGATATTGACATTCAGCAGCATCTTCTTGCTAAGAAGGAACAACTGCCATATAGTACTCTCTCAAGCTATCCAGAAGGCGGCTGGTTGCCACAAAACCTATGGATCAATATTCATAGTGTAACCGATAGAGAATTTCACAGACCATGAATATCAGCTATTGCAAAGGAATTGCAATATTGTACACTTAAACTGTAGCATTTGGAGTTTATATTGTGTTTAGATAGTTTCAACCAAGATGTGTGTAACCAGATATGTGTGTAACTAAAGCACTGTGTACTTCAGGCATTCACAAAGAAGCTCTCAGGGGATATTTGCACAAAGAAATGTCTAAGTGATTTCTGGAATAATGAGTACATTTGAGAACTTTGGATCTCACTCACAAAGAAAGCCAGCTGCACAATCCAGCAGATCAATTATTTTACATATAGGTTATATTTGTTCAGCTGCTGCCCATCATTCTGCTTAAACTATTCTTGCGTGTTAGCATGAACCCTTTACCCCCCAACCCATAACAATCTCAATTAAGAGTTGCATGTCCTTCTGATCATTCTATCAAAGAAAGAACTCAGTGGATTCTGGTTAAGGCAATAAAAACTTAGTCCCCTTTCTTGCTTTTGGATCAGCTCCCTTGTCCCCTCCCACATTCCTCATATTAAGCTAAGCAATTGGCTTTGTTGGATATAAGAAGTTATGCAAAGGACATAAATATAAAGGCTCCCTCAAGTGAAACTTTACTCCCAGTGCCTTTTTGGAGATATCCATGACCTTTCCTTGGCAAAAAAAAAGGATATGGTTTATTGTTGCCTTTCATTTGATTTATAAATCTAGCCTACAGCCCTGCATTTTAGTGGTATTTTGCATCCATCTACTGGCCAGGTGTCAGCCTTTCCAGGTAATCCAAACAGGAAACAAGTCTAGATGAGCTAATACTATTTACTGTTAAGTCTATATTAATAGAGTTTTGCAAGTCTGAAAGCAGAAACTTCCCACTATCACTTTTAACTCAATTAATTCAATTAGATGGGTCCTTCCTAAGTTTCTTTCTCTGACTGTTAAGCCATCTTTATTATTATTTTCCTATATGCACAATGGCACACATTAAAATGAAATTCTGACGCACCACTCTGAAAAATAAGAAAACACCACCCACCAAACATTGTCACCACCCCAAGGATGATAATAATATCAGGAGCAGCATCCCAAAATGCCATATTATATCAAAATGACACACACACACACACATATACACATATTAATCATAGTCCATCTTGAATACAGAGTGGAAAAAAGAGTCTTGACAAATTGGAAGGTACTATACCTGTTATGTTTGCATGAAGAGTCAGATGCGAAGAGCTTCAGTGAAGAGTTTATTAAGTGACTACAGCTCGAATGGACCCGACTTGGCTGGGCTACGGCTGCTTCTTATAGCCAGCAGCTGTAGTTGCCAGCCAATCAGAGTGCAGGGTTTTCCCGCACTATTTAAACCAATCCTATTTGACATTTTACAAGAACAATTCAAACTAAACCAATGACATTCAAACCTACATACATAACAATACCTGTGATGGTGAACCTATGGCATGCATGCCACAGGTGGCATGCAGAGCCATTTGTGCTGACACGTGAGCTGCAGGCAAGTTTACCTCACTGCGCTTGCGCGCACCTGCAGCTGATTTTCGGCCTGTTTGAGGCCATTTTCGGCCTTCCAGAGGCTTGAGGAAGGCCTCTGCAGGCTTTGCAGGCCGAAAAATAGGCCCATTTTGTCACTTCCTGTATTTCTAGAAATACCAGAAGTGATGAAATGGACACATTTTTCGGCCTGCAAAGCCTTCAGAGGCTTTCCTCAAGCCTCTGGGAGGCCGAAAAAGGCCTCAAACAGGCCAAAAATCAGCTGTGAGGCATAGTGCAGGTAAAGGGGGGAGATTGCATGCACGTGCGCAGGGGGCATAGCATGCACATTGTCTTCTGGGTATGGGCACGCAAGAGCACAAGAGCGCACAATTTTTGGCACAGGAGCCTGAAAAGGTTAGCCACCACTATATTATACGGTACAAAACTATTACAGAATCTAGTTGGTCTGCTTCAAATATCACGAAGTCTCCTCCCAGAAGGTCACAAAGAAAACCAGTCATGGAGAGAATATATCCAATAGTGTGGATCCTGATCAAGCAGTGCTTATATGCCGTGTTTAGGTTAGAAGGAACAATCCAATATGTGTACTTTGGAGGCATGATAAAATTAATGTAAGATAAATAAGAAGTCAGTTACCATGAAAGAAGTGACCATATGCTGGCTAAAAAGGTCTAGATAAAATTCAATTTGATGCAAAGCAAAAACAAAAACTGCAAAATTGGGAAGAATGGAGAGCTTTGGGTTTAGAACCAGATCCTGTTGAAAACAAAAACAAACCTGTGCTCTGGGAAGATTTTATATTCTACAAAGATCATAGCCTCAAAACACAGGGGAAAAACCACAGTCTTTTATCTGCATGATTCAGGAGAGGCAAAGCTTCCCTGTTTTAATTTAATTATGATCACAGAAGTCAGTATTGAATAAACTCAAGCTGGGAGCTGAGTCTGGAACGAGGCTCACAACTCAATTTCCTGCTGCTCTGGAATTTGCAATTTTATGCAATGCTTATAGTTTCCAACTCTTTCACATACAACAGACATCCTCTGCAGGTCAATGAGAATTCAGCTTGGTACTACTTAGCATTTTTGAGGTATCCAGGATGGAGCAGGAACAGCTATAATGAACATTCGTTTCCCATAATTTCTTTAATGGCTTTAGCAAAGGTCTGAAGGAAAGGACAGAGTATTTGGATTGGATTGATAATATCTAAGTCCAAAAATCTCTGTAAAGCCATGAAGTATACCTGGTGCCCTGAGCATTTAGGCAACTTATCAAACAAAGGAAATAAAATAAATAAATAAATGTGGTTTGCAATTTTATGAGCAGGATAGTGCCCATAAAATTTTGGGACTCCAATGTCCATTAGCAAGGGCCCAGGGAAGTGGTTGTCCACATTCATTTGGAAGACAGCAAGTTGCTAATACCTTTATATTGTTAGAATTGAATTAGATGCAATGTTAATTTAAAATATTATATATATTTTTTCCTTTTAAATATTCAAATTGTATTATTCCGCTATTTTGGAATGCTGAAGAAATCAATTTTTTCTTTCTGCCTTCACAATTTTCTTACTTTAAATCCTCATCACAGCACTTTCTTCTCTTCCTCCATGAAAGAAGTGACTAACATAACATTCTATTATGTTTGACCTCAAGATTATTAATATTTTCCAAGGGAAGAAATTTATTTATTCATGACTCACATTTATATGGCTGACCATCTCACAAAAGTGACTCTGGGCAGCATATAAACAATCAAATTTATTCTATAGGATTAAATCTATACATCAATAAAAAAACAAATAAATAAATTGCTTATTTTTTTTAATCCAGTGGATCTTTTGATAATAATAGTAGTAATAATATCCTATAATAAAAATGTGGATCTTCCACATTAGATTTAATTTGGCAATTTCTGAAATCCTAACAATTGCTGTTTTCAGGTAAGATAACTCTCAGAGTTGGCTACTCCCAGGTTAGTGCCAGATGTAGAACGTTACCTTCAAATAAATTCTCTTTAGTTTTGGGAGTGTGGCTCGAGGCTCATGATTTAATTGGAGTAACCCATTAATTAATTAATTGGAGGAACCCAGGCAGCAGAAACAAATAGACAAATAAAACCTACTATGGCTTAATGTGATGTTCTTGTTTACAAATGAGTTGTTATTATTGTTGTTGTTATTATTATTATTATTATTATTATTATTATTATTATTATTAATTAGTTTTATATACCACTCTTCTCCCAAGGGACTCAGGGCGGTTTACAGGGCAATAAAAACATGCAGTACAAAAATTAAAATAAAGATTAAACTAGAATTTAAGCCCAACCAACAATAAATTTTTAAAATATTTAAAACGATTATTCCAATCAAAAATTAAAAATATACTTCTCATGGGAATAGATCGGCTTGCTCAAATAATGTTTTAAGGGTGCGGCAAAAGGCTTTCAGGTCGGGGACAATCAGGAGACCTTGATTCCAAGGGAGGTCTCTGTTCCGCAGACTGGCGGGTGTGAGACCCTCCTCCTGCGGTTGGGGCCCGGTGGCCAGTTGGGTCTGCTGCTTGCATACCTTTCCCCCAGCTGTGTAGCAGTGGCCCTGCCTGGGTTTCTCGATGCACTCTCAGGAGTGGTGGTGGAGCTCCCAGGCCTTTTGGTCTTGGGTGACTTCAACTTGCCCTCCCTGGGCGGGGTGTTGGGTTTGACCCAAGAGTTCATGGCTTCCATGGCGGCTATGGGCCTGGCCCAGATAATACAGGGCCCCACGCATGAGGGGGGCAACATGCTCGTCCTTGTTTTTGTCTCGGAGCAGTGGCATAGTGATCTGGGGGTTGGCAGTATTAATGCCCAACCCGTTGCATGGTCAGATCACTATCTCCTACAGCTGGTCTTCCAACAGGCTGCCCCACGCTGCTGGGATGAGGAACCGCTGAGATGGTTCCACCCCAGATGCCTGATGGACCCTGAGAGGTTCCAGGCAGAGCTGGGGTTTTGCCCGTCTCCCTTATCCACAGCTCGGCCGAGGTGCTGGCAGCTGCATGGCAACAAGCTGCCTTGGAGGCCCTCGACCGGGTTGTCCCCTTACGTCCCCTCACTTGCCGCAGATCCTGGGTGGCTCCCTGGTTTACGGAGGAGCTCTGGGAGATGAAGCAATGTAGGAGGGGTTTAGAGAGCAGGTGGAGATCGACCCGTTCCGAATCGACTGAACCCAGTTGAGAGCCCATATTAGGACTTACCTGGGAGCTTTGAAGAAGGCGAGGAGGGCTTACCTCTCCGCCCTCATAGCGTCCGCAGATAATCACCCGGCCGCCCTGTTCAGGGTCACGCGCTCCCTCTTACATCGGGATCCGGAGGTGGACCCTTTGCAGGGTAGGACTGAGGAATTTGGACAATATCTGCCGGATAAGATCGCTCGGATCCGGGAGGGGTTGAACTCTAATTTGCAGTGGTCTGAGGAGGGGTTACAGAGAGTCTGGCCGATGTCATCTGGGCTGAGTTTGATCCTGTTTCTGAGGATGAAGTGGACAGGATTATGCGACGACTGAGTTCCACCACCTGTTTATTGGACCCGTGTCCTTCCTGGATGGTATATGCCTCCAGGGAGACCACGTGCGGCTGGCTCCAGGCAGTTGTTAATGCCTCGCTGAGGGAGGGGTCCTTTTCTGCCGCCTTGAAAGAGGTGGTGGTGAGACCCCTCCTGAAGAAGCCTGCTCTGGACCCAGCCATTTTAAACAACTTTTGTTCAGTCTCCAACCTTCGCTTTTTGGCTAAGGTTGTTGAGAGTATGGTGGCTCAGCAGTTCCCGCTTTTCCTGGAGGAAGCAGACTATCTAGATCCGTATCAGTCGGGCTTCCGACCTGGGTACAGCACGGAGACGGCATTGGTCATGCTGATGGATGATCTCTGGAGGGCCCGGGACAGGGGATTTTCCTCTGTCCTAGTCCTATTAGATCTCTCAGTGGCTTTTGATACCATTGACCATGGTATCTTATTGTGGCGCCTCGGGGGGCTGGGAGTGGGGGGCACTGTTCTGCAGTGGTTCTCCTCCTACCTCTCGGGGCGTTCACAATCGGTGTTGGCAGGGGGGCAGAGGTCGGCCCCGAGGGCACTCACATGTGGGGTTCCTCAGGGGTCGGTCCTCTCTCCCCTCCTGTTCAACATCTATATGAAGCCGCTGGGTGGTTTGGGGGTGAGGTATCATCAGTATGCTGATGATACCCAGTTATATATCTCCACCCCAAGCCAAATCAGTGATGCCCTCTCCATGATGACCCGTTGTCTGGATGCGGTACGGACCTGGATGGGCAGGAATGGACTACAGCTCAACCCGGCTAAGACTGAGTGGTTGTGTGTACAGGCATCTCGGCCCAGTCAGTTGATTCCATCTTTGGTCATAGGGGGAGAGGTGTTGCCCCCTGTGGATAGGGCTCGGAATCTGGGAGTCCTCCTGGATTCACGGCTTGGTTTGGAGGAGCAGGTGGGGGCCGTGACCAGGGGGGCTTTTGCCCAGGTCTGACTGGTTCACCAGTTGCGCCCGTATCTGGACCGAGATGCCCTTCGCACAATCACTCATGCACTTGTGATGTCCCGACTCGACTACTTCAACGCTCTCTACTTAGGACTGCCCTTGCATACCATCCGGAGGCTTCAGCTGGTGCAGAATGCGGCTGCGCGGGTTGTGATGGGAGTTTCCCGATACTCCCATGTTACACCCCTCCTGCACGAGCTGCATTGGTTGCCGGTTGCCCTCCGGGTGAGATTCAAGGTGTTGGTGTTAACATTCAAAGTCCTTTACGATATGGGTCTGGGGTACTTGCGGGAGCGTCTCCTGCCAATATCAAACACCGATCGCCCTGTGCATGCTCACAGACAGGGTCTCCTCGGGGTACCGTCGGCTAGACAATGTCAGCTAGCGGTGCCCCGGGAAGGCCTATTCTGTGGGCCCCTGCCCTGTGGAACCAACTCCCTTTGGAGCTCCTGTTGGCTCCTGATCTCCGCTCCTTCCGCTGTGATCTGAAGACCTGGCTGTTTGAACAGGCCGGGCTGGACTGACCTTCTGGGGTTTTTTAAGTATTTTAACGGGTTTTTAGTGATTGGGCTTGTTGATCTAATTCTGTTTTAAATATTTATTGGTTGAAGTATTGTGTTTTTAATTGTGAGCCGCCCCGAGTCCTCGTGGAGAGGGGGAGGCATATAAGTCCAATTATAAATAAATAAATAAATCCGGATCTCTAACGGTAGCTCGTTCCAGAGGGCAGGGGCCTCCACAGAGAAGGCCCTCCCCCTGGGGGGTCACCAGCCGACATTGTTTGACTGACGGCACCCTGAGGAGGCCAACCCTGTGGACCCGCACTGGTCGGTGGGAGGCTGTCATCGGCAGTCAGTGGTCTCGCAAATTAAGGTAATGAATGGGTTTCCACTGACCCTGAAACAGATATTTCAGATCTGTTCAGATATTTCAGATCATGACAGATATTTGTCATAGCAAATCTATCTCCCTCCCTCCCTCCCTCTCCCACTCCCACCAGGAAACATGGTTCTGAAAGCATTTTGACAACATGGAGCAGTTTAAGGACATTTCAATTTAATAGTTTTCTCCAACCTATCCCACTATGCCCAGGACGAGCAACAATAACAACATACAAGAAAAGGAGTTGATAGATTAATACCTTTTTCTATTGCAGAGTATCCAATTGCCTTTGTTAGAACAGGCTTGGCCAGCCAATAGTCTGATGAGCATATCCAGCACCCTCCCATTCTGTGGATCCCCACTGTCCCTTCTTTAAAGATGGATGAACCTGTCAATTCCAGTTTTGCATAGTTTATCATTTCCTCAACATTAAGTTGGTTCCAGCCCATTTCCTCATCACTTTACTTTTTCAAAAAAAAAAAAAACACAAATGGGCAATTTATTTGAATACACATATTTTGGAACTTCCTTTCTCACACCATGCTTTTTTTGCATATATGCTACAGTTTCATAATGTTCTTCCAATGAGCAATTTGTGATTATTTTCTGCGTTACAAAATTCAAAAATGACACATTTTGGTTCAGTGCATAGGAATGTTTTAATTCAAGAAGAATTTGAGTAGTGCAGATTGGGAACATCCCTATTAATAGGGTTGTTTTTTTTTTAAATTGTGTTCAATTCTTGGAGATTGCCTGCACAAGTCCTTGGAGTTTTCTTGGCAAGGTTTTTCAGAAGTGGTTTGCCATTTCTTCCTTCCTAGGGCTGAGAGAAAGTGACTGGCCCAAGCCTGGCTGGTTTCATGCCCAGGGTCGGGCTAGAACTCACCATCTCCTATTTTCTAGCCTGATACCTTAATTAATACTGGGCCTCTCATCAAAATCAAAACCAAACAAATTTCTGCTCCTATATTGTCTAAACCAGAAATAAAAGATTATTCTCATATTTGTGGTGATTTCTAGGTGAGAAATGGTACCTTATCCATACCATTCGATTTAACTTCAATTTAACTGAAAAACAGAAGAGACTGGGCAAAACCACAATTTAATCCGGTTTTTTCCCCATGCTGGTAAGCCTTTTCGTTGGTTGCTGCTGTTCACCGATTCCCAAGATTGTTATGTGACATTCAAACGATGTTAAATTTGAATAATGACATATCCCATCATGATAGTTCAGTACTTTGCATTTGCATCTGAAAATTAACCTCTGCTTTACCCTACTTTTTCAACCCCCCTCCCCACCTATTCACTGCAGTGCTTAGTCTGTTCTGATGATACCTCTTCGAGATAACAGCAAAGCAGCATTAATCCAAAGGAGGGACAAGAAACTCTATTACATTAGGTCAGATAATTGACCCATCTAGCTCAGTTGCTCTCAGGAGGTTATGGAAAATGTTGTCCTATTTTCCTGCAATCCTATGGAGCATAGGATCAGGCTTCCGCTCCTGAGCTGTCTGGAGAAAACTGTATCCCTAATGAGTGGTAAGGCAATATCCCAAGAGCATAAGGTTTGGTGATGACATCCAGAACACTTTTCAGGTAAGTCTGGAGAGTGTTACCTTGGGAATGGTGGTTGGCAAACCCTAATGTGCTGCTTGTGTTAATTACACCAGTCTCTTAACTGGTCCCTGGAGAATGACTTAGCATGCAGCCTGTCTGGATTCTGGCATCTTACTGGCCCCTTTCTTCACAAAGCCAGAACTCCTGAGGTGATTACGGAGGCATGGAATCAAAAATGGAGAAATATGTACATAATGAAGGGGAAAATGGCAGATAACTTGGTGATTGGAAGGATGCTTTTATATGATAGCAACCTTGCTGGATTATGAATCAAGACCTTATGTGGAAAGAATGGAATGGAAATGACCATGAAGAATCAAGATGGAAAACAGTTTCTGCTGCAAGGAATCATGTGATCCCGTGCCAGGTCTCATCCAGGAAGTTACAGGAAGGAGTTCTGTGCTCCACCCTGGATTTAGTTTTATAATCTGAGTCCAGGTGAACAAAAGATGTTTATGTTTCCTGACACATCTGAGATGCGGTGCAAAATGGTGACAGCAAGCAGAAACAAGCAGAATATGCATTGTTAGTAACTGCAAAATGTCAGAATGAGAGGCTAACGTAGTAAATCTAATTAAGATGTGTTTTTAAAAAGCAATGTCTTTGGTGAAACCAAGTTGACTTTCAGTTTTGCTGTTTCTAAGGAGATTTTTACGTGTACTAATGCCATACATGTTCAATGTTTATACATTGACTCAAGAGACAGTCTACAAGTAGCAACCCTACTTCTATATTTGTATCTCTCCTGTATTATGCACATGATAGTCACCAGTTTTACTGAGGATAAGACAGATGAAAAGTCAGCACATTTTGACTCTGAGCTACAGCTGCCATCCTCATGATAAATGGCAAATCAATTCTTGTTAATCTTGTTTGGCCTACAAACATAGTATTAGAACAGGGTCTTCAACCTTTGTTGGCTTAGTAGAACTGAGTCCTTGCTGCTGATTATTCTCTTCTTTTCTTTTCTTAAATATTAACTCTGGTTTGGTTTGTTGAATTATCCATTTGTTTACTAACTTGACTGTCCATGATATTCTCAGAAGCCTTCTCCAACTTCAAAATTCAGAAGTGTCAAGAAGTTTCAGAATCCAAAATTGCAGCTTAAAACCAAAGAACTGATTATGGGACAAACAATTGTAGAGTCTAGCACAATGATTAGATGGGAGAATGAGATAATTAATATAAAATATTCTTTCCTTAGTCGTCGTTCTATAGAAGCATTTTGTTACTTTTGCTCCCATGAACCAGCATGTCTATTTCTCTGGAAGTAGAAGATGGTTGCCTGAGAGTGAGAATTTAATAAAAGCAAATTGCATACATTTTTAAAAAGCTGTTATTATTTTCAAATTCCACTCCACTCTATTATTGGCATTTCAGCAAAAAAGGAGGGAGGAGGTCAAGCACTTCTAACTGTGATCTCACTAGTGTCCAGCAAAACCCACCCCTCTCACATATAGCAATTAGAGTGAGGGAAAACCACGTTTTCCAATTAATGCCAAAGTCTTGCATTCAGAGGTTGTGTATTTCAGAACATGTATAGAAGGAATGTGCAATTCCTGTTGGCATGTGAGGGTTATAGGGACACCAGGACATTTGGGCTCCTCCTAAAAGATCAAACAAAGTATTTGTATAAACAGAAACAATAGATAATAATATCCAGATGCTTAGATTTTATGGTAATCTGGTACTGGCTCCAGTCTGGTTTGGAAGAAGATAGGGAACCTGTGTAACTAGACTTTTATTCAGCATTAAAGAATTTCTGAGGCACCCCAGTGCAAGATAGATTTTCTGTATATCTTCTGTGGTGAAGTAGAAAATCTGGCATATTATTTATTTGAATGCTTGTTACATGCTAAATATAGGTATTATTTATTCCCATGTCTTGATAATATATTGGAATGTTGAGCATAAATTGAATTTACAAAGAAAGGGTTGCTTTCTTTGCAGTTAAGGCACCCAAGTTAAAGTGGAAAAAGATAATAGGATCTGCCTGCTATTATACATTTATTTATTTATTTATTTATTTATTTATTTATTTATTTATTTATTTAATGTATGGCAATGGTACATTAGCCAGGAAACTGCAGTGATAATACAGAGTAGTTCTTGGACTACCTAAGACTGCTACTCTGTTTGGTTCACACCCATGCACTATCCAGGGCGCACCAAGGGTGGTGCAGGGACTAGCTCCACACTCAGAATGCTTAATGGTGTTCTGCAGTGTCTTCCAGGGCTTTTTATCTCTGCTGATGTCACTTCACATTCAGGCATTGCAATCGGGCAGGTCTCCGCACAAAACGCTATTGTTTTTCCCACCAAAATGGTACATATTTATCTACTTGCATGTAGCATGCTTTCGAACTGCTAGGTTGGTAGAAGCTGAGGAAAATGTTGGGAGCTCACTCTGTCACACGGTGCTAGGTCTTGAACTGTCAGAGTACAGACCTTCTCCAGTATCTTTAAGCCACTATATCTCTATTACCAATTATATAATGGCCATAACAACTTGGCTAGGAGTATTAAAGTTTTGGTTCTTATTCATTAGCATTTTAAAACATTATTTAAAGTAGGATCGGGTTACCAGAGGGACAGCCTTTTTCCATGAGTCTTAGTCAAAGACAAACTTGATCTACAGTAGCAAATTGGGTATGCTGCAGATCCCATCAGCCAAGGAGTGTCGGCTGGCAGGACTAGAAGATGAGCCCTTTTTGCAATAACCCTTGTTTTGTGGGGTACCTTCCCTTTGGATGGTCCCAATCCTGTTAGGTAAAGGGAAAGGTTCCCCTTGCAAATATGTGCTAGTTGTTTCCAGCTCTAGAGGGTGATGCTCATCTCTGTTATAAAGCCGAAGAGCCAGCACTGTCCAAAGATGTCTCCGTGGTCATGTGGCCGGCATGACTAAATGCCGAAGGTGCACAGAAAGTGGTTACTTTCCCACCAACGAGGTCCCTATTTTTCTACTTGCATTTTTATATGCTTTCAAACTGCTAGGTTGGCAGAAGCTGGGACAAGTAATGGGAGCTCACTCTGTTACACGACGCTAGGGATTCGAACCACCAAACTTTCTGATCGACAAGCTCAGCGTCTTAGCCACTGAGCCACCGCGTCCCTAGTGTTAGACCTTGGTAAAGCTCTAAAAACTTGGTTCCTGAGTTTGGGGTCCTGAATATGCTAAGGGCCCTGTTTCCTGGCTTCATTGTATGCTGGCCAGATTGGCTGCTATGCATATATCTTTTGGATATTTATTTATTTATTTATTTATTTATTTATTTATTTATTTAATGTTTTTATTGTGTTAAATGTTTATATTGTTTAATTGTATAAGTTTCAAATTGCAAGCTGCCCAGAATCATTGTTTGAGATGGATGGCTATAGAAATGGAATACATAAATAAATAAATTAAAAAAAGAGTAAATGATTAAAAGACTAGATATAAACATTACTGTGTGTAATTTATTAGTTGTAGATGTAGATAATAACCTTCCATTTTAAGATGCACATATGTATTATTGTTCATGTAACCTCTAAGATTTGACTCTGATTTGATGGCAATCCATCAATCAACATGCTGTTGCTACCTGTGATATATGTGAAATGGACAGCAGACTTATTCTATAAATAATTTACCATCACTATTACATTAAAGCTCTGACATTAAACATCTTTTAAAATGTATGATGTAACTTTGGCCTTTAGCACCTTAATGACACAGTAAGCAAATTCATGGATTGGCAAAAAGGTTGGTGAGAATGTTCATGCCTTGTGAGTTTAGTTTAGTGTGAATGTTCTGAGTGATTCATTGCACAAAGTTTGTGAAGTATTTGTAAGACTTTCTGCCAAGCATCTTTGCCATCAGCTAGAAATCATTACTGGATGATTATTATATTTGAAGGCAGGCATAATTCTTGGCACTTCCAACTTATGACTTATTTGGTGAAAAATGTTGACTGTCATGGAAAGGATGGTTCCCTGAAAATTATTTGCTGCCTCATCCTGTATATTTAATGAACTTGCAGCAAAGAAATGAAGGCTATTTTGGTTGTTTTTTCTACTAAAGAAGTAATGCAAATTGATAATGTGCTGGAGAAATAAAGACAAGATCATTCCTAGGGAGGAAGGCAACAACAAACGAGGACAAGACATCTCAACAACCAAGATCAGAATAGTTAAAGCAATGGTCTTTGCAGTGGTACAGTATGGTTGTGTAAACTGAAAATTGAGACGGGGGTGGAGAAACAGAAGGAAAGAAGGAAGGAAGGAAGGAGAAAGAAAAAGAAGGAAAGATGGAATAAAGGAAGGAAGGAAGGAAGAAAAAGGAAAGAAAGAAAGAAAGAAAACTGAATTATAGTTTTGGCAGAGGATACTAAGAGTAACAAGAACTAGCAAGACCTGAATCAAATAAAGTCTGATTGTTCTCTTGACACAATGATAAGCAAGAAGTAAATAATTTACTTTGACACATTTTATTTATTTATTTAGATCCCTAATTTATTTACTGTATATTCTACTTTTATTATTCATTACATTTATAAATAACTCAAAGTGGTAAACATACATAATACTCTTTCCTCTCCTATTCTCAAAACAACAGCCCTGAGGTTGGGCTGGGAGAATGTGATTGGTTTAAAGTCACCCCACCAGCTTTCATGCCTGAGATGGGACTACAACTCATGATCTCCTTGTTTCTGGACTGGTGCCTCTGGACTAGAAATAAATGCTTGGCAAGGTTGAAGAAAATAGAAAAAAGGAGAAGACAACAAAGGAGATGGATGGATGGGTTCAATAAGATCATTGGAATATTACTAAAATACAAATCATGATGAAGAGCATTTATCTTTGCAGCCACAAGGAGAAGAACAAATTCAATGGACCTTATTTAAACTTGCAAAGAGATTTTTGCCCTCTTTTTCAGCTCTTCCATTAGCTATTCCTGTTGGATGTGTTTGAGCTTCTATTACTGGTGCATAGCACTGGGAATTCAGCAGAAAGCAAGAGCACAATTCCTGAGTTCAGGGTGGAGCCCTTTTAAACACAATTCTCCCTCAAGCCTGATTATTTCAGATGTGGTCTAATTCCAGCCAAGGCATGGAGGGTATCAGATACATACAGTCATCCTGGAGAGGTAGTCAAAATACCATTATTTTCAGCTCAGGGTTGAACTCTGGGGACCTTGGTGTTCTCTGACCTTGGAGGTTTTCTTGCAGACATTTCATTACCAACCTAGGTAACATCATCAGTCCTAGCAAGAAAACAACCAAGTTCAGAGAGCACCGAGGACCCTACAGTGGTCAAAATGTCAGACTAGGACTGGGGAGACTCAGGTTCTTGTCCATGCAGAGGAAACTCCCTGAATGTCTATAGACCAGTTACTTCTCTCCACTCACCCTTAATTATAATTATTTTTCCCTCATGTAGGGAAAACTCTTAGAAGGAAGGGTTACTATACACCAACCAACCAACCAACCAACCAACCAAACAAAATACAGCCAAAGGAGTCTCCCGAAATCGATGCTCTTACACACTTCTCTTGAGGTTGAAAAGTGCACATATTTCTCACAGAACAGAGCCCTGCACTTTTGCAATCTGTCGCTTGCCAAATCTCCTGGGACAGGACAGGTCATCACCTTTTGATAAGGCTCATAATGGTAGGGACATTTGTTTTGGCTTGTTTATGTCAGGGCCAGTCTGCCCTTTCACCAAAGGCAATGCTGGGCTTTGTGCAACATGGATACTGTAGTGTAGAGCCCCTTCTCTCCTCATATCCTTTGAGCTGTTTTTCAGGCAGAAAAGAGTATCATCTGGTCTGCTCGTGTTGGGAAAGGACACTCATTATGGCCTATGGTGCTCACAGTATGTTGGAAGAAGTCTTCTTTCCTGGCTGTTTTCAAAGGCCTTCTCTTGTTTCGTTTTGATAGTCCTGAGCAACTACACTTGTTTTTGATTACGATTTCCTCAGCAAGAGTACACTACCTGAAGCTTAGGAGCCAAGCTGCAGTAAAATCTGCCTGCTTCTTCTTCATCTATTTTTGATTTTGGTCTGTAAGTTAAAATTAAACTTTAGTGGCCTAAGGGCTAGAGATAGGTGGGGGACAGAATTTTGAAAAAAATGTGTTTTTTCCTCTAAATAAGCCACTGTCTGCTTTGGCCATTCTCATTCACCCCTTCCTCTATCCACAAGCTGCCCCCATTAGTTCTACAAGATTCCCTTGATTCCAAACTGTTATATGTCAGTAAATATTTTTAAAGCACAATATAATATTTGCTTTCACAATCACAAGCGCTTCAGATCTGCCACACATTCTCTGGGTATGAGAATTGTTGAAATTGCTAGAGATTTCAAAGCCATGAAACTGCCTGGCCTATTTCTATGTCACCAAGAACCATAGAAATCTTCTCCACGACTGACAGAGATTAATTCTGTTGATGACCTTCACGCCCTGCTATACATATGATAAATTTGCTCCCTAATTTCCATGATAACAACTTGAGGAAAGGCAGGATGGTGACCACGATGTCAGATGACAAATTACATTGATGGTGGTGATAATGTCTAATTATACAATTGCTTGAACTCCTGTGTTAAAATAAAACACAAAACTTTCATCTCTTGATGTGGGAAGTGGTATAAATAGAATAAATAAAACGGCAGTTTTCTGTGTCAAAACCTGCAGTTTAAATCACTCACAACCTCTAATAATGTTTATATAATCATAGAAGATGCAGAACCAGAGGCATAAATAATACGGCTGATCATTTTGAATGGCCCTAAGAACATCACTCAGACTCATATTCATAATTGTCCTCAGATGTTCTGGTCGGATTTTATTGTTTCATCAACTGATTTGGTTTTTTTTGTGGTGGAGAAATACAAAGTAGTAATTTCACTTTCAGTGGGATGCTATTCTGGAGGCAAATGCAATCCAGAGAAGTCACATGGGAGAGATTCCAATGGATGTCCCTGTTTTAAAGATGAGATCTGGAGATGTCCACTCTGCCAGATCCTACTGGATGTCAGAAGTAGTGGGAGAAAGGCAGTTCCTCACCTAACCAGTCTCTATGCCATGATTTACAACCAGCTCTTGAGCTGCATCTGGAAGCTTATTGGTAACCAGTGCAACTTTATACAGGTAATCCTTGACTTACAACCATTTGTTTTGAGATTGTTCAAAGTTACAATGGCACTGTAAAAAATGACTTATGACCGTTTTGCATACTTGCGACCATTGTAGCATCCCCACAGTCACAATAAAAATGCAGATACTTGGCAACTGCTATATGTTTCTGACAGTTGCAGTATCCTAGAGGTCAAGTTAATCAGGGAAACCAAGTCATTGCATGGAGATCAGAGGTGGTCTTCAGCAACTCTGGAGAACCGTAGCGAGAGTTTTGAAAACCAGCTAATCTGATTTTACAATATTCTTCCCCTGCCATGCCCACCAAGCCATGCCCACAGAACCGGTAGTAAAAAAAATTGAATCCCACTACTGGATTGAGGGACAATCTGCAAACTGAACATGACCTTGGTTTTAAATGTGAGAATTAACCTGAAGCTCAGGCAACTGCAGACGGGTCAAGTGCTTGCATCTTAGACTGACCCCCACTCAACCTCTTCATGACAAAACCCCACATAGCCTTGTCTGCCAGAGGACCGAAGAACTGTAGATGCCAGCTGTCCTGCAACTATGGCTTTGTTGGCTCACTTGAGGCCTTCAATATGATCTTCTCTGCTGTTGAGCCAGGAAAGGAACACTTTTCTCTGAATGACATTTCATGTCAGGGACCATCTCCTTGTGACTAGCAAATGTCAGGTTACAAAAGATATTATCAGGATAAATAAAAAATAGGCCAATAACTACAATGACAAGTTTCCCTCAGGGAGTTGGAACTTCATTGCCTCTCAGAAAATTAGCTGTGTGATGAGCCTATTTTTATTTTACACCATTGGAAACCTGAAGAACCAGGTCAGGGACAAAACAGCCATGGAGAAAATTATCTGTATGGTAGTTAAGAGTTGACGTGGGCTTGGTGGCATATAATCAATCAATCAATTTTAAATTCAGCATTTTGCATCTTATTTTGGCATCTGCAATTTTCTTTTCTCATTCTGAGCAATATACAAATTTATGTCAGAGGATTCTATCAAAAACAGTTATACTTTTGAATGAAAATATGTCCTTTTTTAAAAATGAAAAACTGAAAGCACATGCATGTTTGATTAAAAGTATTCCTGGCCAGGGGTTTGATGGAAATTCTCAAGAGCTTTTTAACTTTTTTCTCCATCCTTCATATAAGCTGAGATTTGGATCTGGGTCTGATGGAACAGGGAGTCATTTGTGCAGGTTAAGAAAAAGGGGCTCCTCTCAAACCAAGAAGTAAACAGGCACACTCGAAGGAAAATCAAATAGCACTGCTGGGTGTGCCCCATGCAAATCTGGTGGAAAACCCAGAACCAACAGAACAGCTGCCAAGGCAATGCAAAGCCATTTTTGCAGCCAGAGCAAGCTCTGTTGAGAGGTTTCTTATGCCAACAGCTACAGTTGTGACAGATGAGTGAACTATTCTGCTCCCTTTTTCTGCTGTCAGGGAATGTCACGAGGACCTTGTTTGTTTCAGCCTTCTCTCTGCTTTCTCCCTTAGCTTGTCCATTTTGTTTTCAGGCTTGTGTTATATGTGGCATAGCTACATTGTTTATTTTGAAGAAAATCTTTCATGGTTTAAGTTTAAACTAAGACTAAGCACTCCCAAGGGAAAAATGCTTTTGTCCAAAGCGCCCTTAGCAAATGGATGGATGGAATGGATGCAAAAGAATGGACGGAACATACAACAGGTTGGGAGTAGGGGGAAAATAACCCAGTTTTTCCTCAGAGAATAAAGTTTCTAAACTTCAAAAGAGGAAATGAGGGCCCAATTAACTCAGGAATGATGACATTTCCCCCTTGATCACTTGCTCAAAATGAAAGTTCTTGTGTTAACTAGACTGGCTGTGAATGCCAGGAAGGCTCCATATTCTCCATCTGGTTTGGTAGGGTCTAACCATTGGACTTTCTGTTAGTTCTCCAGAGCTCCTAGGGCAGGATTTCTCAACCTTGGCAACTTTAAGCCATATGGACTGAAACTCCCAGATTTCTCCAGCCAGCCTGCTGGTTGGGGAATTCTGGGAGTTGCAGGCTATACGGCTTAAATTTGTCAAGGTTGAGAAATACTATGATAGAGTATATTTTTTTTAAAAAGGAGAGAGACACCAATCAGATGTTTGGTGCATCTCCAGGCCTCATTTCATCATTGGCATGTTGGGCAGCTCTGACTTGTTAGAGCAACTTGTCAGACCACCTCCCATTCCACTTTCTGCATTCTGTGATGTACTGCCTTCATCACATGTGACAGCTCAAACAGAGATCCCGAAGGGATTTAACACAATTATGCGCAACTTGCCATCTCACAAGAGCCTTCATTGCAGGCCGGGCTGGATGTCAATGGAATACAGTTGAGATTCCCCAAGGAAGCTGTCTATTGTATGTGAATAATGTACAAGGAAAAAAGGAAGTTGACACACAGCCCTGCATCTAAGATTTGGTTTTCTCTATACTGCATGCTATGCTTTAGGAGCTGAGCAATTCAAGTGAAGATTCAAAAGAATGAAGCAGACACTTCTGTCCTTCTAGGAAAACATAAAAAGTGGGAAAATGGAAAAAGCCTGCTTCTTCCTGTTCAGAATATCGGCAGAGAAATGTCTAGATACACAATGGTATTGTTGTTCAGTTCAGTCACTTCTGACTCTCAGTGGGGACATTTCACCAGGATTATCTGTCAACAACTGAATTGTCAAGTTCCTGTTAAGGTCCTGCTTGTGCTATCAGTGGAAATTCCTGGTCTCTGGTTGTGTTTTTATTTCAGTTGTTTCAAGCATCAGATCTTTTCCCATGACTTTTACCTTTGTGTTATATGTCCCAAGTATTTAACAGCATGAGAGCTCTTTTAGCACCATGAGAGCCCTTCTAGTGAATTGCCTGACTTTGTTTCACTAGTACTAAATGATTTGTTCTCCCAGTCAATGTTTTCTTCCAGGACCACAATTCAAAGGCATCTGTTTTTCATCATTCAGCCTTTTTGGGAGTCCACGTTTCACAGTCATGGGTTTCAACTGAAAAATCCCATTGCTTTGCCAATCTTACCTTTTTGTGGTTCATGTGAGATCACTACATTTTAATATTTTGTATAGATTTATCGTAGCCTTTTTCCCAAGCCAGCTTTTTATTTCATGACTACACTCGTCATCCCTGTACATTTTTGAACTTTGGAAGACAGCTTCTTCACCTATTCGCTTTGATAGTATTGCCAGTTGATTTAACAATCTGGTGTTTTGTTGTGTTCGTTTTAAAAATTAAGTAGGCTTTTGCACTCTCATTTTCCATTTTCAACAAGAGATTCCTAAAGTCTACCTTGCTTTCTGCCCTCAAAATGATCTTGTTATTCCTCCCAGCCATTCTAATTCCAGTTTCTAATCTAATTTTTCAAATGATCTTTTTAATATTCTGCTTATAAGTTAAATAAATAAGGGAGTAGGTCACCTTGATCTTGATCCACTCTTTCCCCTTAATTGGAATCTTAATTGCTCCATATTGGCATTATGGCTAACTGTGGCTTTCAGGCCATCAGAATGAAAGGTGAGATATATATCAAATTGATCAATCCATCAATCAATCATACAAATTCTTCTGTATGCAAATGAGATGGTCCGGTATACTCAAGTTTTTAAGGGCTGTTCTTAATTTGTTGTGGTCTATGAAGTCAAATCTTTTGTTTAATCAATAAGGCACCCATGAGGCTTTTGACCAGTTTGGGGTTAGTATTAGGGCTTTTAAAATATCCATATGTTGTTCTTTTTTGTACAATTTTGTGGCACTCTGCCCTTGTTGATTGGGGTGGATGATGAATATTACAAATATCTAAAATAAAGAAGTGGAGGCAGAGCATTTGTTGGAACCAGATGATTGTCTGTGGCTAGTTAAGAACTTCAGCTGGAGGGCCTGCGGAAAAAGTTGTTCAAGCAGCAGTTCCTGAAAATTGTTGGGCAGACACATGGATAAAAGCTTCGGGGAAATGGCAGCTCTGTTCTCTGTATGAATTGAAGAAAGCAGCTGGGGGAGTAAGAGGAATGTCGATCATGTGTTTCTTTTATTTCTCTCTCTGTGTGTTTATTTATGCATGAGTTGTGTACTATGTGTGAGAGCTGTCTGCACAAGCCATCCCTCAGGGGAAGTTGCCTGCTTCAGTGTTGTTTGTGAACACACCATCTCCAGGCCTGGGGCTGAATGGAAACCGCACATGTGATTGAAATTCTCGTGATGATCCCCATTCCTGGAGATGTCATTACCCTTGAAGCCTATGGGGGTGAGCACTGGAATGCTGGCCTTGTGCAAGCCAAGGGCAGGGAGACACTTGTGGGAAGAGCAGACACCTGTGGTGCTTGATATCCTGCTTTCCAAGAGTCCAAGATGCCATTTGACCTCAGGACATCAGAGCTGCAAACTAATCTTTTCGCCTTGGTTTCTGTTACTGTTTAAAACAGATTTCTTTCTCCTGCCTAACCCCAGCTTGGCTGCAAACCTTAGGTTGTCTTTTTCCCCCCCCTTTACTCTCTGCTATGATTTAATTGCTTTTTTTTTGTTTTGAAAACATGCATTGGGTTTTGCTAAGTTTAATCCAATTTGTCCTGGGGTTCAAAGCTATGCTTTATGTTTTATTAGAGACTACTTATGGTCTCTCACTCCAAGGACAATTATAAAGAGAAAAGAAACCTTAAAGGTTTAGGCAAGTTTTGCCAAGTGTGCATTTCCCATGGTTGCATCATTGCTTGACCATACAGAAAGGCTATGAGGGCCTCTGCTGATTTGGGCATTTCTCAGTTGCCTGGGTGGTGGGAGGCAGACCAGGTTGCTTTCCTTTAGATTCCTGCCCAACAGAGCTGAACACAGTTGTGTTTCTGTTTCTCAGCATATAGTTTGTATGATAAAACAAACTGGGTTGTTCTTCCATGTGTTTCATGCAGGATTCTTGCTATATTTGGGCTCGTTTCTTCTCAGTTACAGGGACATCAGTTTGCACCCCAAGAATAGAGTTTACACCTTGAACTTGCCAGTCAGGAAATCCTATGCTTCTAGTACAGGGGTATCAAACTCAATTTCATTGAGGGCCGCAACAGGGTTGTGTTCAACCTTGGGGGGCCAGGGGTGTGTGGCTGGGGGGACGTGGCCAGCTTGACGTCACATCGAGGTTCTGTTTTCAGTCATGATGGCCTCCTGCACCCCTCTGCCTGTGAAAATGGAGCCCAGGGGGCTGCGTGCAGCCCCCTTGGGCTTCATTTTTGGCTGTGATGGCCTCCTGAAGTCCTCTGCCAGAAAAACAGAGCTCAGGGAGCTTTGTTTTCACTGGCACAGGGCTGCAGGAGGCTGTCATGGCCAAAAACAGAGCCCGGGAAGGCTGTGCATGGTCTTCCTGAGTTCCATTTTTACTGTCAGAGGCACCACGGGCCAGTCCTTTGCTGTTTCCAGGGCAGCCCTGTGGGCCAGTTCTAAGCACCTTGACTTTGACACCCCTGCTTTAATAGGTCTTGATCAAACTACCCTTTCAGGTTGTTCAGTGAAGTGTCACAATGTCAAGTACTTTTTCCAAAGACTCGGCATGGCTAAGCGGCATCAAAGCAATCGTTTTAGAGCCTTTGATGGCCTTCTGCAATTGTGCACAAGTTGCTTTCACCTAGACTGCCAGTAGAAGGAAGCAGCTGACTGAAGAGACTTTAATGGAGATAACAAGACAGAATACTTTCTTATATGGGAACCAGGTGCCACATTGAATCTACTTGTTTCTTCAAATTAACCTGAGATGGCTGTAGGAGGCAAATGATACTGCTCTGCATAAACCTAGTATTCCTGCTGTAGAACTGAGCCACTGTCCGGCAGCCCTAGACTGCCATTTCTAATTTTTATCTAATAGAGGCAGTGGGATTGTGGCTTGGTGACTTTACTCAAATCAGCTCTTTTGACCTGCTTGTGACATTCTGGATATGCTAATACTCGAGTCTTATCACCTAGTTTGTGGGATGTGAGGAACAGTATGTTGGTTGCAAAGTAACAATGAGATCAATTAATCAGTAGGAACAACTTGCTTTCAGATGTTGTGGGTGCTCCAGCACTGGAGGTTTTTAAGAAGAGATTGGACAACCATTTGTCTAAAAGGGTATAGTGTCTACTGCTTGAACAGGGGGTTGGACTAGAAGACCTCCAGGGTCCCTTCCAACTCTGTTATTCTGTGATGTCTAAACTATAGATTGTAGCTTGCAGCAATATCATGAAGATGAATAGGTGAAGCTGAGCTTTGCTTATGGATTGCCAGCCCTGTTTTTACCATGGCAGGAAATGTTTCATGAAGCTCAGATCTGACTAACATTGATTGCATGGTGTATCACTTCTGCATGCTACTAAAATATTAATTGATCACCTTGATTAAGCAAACTGTAATGGGTGGCAGAGATTAATCTTTATGGACCTATTTGGTAATAACTATTGCATATCTTTTACCTTAACTTTCTTTGCTTACTATTTCTTACATCTGTTCCAGGGGTGGGATACTACTGGTTCTGCCCGGCTCTATAGAACCGGTAGCTCTGGAGAGCAGCAGACACAGAACTGGTTCTGTGTCTGCTGCTGTTTGGCCCACCCGCCCGTCCGGGCTCTTACCTGTCCTTTATTTCCTGCTTTTTCAACCTCAGCTGCTTTGCGCGGCACAGCTGAGGTTGAAAAAGCAGGAAAAAAGTGGTTTTTTAAATGCTGTACACCGCGTGCAGCACTTATCAGCTGTCCGGGCGGCACAGCTTTAGGTGTAGTACACACACATACAGCGCATGTTTGGCATGCATGCGCGCAAAGCGCACAAGCGTCTGCAAAACATAATCACTGAACTGGTAGTAACACCGGTTGAATCCCACCCCTGATCTGTTCTTTTAATAGACTGCTTATCCTGAAAGAGAATAGCAACATGGGTATATATGCATACATGGATGCTGTTTTGAAGGCCTTTAAGGCCTTAACAATACAAAATACGTTCATAAATCTTACAGAGGTTTGATATGTTATTCTGTACCTTTTTGAAAACATTAACAAATATATATCACAGAAATTTGGCAGAAATTTTACTACTGAGTTTGAGTAGCTGGGTTGGGAGGGGTGCTTTGGAGAGAGGAAAAATGGGATTAGATGGTTCACATGCACCCCATAAGATGTAGGTTTCCCACTACTGATAGAGACCTACTTTGTATAATTTAATATAGTTTTTTATGGTGTGCCTATTTAAGAATATGGGCTTCCCATGGGCGAAGTGTTGGAAGTTGAAAATGCAGCAATGTCGACACTTTAGCACCTCATGCTCTACTGATGGCAAAGGGCAGTGGGGTGTTGATAGGAATGTAAGGATTTACTTTGTGTTCAAGGGTGTCTACAGCAAGGGCAAAGATTGTAGCGTGACTGCCACATTGGCATCTTGGCTCCTCTCCTACAGTTATTCCTGTCTGCATCTTCTCTTTGTCAGTCTATGCTTTATCTTAATGTAGTGTTTTTTAAGCATGGCAATTTTAAGATGTGTGGACTTCAGCTCCCAGAATTCCCCAGCCAACATGTTTGCTACTTTGAGGAGATGTCTTTTTTCCTTTGTTCCCTGATGCATGTGCACATATGTCTTCCTGATAGGCTGTAGGTTGCATTGCCCATCCCATGATATTCCTCCTATAAATAAATTTTCTTTGTTATCATTTTAAAGCCTGCTTCACCTGATTAATTCTCCCAGTTTATATATAAACAGTACCTACTGCTTTGCTATTATGTAAGACATACAAATTCTATGCTAAATGTATTTCATACTGAAATGACACAACAGTAATTGGTCTCATTCGAGACAACAATGAATCCACATACAGACAGGAGGTTATACAACTTGCATCATGGTGTAACCGGAACAATCTAGAACTGAACACACTCAAAACCGTAGAAATGGTGGTAGACTTTAGAAGAAACCCTCCCATACTACCACCTCTTACAATACTAGACAACACCATATCAACAGTAGAGACCTTCAAATTTATAGGTTCTACTATATCACATGACCTAAAATGGACACCTAACATCAAAAATGTCATCAAAAAAGCACAACAAAGAATGTTCTTTCTGCGTCAACTCAGGAAGCTCAAACTGCCCAAGGAGCTGCTGAACCAGTTCTACAGAGGAATGATTGAGTCTGTCATCTGCATCTCTATAACTGTCTGATTTGGTTCTGAAACCCAACAGGACGGACACAGACTTCAGAGAGTAATTAGGACTGCAGAAAAAACAATTACTACCAACCTGCCTTCAATCAAGGACCTGTATACTGCACGAGTCGAAAAGAGGGCTGTGAAAATATTTACAGACCCCTCACATCCCGGACATAAACTGTTTCAACTCCTTCCCTCAAAACGACGCTATAGAGCACTGCACACCAGAACAACTAGACACAAGAACAGTTTTTTCCCGAAAGCCATCACTCTGCTAAACAAATAATTCCCTCAACCCTGTTCAACTATTACAAAGTCTGCACTACTATAACTGTTAAATCTTGTCATCATTCTTTATCACCCATTCACTTCCACTTGTGACTGTATGACTGTAACTTTGTCGCTTGTATACTTACAATTTATATTGACTGTTTCCTAGTATGATTTGATTGTTTATTGTACCCTATGACTATCATTAAGTGTCGTACCTTATGATTCTCGACTCCTGACAAATGTATTTTCTTTTATGTACACTGAGAGTATTTGCACCAAGACAAATTCCTTGTGTGTCCAATCACACTTGGCCAATAAAGTATTCTATTCTATTCTATTTAATTCTATTCTATTCTATTCTATTCTATTCTATTCTATTCTATTCTAATACTGGAAAGAAGCACAGAGCTTGACCAAATTGCCTAACACCCCCAGCAACTGCAACTATCTTCTGAAGGAAAAAAAAACCCAGACAGTATCAGCTTATACTCATCTTCATTGCTTTGCTACTTTGACTTCCAGGTGTGTTTTCCTCCTGCAATTCAAAAATAACCTTTCTCTCCCTATGTCACCTCAAGTGCTCTTGTCTGATTCTGCTTGAGCACTTCATTTTCTCCACACGCTAGATGGACAAGGCTGACTTAGACCAAAGTCATCAAGCCAAAGAAATTATATACATGGGATTGCATCCAGATTAAGTCATATTGAAACAGCCCTGTTTGAACACAGATGAACTCCAATTACCTATCCATAATCTGAGGTCCATTAATGTCAGTAGTTATATGACTACACTGGATTCAACACAGAGTTTTGGGGTGGCCTATGAGTTGTCAAAGCTTCTTATGAAAAGAAAAGGATTTCAAGCTCTTTGCCTTGAGTTAAGGAATATCAAGGATATGGCTATTTTGCAACTCTAAAAAACCAGCAGCGAAGTTCCTTTGTGGCTCTTTGTTTAAACAATAGTAAATAATTCTGAGTTTTCCTTGATGTCGTGTATACAGAGACTTCTGCTCCCAAAGACAGCATAAAGACTGATTGTCACTCTCGTGCCAAAGTTATTTAATTGCATGTAATACTCAACACTGAGTTTAAGGTCAATATATTGAACTGTTGAACAAATGTAAGATGAACTCTGCATTGACTTAAACACTGCAAAAATATAATATTAGGCTATGTCTAAAAAGCTATATTCTGAAATGTATATATCTTGCTTTGCATCAAAATTAATGAATAACTGCACACCATTGAATACTGAGCTAAAATTGCACCCTTGGTCATACAGTATATTTCAATGAATCCTTAAGTGAACAGAACCATCTGTGTGGTACAAAGTTAAACAAGACATCATTTTTCTAATTTGAATGCATTATATATTTATGAATGTACACATTCATGTGTGTTGTTTAACGATTTCAGTTAAGAAAACAGTGATTATAGCAGGGTAGAAGTTTGGACACAATTCCAGTCAATAGTCTGTAATACCTCCTTTGGCAGAAACAACACCTTCCAAATGTTTTCTGTAGAACCATTCAAGTTCAGAAATAGTCGTAGGTTTCCTTACATGCACTGGATGCTTGAGATCTCCTCAAAGATTTTCTTCCTCAAAGAACTCCCCAAAGAAATTCAAGTTTAGTGACTGTGAACCTATTCCAAAACCTTTATCTATCTTTCTAGAAAATACTTTATGGTTGATTATGACCTGTTTCAGACTGTCATCCTGACGAAATACCCAACCTGCTTTCAACATCAATGTGTTTGCAATAACAAAGCCTGGTGGTGCTGGTGATCAGAACAGTCTCATTTGGGATTTCTGTAAAGGAACATAGAGATGATCTTGGGGAGGAAAAACAACTCAGTCCTGAAAAAGTGGAGAGACGAGAAGGAAACTCAAAATAACCTCATCTTGATTCTGTTTAGTATAAGATGGAAGAGAGAGAAATTCCAACAGGCTTTCAAGATTCTGCTAATGCATCCTACAAGAATGAAGTAGTATTCCTACAATCCCTGTGGTTTCTGTTTCTTGACCTGGCTTATTTCAGAACCTGACAATTTCAGACTGATGAGGGCACGCCCCCTCCCTTTGGGTCTCTTGACTGCTGCCATTCTGCAGTGATCTCCTTAAAACACTGCACAGTGCTGTGCTATTGATTTATCAGAATTGTGCAGTAGCACTAAAGTAGACCTTTCAGCTAGTTGAACCTCCGGGGCTTCAGTTCTGTAGCCCTTGGTGCCTGAGTAGGAAGCTGAAAGAGTGTAATAATGGAATAATAATCCCTTTCCCAACCCTTTCCCAACTGGAAATATGGAGGAATCTGGAAGTATCTATATAAAATTAAAAACAAAGGCGGCGGGGAGGGGGGGAGGAATCCTAAAGCAAAGCATGGCTTGTGAGTGAACTCCCAATTCTATTTGACTTTGTTTTTACATTGCTCAATTCTGGTTCTGACAGGATCGGATATAGTCGGAGGGATCTAGGAAGGAGCAGAGAGTATGCTCTGCTCCATGTTCACTACAATGCCATGACTGATTTGATTTGATTTGATTTATTTGGATTTATATGCTGCCCCATCTCCGGAGGGACTCAGGGCGGCTCACACAAAAATATAACATACATACAAATATTTAAAAAAGTATTAATCCAATCCAAATAACCAATAAAATTCCACGCTAAAATGTCCAATTAAAACCCCCAGTCTCCCTCAATCCAGGCCGGCCTGTGAAAACAGCCAGGTCTTTAGACTGGCATATGTTTATCCCGTAGCAGATGAAGGGTTGAAGAGGGAGGGCTGTAAAACTTGTCCATGCCAAATCAGGAAAATACCATTTGGCAGTGAATTTGAACAGAGACAATAGAGGCAGGAGAAGGGGTCAGCAGAGGGGTCTACAAGTGTCAAGCTGGCATAATTCTCTGCCGACTCAAGCACAGGTAGAGAGCACTTTCACTCAGCAATGAATAAAGACCAGAACTTGTAATGTTCCAGGATTTGTAGGACTCAAAAACGCTGGATGATTACACCATAAGTGTTATGTATGCAGGTTTGAATGTCATTGGTTAAGTTTGAACTGTTCTTGTAAAATGTTAGAAATGATTGGTTTAAAAAGTGCAAGAAAACCCTGCACTCTGATTGGCTGGCAACTGCGGCTGCTGGCTATAAGTAGCAGCCGCAGCCCAGCCAAATCAGGTCTGTTATGAGCTGTAGTCACTAATAAACTCTTCACTGAAGCACTCCGCATCTGACTCTTCATGCAAATCTAACAATAAGGAACTTCCATCTTTCTGTACCGATATTTATCTTCATGTGCTATTATCACTTATAGTAGGACTCTTCGTTTGGCTGATGATTTTTTTTTGTTTCAACCCCCAGACCGGCTGAACTTTATCGATGAACATGGCAATTCTTCACCCATGCTGTGGGGCACACTGTTTCAAGCACACCCAGACCAATGGGGTGGTTAATAGTTTCAAGCATTTGTTTTTCCCTTGGCTCTAAGAAAAGTCAGATGCTTTGAGAAAGTGATGCAGAGGCAAGAATGGACTCATTTGAACCAGAACAGCTGATGACTAGTTTTTTTCACGCCTTTACAGGAGAAGCTGATGCTGGCCTCTTGCCACGATAAACACTAAATTTCCACAACAAGGGTGATAACAGCTGCTGCCAGATAATTTCCCACTCCAGAGCAGCATGGACAACTCTGAACCATTTTGGTGTCTTTGTTTTTAAACTCTGCCCCTATCCATGATTTCTTTAGTTAGTGCAAATGATGCCTGGCTTGCTCAACCAGTGTCAAAATGAAAACCCTCCTTTCGTTGAAATAACACACCTATATTTTATTCTACCGACTGTGAAGATCTTCCTTAATGGCTTCTTATTGATCTGCTGAAAGCCTATATTCCAACCCCCTGCTTTTCAGTGGGCGGAGGAGGGAAAAGACATCATCATTATTTCTCAATGTCTACAACAAGCAGATACGTGTCAAATGTGATATTGTCTAGAATTGCAAGCATGAATAGGATATCATCTATTCAGAGACAGAAGCAAAATTCAAGATAAATGGAAATGACTGCCAACCCAAGTCACCCTTCTGCCTTCCAGAGGTTTCAGAATACAAAATCCTTCATCTAACAGATGCTAGCATGGTGGCTTGGTCTAACAATTGTAATACAAATGATCTGGAAGGTATTAGTTTGGAAAAAAACCTATTCTGGACATAAAAAGAGCCATGTAGTAATACAAAGAGTACAATGAGCAATGGGTTACCTATAACAAACTAGTTTACTTCTCCAAATGAACTCTGATGTCTAGGGGGAAATCTCACAGGTGGCTTTATCTTTGCATTGGTTCCCTCTGGGTTTCATCTATTTTACAGTTGACCAAACTTTCCATTAATAGGCTTATTAAAGCAGCTGAAAGTAGCCCCACTGTGCCATTTGGACTGTAAAAATGGGGGAGGAAATGGTTGACGTCCATAAGGAGCATGACAGCTGGTACCATTTGAAAGAGACAGGAGAGGCAAACTTGGTTGAATAAATAGGAGATGGAGAGCAGTGAACCTGAAATAGTCATGGTTAAGAAATTTCAGTCGTAACATTGGATATTGCCATGGAATGATGTTGCCACATATGCCAGCCTGGGATCAATCCCCCCTCCCCCTTCCCCCCATCCCTCAATTTTGAGTGAGGATTTTGGCAGAATTGAAAAAGATGCCAGGAAAAAGAAGGAAAAGAGTTACTGATTTTCCCTTCTGAAGATGGAATGAAAAGCAACAGGTTTAATTTTCAAGTGCATCTTTCCCAAGCGCTGAATTGAAATGCTGTCTGCTCATCCTTCAGTCGGCAGAAAAATAAATGAGCATGAAATGAGCTGTAAAAGCTGTAAAAGCCTATATTACCACTAGATCATCACTGAGCCAATACGTTCCTTGTAGGATGGACCAAACTAACACAATACCTACAAAGCAGTAAATATGTTGGATAGCATATGAGGGAATTCCTAAACGGGGTATATACATTCTATGACTTGCACTTTTATGTATTTTTTTTCTAAGAAGAAGAAAGAGAAAAGTCTATCTATAGTGTAAAATTACTCAATGTTCCCTTTTCCAACTCAACTCGGCCCCTTAAGCCCTTTTGCATTGTATTCTCATGTACTGGTAGCACCATTTTAAGAAAGAGATAGAGTTAGAGAAAGAGATAAAGATAGGTAGATAAATAGATAGATAGATAGGTATAGATATATTTGTTTAGATATATATATATATATAGAGAGAGAGAGGGAGAGAGAGAGAACATAACAAGAGCCTTAGTTATTTGTTTTTCAAATTTAAATGTTACTTTCCATTGACTACACCAACATACTGCCCTACAGAAGTTGGTATTGGAAGTTACAGTTCATCTGGGGTATATTTGGTTACTTTCTGGATGGTAAAATTGGGATTCCTTATTTGGTGTACCTGAAGAGCATAGACAGTGAAAGCAAATATACAATGCCCTCCAAAAAGACTAAGAGAGGGGAACATGTATGTTCATGTATCAATTCAGAAACTTCAATAGGATGCCAATGAATGCTCTGTGATTGTTTCCTAGGAAGCCCAGCCCTCCCACAAAGAAAAACCCTGCTGAGTATAAGTGGAAGGAGATCCTTATTTGGAGAACATCCTAGGCTAGTGATATTGAAAGGAGCAGACACTAAACCTTCGGGCGACCCTCCTAACGAAGGATGCAAAACAATTAGTGAAAATATTTGTAAGGCTGAAAATATGCAAGGAGCTGGAGGCGGGAGAGGAAGAGAAGAAAAACAGACCAAAACATGTGCAAGGTTTTCATCTGCCTGAATTAATGCTTCACGAGAAAGTTCAGGACCCAGCCGGTTGTTTTGCACCGGGATCCTGTTAGCTTCCTTCATCTGGAATCCTTTTCAAAACAGATTCTGCTTTCAATATTCAATGAAATATGTTCCTCATTATGGGAGCTTGGAATTGGAGGCACACATGGCTTGTGGTACAAAAACACCTGGATGATGTTAGCAGGGGCTCTTTGTTTTAGATCAAGGCACCCAACTTTTGGGGGTTGCTTGGCACATTTGGAAATTTGAGAGAAATCTGTTGTGACACCTTTGGTTAAATGATTGTTATTGGAGAGAAAGTCCATTCATATAAAGGCTGTCAGAGTGGGCATGGCTACTTCCAGTTTACCAGAAGAAAACCTGGTGATGTATTTCCTGGCAATCTGAGCCATCCGTCCATCCCCCACCTTCCTCTTTCTTTGACTGGGTTTTTGAGCAAATGGGATTCTTCCAAACCTATCATTGCATAGCACAACCCTCTCTTTCTATTTTACAAAAATACATATAGGTGAAAATAAATATGATGTGGGCCTTTTTTATTTTGGAACTTGCCATTTCTAACTCAGATGGGGAAAAGGAAACGTGTGATATAATTCCCTAGTCATATATATTACCTTGCTTCTGAACTGCCACCAATTGAAATATTATATCAAAACTTTATGCCTCTTTTCCATTAAACTATTTTGCTTTTGTTGGGTGTGCAGGAAGAGAATGATC
Organism: Naja naja; assembly: GCA_009733165.1. Classification (NCBI taxonomy): domain Eukaryota; kingdom Metazoa; phylum Chordata; class Lepidosauria; order Squamata; family Elapidae; genus Naja; species Naja naja. The sequence goes on along the minus strand of CM019149.1, from coordinate 84,207,135 downwards.
CACACCACTGAATACTGCAGCTATATGAGATAGGGTATAAATATGCAAAATAGATAAGGCTGAGTAGAACAAGGAAGAAGCTGCCTGGCTGTACATTGATGTCCAAGGTGGATCTGGACAGCCAAGATCACTTGGAGAAAGGCTGGATGGAGGACAAATAGCATAGAAGAATTTGAACCTCCTTCTCCTAGAAGGAACAAGACATTAGCAATGGATGCCTGGAAGAAGAGAGGAACAGGCTAGAATCCCAAATAGTCTGCCAAATAGCACAGGTGGCTGGAGCTGGGACTGAAGCCTAATATTAGTATTATTGAAAGTTCACAGAACTGTTCAGACAAATCTGAGAACTTATCAAGATGGCAATCAATCCAACCATCCAGAGTTATACACTTATTAGATGTGCCAACATGGATTAAACAGGGAGCTGCATAAAGCGGATATCAGAAACAGTGTTAAAGAAGACTGAGCCTATTGGTTTAAATTAGTATGCATAGCATGCCCAGTACCTGACCACCCATAGCAGGAAGGAACATTGTTGGACATTCAGGTCTGATTAGCCTGCATGCCTAGGTCTAAATTCTTGTTTGGGTAATAGCTATCGGAAAACAAAGATATGGATTTGGATGTCAGTATGCAGTATTTCCTTCTACTATAATATTTAAAAGTGCAACTATTATTTAGATTACATGTATGAAACTGATCAAAGTGTATACCAAATATGTATGATTGTTGTAGGAGTAGTAAAGATTTATTGAGTACCAATGACTATCTCAACAACTGATTCTTAGTATACAAACCACAGCAAATCATAACAGCAAATACCAATGTCAGTGCTGGGTATATGGATGTACTATATTGACCTGTTGTGATGGCCATGCCAGGTTTAGACTTCCTTCCTTCCTTCTGTCCATCCATCGGAGTTGACTCTTGTTGACTGCCTGGACTATTTGCTGCAGTTTTCTTGGCAAGATTTTGGAAGTGGTTGACCACTGCTTTCTTCCTAGAGCTGAGTAAGAGTGACTGGCCTAAGACCATCCCACTGCTTCATGCCTAAGGAAGGACTAGAACTCACAGTCTCCTGGTTTCTAACCTAGTGCCTTAACTACTAGATAAAACTGGCTTTCTTCATATTTTCTTATCTACCATAAAAGACGAGCTCCATTGTCATGGTTCATTTATAATATGATATAGCTTAGCACCAGTGCTTTTAATTTTGTAAAACAAAACAAAACAAACAAACAAAAGGTAAAGTACTTTTTAAACATCTGGTGACCGTGACACCCAGGCATACCAAAGTTCACACCATCCTATACCATTGAATTGGCTGGTGGGGTGGGGTTGGAAGCTATAGTTCAAAATGTGGAAGCCATCAAACCAATCAGAGAAGCATTTTTGTTCACATTTTATTGATGAATATCTTTACAAAGACAAGTAAAATGTAGCTGGGGTAAGCAAGGAAAGGACTACATTGGTAATACTCCCCCAGCAAGATGGCTCTTAGGGGAGCAAAGACCACCACTTCCAATTTTTTTTCAATGGGGGGAAAAGTCAGTTTTGGGCTCTGAACATTTTCCTCATGATCATGATTTTTAAAATGTGGAAATCCTCAGTAAAAGAGTAATTTAAAGGGGCACTGGAAAAAAAACCTTGCTACATGATATAATATACATACTATTAACGATTCAGCTTCTGGTCTCCAGTGATTATCCTGGAAGATATTTTATCTCCAGAATATCCACTGTGAAGTCTGAGGCCTTAACTCAAGAGGCAGTGATGTGTTTTAACATGGTTTATATCCAAAGGTCCATTAAATAGAGTAGAGGAATATGGCTCCTAATGTGAACTTTACCAGCCTGAAAGTGGATAAGGATCTTATTATTTATTAAGACATACAATAATAGCTGCCCATTAATATACTTTCAGTGTATCATCATCACTCTTATATGGAACAACAATGAATATATCTTTCAAAAAAGCACTTGAAACCAAAATGGCTTGCCAAACAATTTCAAACTGTGATACATAATTTGTGGTGCTCAATAGATGGTGCTAAAGAACACAGATAAAGACAAGAGAGTTTGTAGATCCTGGATAGCCCCATGATTAACAAAGAACAATTGTAATAACCAGCTTTGAACCCATCATAATAATTTTTATATGGATAAAAGAATTAATTCCTTGAGCAATCGCCTATTCAAGATGCATCTATCTTCCAAGTTACTGTAAAAAACAAAAACAAAAACAAAAAACAAACAAACCACTGTTAATAGTTAATAAATGTTAATACATTTACTCCTTTCTTTTTCTAAACCAGTGGTAAAACTTCTCCCAGATTTTGTAATATTCAAATTCAGTCCTATCTTTTAACTCTTGAGTTACTCTATCCATTTTGGCACATGTCCAAATTTTTCTAATTATTTCCATCTCGTCTGGCATATCATTACCTTTCCAATTTGGGCAAGGACTAATCTCGTGGCGGTAATAACATGGACTATTAAATATGTTATCTCTTTATTATATTTTCCCACACTGATACCCAATAGAAAAATTTCAGGTCTGAATTCTATTTTAATTTTACCCATCTCTTCTAACCAGTTTCTAATTTTCACCCAGTATGTTTGAACTTTTTCACATTTCCACCATACGTGGTAGTATGTTCTAATTTCTTTATTGCATTTCCAACATTTAGGGGATAGTTTTGGGTACAGTTTTGCCAATTTTGATGGTGGGAAATGCCATCAGTAGAACATTTTGTGTAAGCTTTCTTTATATGATGCCGCCAAAGTTATTTTTCTATTCCTACCCCATAAAATTTGCCAATCGTCCAAATTTATACCATATCTAAAGTCTTTCATCCAGGCCAACATTGTTTCTTTCACCTTATTTTGTTTAATTCTGTTTTCCATCTGCTAATACCCCATTCTTTCATATCTTTACTGTACCTCGACTGTAATTGTAAATAGGCCCACCATTCTATCTCAAATCCCAGATCTTTCAACTCCTGTCTTGTTTTTCAATCACCCTTCTCATCTAGTATGTCCTCATATGTAATAACCTGCCCTCGATGCAATAAATGTGGGTACATTAGCGCTTCTAATGTAGATAGCCAAGTTGGTATTTCAACATAAATTTGTCATTTAGTTTTATTCCATACATTTAGTAGGGTCTGCCTAATTTTATGCCTTTGAAAATAGCCATGAATTTGTTGTTTGTCTTGCCACAAGAAGGCATGCCAGCCTGCCTGTGGATTATATCCTTCTAAGGTTAACATTCTTTTATTTTTAATACTTATCCAATCTTTAACCCAGGTCAGAATAGCCGCTCTATAATATATTTCCCAATCCGGTAGGCCAAATCCTCCTCTTTCGGTAGCGTCCTGCAACAATTTCAGTTTAATTCTGGGCTTTTTGTTCTGCCATATAAATTTTGATACTAGCTTATCCAATTGGTCAAAGAAATTTTTTCTAATTTTACCGGAGCGTTTTGAAATAAAAACAATAATTTTGGTAATATGCTCATTTTTATGGACGCAATTCTCCCCATAAAGGAGAGTCTTAAGTTGTTCCATTTCCTGAGGTCTTCCATTATTTTTTTAATTAATGGAGTATAATTATCCTCCTTGAGGGTTATACATTTTGCTGAAATTACAATTCCCAAATATTTATCTTTATTTATCATCTGGATGTCCATTATCCTTGTTAAATTTTCCTTTTGTGCATTTGTCATATTTTTTATAAGTATTTTAGTTTTTTCCTTATTAATTTTTAGCCCCGCTGCTTCTCCAAATTCCTTTAATTGCTCTATAAGTTTTAGTCCCGAATTTTGCAGATCTTCTAAAATAAAAACCAAATTGTCAGCCAAGGCTTGTAATTTATATTCTTCTTTCTTTATTTTTAGTTCTTTTATTTCCGGTTCTTTCCTAATTATTCTCATTAATGCCTTCTTTGAGGTCCTGTTGAACATCTTTATCCAGGTGTTCAGCAGTCCAAACTGCAAAAATGGTGGGTTAATGGAAGTGTAAATATTGTAAAATACAATCTGCATGTATTTGGCACTGTTATTTTCAGCTGCTTGTCAACCAACTGAAGTTTACCTTCTAGGTCATACAAGTGCCAAACTATTTCCTTTCTCCTCCATATAAAAAGAATAAAGCACAATGAGTAACTAAACACTACATGCCTTTGAGAGTCTAGTGTTTACGGGACGAGCATCTTTGGCTATGAATTAAACAGAAACAGAGAAAACATGTTCTTTTGGTAACATCATGCATAAGAATTGGTTGCTCTTCTTGTGCTATCAAACTTTCTCTAGGCAGGAGTCAACAATGACTTTCAATTTTTTTTGACTAAACCTGATTATCTGGGCTGACTCTACAGTCAAATATCCCTTTGAACCTGGAAGGGATCATAACTATTAAGCCTAACAATTGGGGCAACTAGGATCAATTGGGCTGACTTGGACATAATCTTGCAAACATTCTTTGTTGTTCCCTGACTTGCATAGAATAACAGAGCTGGGAGGGACCTTGGAGGTCTTCTATTCAAACACCCTGCTCAAACAGGAGACCCAAATGACTGTCCAATTTCTTCTTTAAATACCTCCAGTGATGCAGCACTCACAACTTCTGAAGCAGAGGTGGTATTCAGCAGGTTCTGACCAGTTCTGGAGAACCAGTAGTGGAATTTTTGAGTAGTTCAGAGAACTGGCAAATACCACCTCTGACTGGCCCCGTCCCCATCTCTTCTCTGCCTCCCGAGTCCCAGCTGATGGGCTGGGTCTTCTTTTGTTGCCCTGCATAGGAGAATGGAGCTGGAAAGCAGGTTAGTGGGTGGAGAGAGAATGGAGATTTTACAGTTTCCTTCCCCTGTCATGCCCACCAAGTCACACCATGCCCATCAAGCCACACCCACTGTTCTGCTTATTACTCTCTGGATGGGTATAAAGCAGACAGAGCAACTCCACAAAGCATCCATACAAAGTCTTTTTATTGGTTCATCAGGCATCCTGTCAACTCACATTTTTGACGAAGGTTCTCCTTAATGTCCAATCCTTTGCATATCTGAATTGTGGTGTAGAAAGATATTAAACTCTCATCCCCATGATGATGACCATGATGATGTTTGAAGCGACTGCATGGTAAAAGATTCAGGCTAGAGTGAGGGAGCCTCTGCCAACCCAACAGGGGTCAATTTAGTGACCAATCAGGATTACAGAGGTGACCACATGACATGGACTACATTTCCCAGGATACCTTAACTACATTTACCATGATGCATTCCCTTAAGGGACAGCTCCCAAATCCTAACTAACTATCCCATTAACTCTAAACTGTCTAGACAGTACACCCACAAAACTGGTAGTAAATTTTTTTGAATCCCACTACTGTTCTGAAGGCAAGTTGTCCCACTAATTAATTGTTCCAACTGTCAGGGCATTTCTCCTTAATTCTAGGTTGGTTCTCTCCTTGGTTAATTTCCATCCATTGCTTCTTGGCTTCCTTCAGGTGCTTTGGACAATAGGTTGACCCACTTTCTTTGTAACAGCTCCTTAGGTATTGGAATGCTGCTATCATGTCACTCCTAGTCCTTCTTTTTATTAAAGTACACATACCAATTCCTGCAACCATTCTTCATATATTTTAGCCTCCCCTAATCACCTTTGTTACTCTTTTTAGAATCTCAACAACTCTTTTATATTGTGGCAACCAAAACCAGGTGCAATATTCCAATTGTGGTCTTACTAAGGCATTATAAAGTGGTACTAACACTTCACGTGATCTATCCCTCTGTTAATGCAACCTAGGGCTGCTTTAGCTTTTTGGAGGCTACAATACACTGCTGGCTCATATTTAAGTGATTGTCTACTAGGACTCCAAGATCACTCTAGAAGTTACTAGTACTGAGCCAGGTACCACCTATTATATACCTGGACAATGGCATAAATTGCCTCTGTCACAATTAAATTATCGTCCCATATAGCCACCTTCATTGAACTTCTGGATGTCTTTTAAACCCATCTGCATGATTTTAGCCATATTGAAATTCCCCATTTGTTGATTACAGCTTTGTGGAAGGATAGATATCTCTTGATTCTGGTAGATGAGAAGTCATTTTTACCATGCTTTCCACAATTCTTTATTTGTACAAGTAGTCCTCAACTTAACAATAGTTCATTTAGTGACAGTTCAAAGTTATAACAGCACTGAAAAAGTGACTTATGACTGTTTTTCGCACGAATGGCCATTGCAGCATCTCTATGGTCACATGATCAAAATTCAGCTGCTTCACAACAGAGTCATATTTATGATGGTTGCAGTGTTCCAGGGTGACGTGATCACCTTTTGCAACCTTATGACAAGCAATGTCAATGGGGAAGCCCATTGATTGTTCAGTTAACAACCATATGTGACAACTCCTCCAGATGCTTCCCCAGATGCCAGAGGAGGATGAACCAGTCCCTTCAGGAGGGGAGTTGGTCAATGGCTTCAAGCAGCTGGCTAAGAGTGATTTGGCTGAGGCACAGCTGTAGCAGGACAGCCCTGAAGTTTCAGATGGGGAAATCACCTAGCTGCAGCAAGTCAGCGATAGGGAGGCGGTATTGCCTTCTGCACCTGATCTGAGAACATATAGGGAAAAGGCAGGAGCAGCAAAGGCCATCCTGATTACTTGTGAGGAGGCAGCCTTGTCCCTCTTGATGGGCTGCACCAGAAGTTGGCTATTTAGCACAGCAGACAGATGGAAATGATGCTGGGAACAACATGTACATTTCCTAGATGTGTATTTTCTGGTTGTTATGATTCCAGCCTTGCCTGGATTGACCCTATGCCTTGACTTTGGATCATGCCTGGTGAACTCTGGACTTCTCTGGCCTCATGCACCTTCTTGGATTGTGGATTTAATTTTGCCTAGTGGGTTTATCTGATTTGGGAAACTTTCAAGTGCCTTGTGGACTCAGTGGCCATTATGGACTAGCATTAGTGTGCTTTTGGCTGAACATAATTGGGACAGTTCTGGGTTTGTAGTGAAGGGAATTGCTGGGGAATGATGTAAAACTATTCAACACCACAGACAATACTGCTACCCTTCAAAAAGACCTTTACTATGTATCAGAATGATCAAACAAATGGCAACTTCAAATCTCAACAAATAAAAGCTCTGTCTTACATATTGGCAAAAGAAATCAGAAAATAAAATGCAAGCTGAATAGTCAAGACCTTGTTGATGATCCAAACTCCATCAAGGACCTTGGAATACCCATATCTAATGATCTAAGTGCTAGAGCCCACTGTAACTACATAGCCAAAAAGGCATTGTTAACCTAATCCTACATAGCTTTTTCTCTGGTAATATCACACTACTAACTAGGGCATACAAAACATTTGCTAGACCAATACTCGAATATAGCTCATCAGTCTGGAACCCACATCACATATCTGATATTAACAATGTTGAGAAAGTGCAGAAATACTTCACAAGAAGAGTTCTACACTCCTCTACTTGTTGCAGAATACCTTATGCCACCAGACTTGAAATTCTAGACCTAGAAAATCTAGAACTATGCCACCTTCCGTCTGATCTAAGTATAGTATATAAAATCGTACATTGCAATGTCCTTCCGGTCAATGAATACTTCAGCTTCAACCATAACAATACAAGAGCACACAATAGATACAAACTCAAAGTTAATCGCACCAAACTTGATTGCAGGAAATACGACTTCAGCAACAGAGTGGTCAATGTCTGGAATACTCTACCTGATTCTGTGGTTTCTTCCCCAAACCCCAAAAACTTTAACCTTAGACTGTCTACTATTGACCTTACCCCTTTCCTAAGAGGTCTGTAGGGAGCGTGCATAAGTGCACCAACGTGCCTACCATCCCTGTCCTATTGTTTCTTTTATTTTTCTTATATGGATTCATTTCATGTATTCACAACTATGTTTATCCTTGTAGGTGATTGACAAAATAAATAAATAAATAAATAAAGTGAATATTAATAAACCTACAAATCCAGTTACGTATTAGTAAGACAACAAACTGTTACTAATTTAACAACTGCAGTGATTCACTTAACAAATGTGTTAAAAAAGTAAAATGGGACAAAACTCACTTAACAAATGTCTCAGAAACATAAATGTTGGGCTCAGTTGTGGTTGTAAGTCAAGGACTATCTGTATTTGGCAAAATTTACTCAGTGTGTGTGACTGGAGTTTATCCTGCTGTGGCTGTATGACTTCTGTGTGCAGAATAAAATCATTGGAAATTTCATTAGAATATCCTGACTGATGATCCAAGGAGTTTCCCCTACACAGCAGGACTGGCAAAGTGATAGAACGGGAATCTTTTCAGTCTCTCTTGCTGGCAATTTCTTTGTGTCATCTCTTTCTGCTCCAGCTCCTCCATCTTTTCCTGCATGAGAAGGTTAGAAATAAAGCTATTTATCTAGACTTGGAGAAAAGATGGTGCAGTACCTTTAAATAAGAACTCCCTGTGAAAAAGGGCTAATGAGATGAAGTTACCCTCATGTCTATATAATGCATGGTTTGGCTCTATGGGGAGCTGTAATATGCACTGTCTAGCCTTCTAGACTCCAGCTTCAACTCTTTTGAATGACAAGCCAATGATCCTATACATATAGTATACATAATTTGGCAGCTCTACAGGTATTGCATGTCTGGCTGATAAAGAGCACATTACATTATATGTACTCAAGGTGGCAGATTTATTTAATCAGGATCAAGCTATGCCCCATGTGTGCAAGTTGTGTGACTAGCATACAGAGGCAAGGGATGTCGAAGGTCATATTATGTCTTCTTTTTTTATATAGAGGCCTATTCTTACAAGAAGAGCCAGTCTGCTGTAGTGGTTAAGGCACCAGGCTAAAAACCAGGAGATCATCCGTTCTAGTCCTGCCTTAGGCATGAAGGCACCTGAGTGACATTGGGCCAGTCACTCTCATCCCTGGGAAGGAGGCAATGGAAAACTACTTCTGAAAATCCTGCCAAGAAAGCTGCAGGGACTAGTCCAAACAATTGCCAGGAGTCAGCACTGACTCACTCACTCTCACACACAAAATACTATTATTGACATGTCAATGCCAACACATGCCCAGGCAGCAGCAGTGACCTATTTCTTGCAGTGCTGATAACAGTGTGGCAGCTGCTGGGTTTCCAAGCTTCAGCAGGTGTTTTTGCTCAAAGTTCCCTTTTCTTTGCTTTCTTCATTGTAATTTTTATTATCACCCCAGAGTTTTCCCATTATTAAACTGGGAGGCACACAAATTCCACTGCGCTTCCTTATCTCAGTTCCTCTCAGTGAGGTGTGGAAAACTTGATGGCAATAAGTCATGATGAATGATCTTCTCAGCTTCACACCTTGCATGGTTCAAAGATTTCAAGTTCTCCAAACAAAGCAATGCTTAGAAGAATCATACCACAGGTTTGAGTAATTCTCATAAGGTGTTAAATCTCATCTTGGATTGTTCATTTTTTAGGCTACCAAACATAGAAATTTTGCTAAACAGACCCTTCAAGTTTGACAGCCTTCCTTTCCCCCGCCCCAGTTCTAAATTCCTAACTTGCTTGCTCCCTTTTACCTATCCATATTTTTGCCATCTGGCTTTGCTCTGATAAATGAACCCCTGAATTGCATTGTTTCCTGGTGTAGCAACATGTAGCAATGTTTGCCTCTTATATAAATGTCACAGCTCAGCTGTAGAAAAGTGTTGCAATTCATAGATGTACCATCTGCTTTGCCTTGTTTTGCTTCCCAGTGGATTAGATCCATTCCCAGCATCTACTGAAGTGGAATAATTGGGAAAGAAGTAAGTATTCAGTGTACAAGTTCTTAGCCTTGGAGCATTTAGAACCAACCCCAAATTCAAGGGTATATATGTAAACAGTTGTTGAATTGTTAGAGAAACTCTGCTGCTATATGAAGGGAAGGGCTCAAGGATCATCACATGATGGACACCTATCTTCTCTGGTATAGTTGAAGTGATAAAGTTGCCCTTTACAGTAGGTTTTGCATGGCTATTATAAATGACTGTTTCTTCATTGCTTGATGTCTAAATATTTTAGGCCTACTCTTTGACATTTACATATAGCAATTTGCACGCTTACTGGTAAACTACCTGTTGCTATTGTGCTGCCCATTTACCTGCTTTGCTGTATTTTAATTTGAAAGTGTATTATTTTCTTTAATGTATGTTTGTCTTCATAATTAAATGCATCTTTTTTATTTCCAGCATTGTTGTACAAAGAGAGTTCTACTCCCACCTTAGGCGTAAATCTAGCTGGGAGACCTTGAGATGGTCACTCTTTCTCAGCTCTGGGAAGAAGCTGTGGCAAATTACATCCAAAAAATCCTGGCTGATTTTTTTTTTGCAGAGATTCATCCAGGAGGGTGCCAAGAATCAACAATGATTCAAAGTTATAATGCTTCACTTGTTTTACTGAAAGTGTTGTGCATTGAGCATCAAATCACTTTCAACACTTTATGCAGATTTGGGGTTCTATCACTGCACTGTGTTAATTGTATTTGGAAAATTTCTTCATTCTGTATTCTGTTGAAAGTGTTATAAATTGAACATCAAGCTACTTTCCATACTTCAAGTGGACTTTTGGTTCTGAAATGGTATTGTATTATTTGCATTTGGAAAATCTTTCTCTTCAGGCACTGAAATCTTTCTTTAAGATACTTGCAAAGCTTAGTCTCAAAAGACATTTTAACAGATTTAACAGATCATCAGAGTTGGAAGGGCCTTGTAGGTCATCCAGTCTAATCTCCACTCAAGCGGGGGGCCCTACACCATTTCTGACCAATGGCAGTCCAATCTCTTCTTGAAGGTCTCAAGTGATGACACTCCAACAACTTCTGAGGACAAGCTGTTCCATTGGTTGATTATTTTCACTGTCAGAAAGTTTCTCCTTATTTCCAGGTTAAATCTCTCCTTGTTCAGTTTCCATCCATTATTCCTTGTATGGCCTACAGGTGCTTTAGAAAATAGCTTGACCCCTTCATTTCATCATACAGGTTGTAAGATAGACAGACAGACAAATAAATACATAAGCAAGCAAGTAAATATTTAAGTAACACCAATCACATTTCTTGTCTCCATATATTCTCACTTGAGCTAAATCTCAAGCAACTGTTCCCTTGCTTTGATCTGCTTATCCTGACCTTATCCTGAAAGGGGATCATCATCCCCAAACACACAACACAACGTTTAAAGACCTTTTAAAGCACCCTGTGCTTTAACACCCTTTCCCTATTTTACCAAATTCTGAATTCCTATTTGACAGGCTATATACATTCCTAAAGGGGCAGAATTTCCCTCTTTACTCAGCCTTGTCTACAGACAGATTCCATCTGCTGTTTCTAATGCTGCAATTGGATTTATTTTCCAGATATTTTATAGCATGTTCACACATCATATCCTTTAAAGTATCCTTTGAACAGCAAACTGAGATAAAGGTCTGGTCCACACATGCTATTTTAACTAATTATATTGCAAATTTCTTGTTTTAATATTTTATCTGATAAATCCCCATTGTACCAAAAGGCAATATGAAAATACTTAAGATTTAAAAAGTGCAGCTGGATAGAGAGCTGGCTTTGTTTTCAACTCTTCATAGAGCTGCATAGTTTGGTATTAACATATTCTAAAATCTCAAGGTAGAGAACAACAGTTAAAAATACAGGTCAGAAATGTACCATATGATTCTTGACAAATGTATCGTTCCTTTTTATGTACACTGAGAGCATATCCACCAAGACAAATTCCTTGTGTGTCTAATCACACTTGGCCAGTAAAGAATTCATTCATTCAATCAATCCAATGAAGGAACTATCAAGATCATTCCTACCAACACTGACAGGGCAAGCCATCAATATATGAGAGCAAACCCCTCTCCCTACAAGCAGTGATAATGTTACCTAGTTTGGTAATGAAATGTCTGCAAGAAAGGACCAAGGACTTCACAATTTAACCCTGAGCTACAGGGTTTACTTCTATGAGTGGAAGCAAGGTTTGCTCATAGACATTGGGCTAAGGAAGATGAAGATGGGTAGCAGAACTCAACTTTAGCATTGGAACTCAACATGGGACAGATTTATAACTGTAAAAAGTATTCTTTTGCCCCACAGCAAGAGAAAACATTTAACTGGGTTACAACATCTTAGCAGTAACCGAAGCGGGAAAGGCAGCACAAAATAATTGCTCCAAATTCATCAGGATTAACTGACCTGGGCAGGGAGCAGTTGCTCATGAGTTAGTCCTGATCCAGCGAAAGCATTGTACAGATAGCTCCCTCTCTCCTTGCCTTGAATTCTTTTCATGTCTATTTTGTCTTGGCAGCCAGTCCCCCCTGAGGTTTTCAAGCTGAACTGAACTGTGGATGGGAAAAGCAGCTCTGCCTAATGGTAGAAAATTACAGCTCAGGGAGCTCACACCAAGGCGATGGGGAGAGGGCTCCCCTGCAGGGAAGGATAATGCCCAACATATGGTAGGCAGCTCCTTCTAACATGCAGGAGCAGCAGCTCAAGGAAACCAGTTGCTGTTCCTTTGAGGAGAGAATAATGTTCAGACCTGCCTAGGAAGAGATTAAAAAGGGAGGGAAAGGTGCTTAAATGGAGCAATTGGCAGAAGTTCAGGCCCTGCTCAGCTTCCTGTCTGAAGCCCAATCAGATTTGATAACTGAGCAGCCATTGGCACTATGGTTCATTTGAAGGTACAAAGCTGGCATTGACACCCCCACAAAGCTCACTCCTGTCGGAGAGGCAACATTTCAGAGAAGGGGGGAAACCCTAACCCTAACCCTTTCCATGTTTGATATAAAGTCTAAGTCTGATTTCCACCTTGGGTAGCTTCTCTGGAGTCTATTGCAATCCTTATTTCACCATGCTTATAAGACATCTTTGAACTTTAGCATTGGAGAGGCCACAAGAGAATATTTGTGCAAAGCGAGCGAAGAGAATTGGTGGATAATGAACAAATCAATGCAGACTTTTCACTCTAGAAGGCACAAATGACCAGGGCTTAAATTATCCTGTTTAAGACACCTTATATGAAGACCCAGCTTTCTGGAAAGATGGAAGGAAAGAGAAGAGGACAACCAGCAGCAAGATGGATGGACTTAGTTACAGTGGCAATGAGTGCACAGTTGGGAGACCTGAAGATCAGGTTAAGGATACTGTGTGGTTGCTAGGACTTGATGGTATGCAATCAGTCAACCAATAGTTGGGCTAACAGAAAATCCAGTGCTATATTCATCCACATTGGGAACAGAGATCAAATTGGCTCTCCAATGACAGGAATGCTTCCTAGAAAGGCAAATTATAAGGAGCAGCCACTTTCTGGGATGAAACTTTCTGGGCCTATCAGAATTCACATTTGAGTTTGGCAATAAAACACCAGTTCCCTAATACAGCACCTTTAGTTTAATTTCTTAGTTTGACATGGTAGAAGGCTTATAAATACAGCCTAGTGGGGAATATTGAAACCACACAATAGCTGATTGTTTGGAGATTTCTCAAGGGCTTGGTCTCAAGGCGTCTTCCACCTTGCAAATTAATAGGTATTTGGCCTGATGTTTCTTGGCCTTAAAGTCAGGCAGTCATAGTGTGTTTCTGTAACAACTACCTGTAAGCCTGGGAACTGTGGGTTACCTTTTCAGCCTAAACCCTTACACAAATAAGCTTTTGCTTTGTAATCATTACTAGTGTTTTGTGAGCTTGGTTGTTTTCTTGAAGACTGTATATAAACAGAGAGCAAATCCCATTCACTTCTAGGGCTGCAGATGTTACCTAATAGGATAATGAAACATCTGCAAGAAAACAACCAAGCTTAAAGACTTCACAGGCAACTTTGAGCTGCAGACACTCTCTCTTCTATTGGTAAGTATATGTTTTATTTATTTATTTATTTATTTATTTATTTATTTATTTTATTAGACTTGTATGCCACCCTCTCTCCCTGAGGACTCAGGGCGGCTCACAATATACAATCACAATACAAAAGTTATATTATTTTTACCCCTCCCTCCCCTTTTTCCCCCTTTTGATAAATAACCTGGAAATAGCACTCCTTAGACTTCAGAACTCTGAAAAAGTTTTTGTGCACTCCAGTTTCATCCAATCCCTTTCTTTCTTTTAGAACCTTAGTGAATGAGAACCCTCTGTATAATTCAAGGCAATGGCTGAAATTACAGGATTATCCTCAAGGAACTCATTGTTCATTCTCATTTAAATCAATGGCAAATTATCAAAGCAAGATCTGGTTTTAAATTTTTCAGTATCTTGAGCATAATGAACTTCATTACTTCTCCTCTGGGAAGACAGGATAGTTTCTTTTTCTCCTGCCCATATCAAATCTAGGAGGAATTCGTAGTTTCTTTCCTAAACAGTTTTTTTTACTCCTCTGGAGGCTATAATCCATTGTTTCCAAAGCCAATATTCTGCAAACATTTAAAATTTCACGTTGGAACTGTGAGGCTTCAATTCAAGCCCCTATTTAGTCATGTCTTTGGGTCAGTTCCTTTTTTCAGCCTAACATACTTTATATAATTATTGTGAGCTGAGCAACCCATGACTGTTTTCATTCTCACCCCAAGGTCTCGAGATCATCTTGCTGAAATTCAGTGCCAAAAGAGCTTTTTTTTTTTTCTAATGGCAAAATTTGCATTTGGGTCTGTATGTTTCCAAAAGAAAGTGGAAATGGAATGGGAGGCTTCTGGTTCCTCCCTTAAAACTCCTAAAAATTGTGCTGCCAAGCAACCATCTTGCTCAGTTTTGGCATCTTGATTATAATGGAGAGATTTTTAAGGATGGAAATGGGATCCTCCTAGATCTTTCCTATTCCCATTCCTGCCTTTAAACTGTCCTTCTAAAATAAATGCATAAATAAAAACGAGCTAAATAAAAATCTACTCCTGGACATACTGGTGATGTCACCTTCTCCTGTCAGCTAGGGAATTGCTGCCTTTGATTAAGGAAAACTGCCCACTGCTGACTTTGGATTAAGAGCTATAAAAGTGTTAGAATCCATTTCAGTTAATGTTCAAAGACATGCAGTTCTTACTTCATTTTTTCGTAGCTCTAGCATTTCAAACATCTCTGCCAGATAGTTAACTTTCTAACGGTGCTAGAGAGCCTTGCTGCTGGAGCGCTCATTCAACCATCACATGAGTTATAAATTGGAACATTCTACCCTGATCTATTGTATGAAGGAAGGATATCACTTTAACAGCCCTGAATAAGGACTGAGTTCATCTGAAAACACACATCAATGCCATTCTCCTTCCAGATCTATAGCTTGGTTCCTGAAAACATCTCACACTGGTTATTTTGGAGCCAACATCTATATATGGTCCTTGACTTGTGTGGGTCTATCAGAACCTCTGCGCATTTCCAGCTTGCATTCTTGGGTTTCTTTTGCTGTCCAGGATGAATTTGTTTAGCCTTTCCTTCCCCCGTCTTCCTGAGCCATCTCATCTGGTTCCAAGCATGAGAGGCCAGTTTTACCGTCTTCTTTTAACACAAAGCAGAAATATATATGCATGGGAGGCAGACAGCCAGCAGGAGGTTGGGGGAGGTGGAGGGGAGAGAAAAATAGCATTTAGATGGATTATGAGCAATTTCATCCTCTGAAGGCAAAGCTTTATTTTAAAGGTATTGGAAACCCTTTGGCTCTCAGCATCTGAGCTCAGTAACGACTCCTGCTGCTCTGGTATCTTTTAGGGGGGGTTGAAGCTACAGGAGTTGTTGTAGGCAATTTGGGACTTTCAGGTAAAGTTGGAGAAGGCAGAAAGAAGTGAGAAGGCTGCCAACATAGACCTTTATGCATGACAGACACTGGAACTCAGTCCACACAATTTAATCAGGGTTGGAAACATTTTTTTTCAAAAGGTTCAGCAGGGATCTCAAGATGACCAGAAAATGTGGATGGCAAGAAAAGGATCTGGCATCCTTTGAGGCTGTAAGTGGATTCTAGCAACAGCTTGAATCTCTGCCCTAGATGGAGAACTCTTGCCTTGAGTGGGAAGATGATTTGGGGAGTGTAGTCTAAACACATTTGGTGGGTGCCAAGTTGAGGCAAGCTAGGTGAGAGTCTTTCCCAAAATTTGATACATGCTATTCATGTGCCATGTTCTAAACTGTTAACAGATTTATTTATTTAATATTCATTTATATTACTCCTTCATTAGTTATAAATAATTCAAGGTGGTGAACATATACGTAACACATCCTCCTATTTTCCCCTGTGACATGAGTTGGGTTGAGAGTGACTGGTCCAAGGTCACCCAGACAGCTTTCATGCCTAAAAAGAGACTAGAACTCACACTCCTGGTTTCTAGCCTGGAATCTTAAATGCTAGACCATACTGGCTCTTTGATGATGATGATGATGATGATGATAAAGAATCTTAATAAGATCTTCAAAATAAATAATGTAGATATGCTAGGCTAATTATGTTTGGATCTTGGTTACTAAATAAGGGGCAAGATGGGTCAGCGGTTAAAGACTCTGAACTTGTCAGCTGGAGAGTTGACAGCTTGGGTTCAAGACCCAAGCTCCATGCAATGGGGTGAGCTCCCGTTACCCCAGCTCCTGACCACTTCAGTGGGAAGATTCTGGGTGCCTTTGGTATATAGCCATACTGGCAACAGAAATTGTCTTTGGACAATGCTGTCTTCCTCAGTCAAGAAACAGAGATGAGCAATGTGCCCTAGAGTTGGACACAACTGACAGGGAAAACTTTACTTTTACTTGGTTAGTAAATATAGAGAAAATGTTTTTACCCCCAGGTGTTCATGGGTCTCCAGACTGCAGGCCATTTGGGGTTTTATGGATTAATACCAGTCCTTGATGATCTCCTCTCCTTCCCTCCCCACATAGGGATGGGCAGCCAGGGCAGATGGCAAAGCATTGATGCCAGTCCCTGGGAGTAGCATAGCTGACTTCAAGCTAACTGCAGTTTCAGTGCACTTTAAAATCATAGAGACAGGAAAATCATACTAGGACTTGAAGTTAGGGGTGGTTTTAGATTTCAGATTGATTTTAAGTTTTGTATTTTGTAATTGTGTTTTTTGGGGCTGTTTAGTTTAATTCTTTTTAAAGTATTTATTGCTGTTGTTTTAATTGTGAGCCACCCCGAGTCTTCGGAGATGGGGTGGCATATAAGTCCCACTAATAAATAAATAAATTAAATAAATAAGTTGAGGAGGAAGTTTGTTTGCCTGAGAGAGAAAGAAGGATAACTGTAGGCTTATCTACCTTTGAGATCAAAGAATGAATTGGGCCAAGGTTAATAGGGGTGTCCCTATATTTGCCCAGAAAGCAGTGGTGTTTGTTTCAAAGGATGTAGACAACATTTGATGTCAAAGGTGGCCATTGTTACATCTGAAGCAGAGAAACACATTGTAGAGGAATGATGGTGAAAACCTTGAAAAGAACTTCAACAACCCTTACGTAAGTATCAATTTAGGAAGGGATGAGAGAAAAAAAATCTCAACATTTCCCCACCTTTATTCTCTATGATATAAGGTAGGCAAAAGAGTCTGTGCAGGGCTTTTAAGGTTTTCTTGCTATAAACAATAAAAGAAAACAAAGTTCCAACAGTTCATGTGATTTCTGACCCAGTCTACCTCAAAGGAGCTAATATAAACCGATGGCAGGTTGACTTCCTTCCATTCCTTCCCCTCTCCTAATTTCCTGGGACTACTCTTAATCCAATAATTGAATCTGAGCTGGTGGAATGAGTTGCAGGATGAAGGGGCTCAAATGAATTGTCTATTGTTAGGGTTTTTTTCCCTCCCCAATGATCATTCTATCCACTGCACACCCTCTTCTCAGCCACCCTCTTCTCACCAAGGCTGGTGTCAGAAAACACACAACACCAGCCTTGGGTGGCCAGAAGAAAAATTCTCACAGGTCTCAAGTGAACATTTCCTATCTCACTTCCCCACCCATTCCATACCAGTATGATTCATGGGGAGATGAAGGGGCCTTTGTGCTCCAGCCAGAGAGGAATAGATATTGCAGAACCCTGCAGAGGTGTTGGGTATCAGAGGCTGCCAAATCCACCCAATTCATGCGCAGCCACACGTCAGGTGAAGGCTGCAGTGAACTGGAACTGAACATTACACTTGTCCCCTGCTGACAAAATAGGTTTCTCTGCAGGGCTGCGTGGGCCAATTGAGCATATGGTATATTGAACAACGGGGGAAAGGCGATAGCGGGGAACAAATTAAGAAACACAGCGTGAACAATGCATATTTATGTCCATTGATACCTAAGCCATGCACATATAGGCATGTGCACCCTGAAAGTACAATGGGTACATCGTACATACAGAGCTTTGTGGTAAGTCAGCAGGCATGCATGAAGGTTTCAGAGTTGCCTCGAAGGGAGATGGGTAGCAAATAAACCTAATAAATAAATAAATCCAGAATGTGCTTATTTATTTGCAGAAAGGTACATTGAATAGTATTCCTGCAGATCTGTACATTTCTGAACACGTAGATGTACTACCCATTTTTAATCTCCCCGCCCCTGGCAGTTAAGGAACTAGAGATCTGGACAGGGGAATAAATATTCAGGCAGCAAAATTAAGGAGGAAAAGTCTGGAAAAGGCCACCATTTGTGGACCCTATACATCCGCCCACTTTGAAAACGGCTTGGAGGAAGAGCTTTGAATTTCACATAAGTCTGAGCATGGCACCTCTATATTACTTATTATTGTGCCATGTTTTCTGCATGAGCCTAAAAAGGAAGTGGCTGCTTTAAAGATTGAAATGGATTAATTCGTTTCCCCCCTCAAACTTGTCCAACCGAAAGACGTGCCTACTTTAATTAACAGCTGCAAAGTGTTCCTGTGAGGTTCAAAGCCCTTCTTCTGAGTCATTTTCAGAGTGCACACAGCCCTAACACAACTCAGCCTGTTACCTTACTCTGGAACTGCACTATGCTGCTTTAGAAACAAGCTTCTAAATTAGCAAATAGCAATAGCACTTAGACTTATATGCCGCTTCTTCACAGAGCTTTACAGCCCTCTCTACGTGGTTTACAGAGTCAGCATATTGCCCCCAACTATCTGGGTCCTCATTTTACTGACCCTGGAAGGATGGAAGGATGAGACAACCTTAAGCCAGTGAAACCCGAACTGCCAAACTGCTGACAGCCGGTGATCAGCAAAAGTAGCCTGCAGTACTTCATTCTAACCACTGCGCCACCACGGCTCTTATTTTCCATAATTTCAGCTCTGCATGATTGTAACGTTATCACCTAGACTACAGAAATGCCTGCTTCTGTACATATATTAATTTCAAAGAGTTTGGAAGGTATGCCAGACCCACTGGTCACTTTCAGCATCTTCTGTTTTATTTATGTGGGAATCTCCTATGATTTCCCCACTGGGATACGTTGACGTCTTTTGAAAAGCTTTTAACCTATTTTTCCCCTTACAATGAGAGGGTTTCTAGAGACTTAAATCACATGGGGGTTTCTTTATTCCAGCTTTATCGCTGATACTGACCTCTACCCACAAACGGGCTTTAAATTGATAGCTCTGGCACTACTTTCTTGGATGACAAAGCAGGGGCTCAGGAGCCATGTTACAGTTTAATACTGAACATCTTCTTCCTGGGTTACCAGATTATTACTTTGGCCATTCCACTTTTCCAAAAGGCTTATCTGTAGTCTACATTTATTTCTTCTGAATAGAAAAAGTGAACCATGCTGACCCAGTGTGGTTAAATTTTTAATTTGTTGGCAAAGAAATAGGGGACTTGAGAGCTCAGTGGTTAAAGATGCAGCTTGTCCGCTGGAAAACTGACAGCCTGTATTTGAGAGCTGAGTGCTGTGTAGCGGGATGAGTTCCAGTTACTTGCTCCAGCTCCAACCCACCTAGCAGTTTGAAAACATGCAAGCGTGAGTAGGTAAATAGGTACCACTTTGGTGGGAAGGTAACAGCATTCCATGCACCTCAACAATGTATAGTCATGCTGGCCACTTGACCATGGAAATGTCTTTAGATAATGCTGGCTCCCTTGGCTAAGAAATGGAGATGAGCACTGCTCCCTAGAGTCAGACATGACTGGACCGAGGAAAACTTTACTTTTACCTTTACAAAAGAAATGCTATTATTACAGTATTTAACGGGAACAAACTGATCTTCACTTTTCTATTTGTTATTCATTTTATTTTTTCTCACCGGTTCCAATTGCTATTTTATTTATCCTGAACGTTTTCTTGCTTCTAGGATAAAGAGGGAATGGCTGTTTTCTCCTGATTAGTCCAAGCATTGTGAGAAGATCAGGTGGCGGTTTAGTCATTTCTACAAAACCTCAAAGAGACCTATTATCAAATCTCCTCCTTTGGTCTGCCTCTCACAGTCTTGCAGTGAGCTGTAGTTTGCAAACTTGTGGAAAGGACAGTATGAGATTCTTAAAATGTATGGTATAAAAATGTATAAATTTCTCTCAGGCCCTCTTTTAACACCGCAGTGACATCTGCCAAACTTAATTAGAACTTCCACCTTTCTTTGAACTCAGAATCTCCAGCAATAGGCAGGAGTCTCTTAGATAGACAAACTTGATGGATATGATTTGGCTGTTGTTCAACACACAGAGAGGAGAAAGGTGCTATTTGAAGCGTCTTTACAGTACTGTATACCAAAATAGATACTGGAGGTCTTTGAATTCCAGTGCCAATAATCTGATTTCTAGTTATGCAACTGATGACTCATGAGAAAATTTCACTCTTCCTTCTTGTGTTTTCTTTAGGTCAAACTTGATCTGATGTTTCATACCTTCTTCAAAGTTAACTTGATTTTTTGGGAGGGGGGGATGCAAATTGCATCTGATAGAAAAAGTGAGGAAACTTAACAATTGGGTTAGGAATTCCAATAGGTAGGGAGTGAAGAGCTTAACTCTTTCCTTCTTAGCAATGGTCCTCAGGAAAACCTCTCCCTTAAAGAAGCTACGGAGAGATTGCCCAGTGTATATCCAAATACGCATGTAACCTTGACAAAACTGCAGTAGAGAAGAAAAAAATTAGGTTCTTCCAATCTTTTGAAATTCTCATTCCACCACCTGTCCTTCCCAATCTCTCTCTCCCCATTCTTAGATACCCTTTTTAGATAGTAGGATTTATATCTACAGGGAAAAACTGCTCTACCATAGAAGACTCCTCTGAGTCTTCATTGCTTAAGAAAGCTTGTTGAAACTTCATTGCTTAAGAAAGCTTGTTGAAGACCATTCTATGCTACCTGGGTTTTTTCTTCCAAAAATAAAGCAGGGAGATATGGAAAAAGCTTCAGCAGTATTATCAAAGCCTTGCACATTATGGCACAGCCATATTTTATTCTTAAAATTTTACTAGAAATAAAAGTTTCCAGCTAAGTAATTCACAACTCTTTCCTTCTTTTTCTTACATAATCTTAATGATTTAGGACCAGATATTTGGTGCAGATCAATGAAATGGAGAAGAGAAAGATGTGAAGTTGTTCTTTCTAAGAAAAAAATTAAATCAGAAATGTGACTTATGGTTCAGTGGATTTGAAGGGAAGATGCAGGGTCAACCAGTCAGTTTATAATAATATAACATTCTGGTTTTGGATTGCTTTTAACAATAATATCTGGATCAGAAATCAATTAATTGAAAAAAAACAATATATTTTATAGGATTGCAAAGTTTGAAACAGCTTTTGGTTTATTGTTTGGACACAAATAGCACCTAACTAATAAGTTGGAATTCTGTGACTTAATTAGAAGAGGTAAGATGAAGGAGCTAGAGGACAAAACAGTGTAGTAAAGTTATAGTAGCCTTGGACTTAGTCTGTAATAATAGAATAACATAATTGGAAGGGACCTTGGAGGTCTTCTAGTCCAACCCCCTTGCTCAAGCAGGGGTGTCAAACTTGCATCATTCATGACAGCGTCATGTGATGTCTCACAACTTTTTTCCCCTTCACTAAACTGGGCATGGGCATGGCCAGCGCGTGACACATCTGGCCTGAGGGCCGTGAGTTTGACAGTCCTACCGTATACTATTCCAAACAAGTGGCTGTCCAGTCTCTTGCAGTAATGGAGCACCCCAACTTCTGAAGGCAAGCTGTTAATTGTTAATTGTTCTGGTTAATTGTTCTCACTGTTAGGAAGTTTCTCCTTAATTCTAGGTTGCTTCTCTCCTTGATTAGTACATGTAGCAGCCTGTTACTTATGGATCTTACAGACTGCCTCCCCAATTATTTATTTATGTACTTTACACTGGATGGACAGGCATATTATTTCAGTTGCTAAGCACACCACCAACATTCTTCTCCTTTCTCTCTCCCCCCATTCCTTCTTATAATTGCTGTCCTGCAAAGAGGCTGGGAAATACACGGAGGACTACAGAAACTGATAGAAATTCTTCCAACTCTGATTTAAAAACAGACTCAAGAGAAATGATTGAATAGAAACCATTTGGCACTTCCACTATCATATCATCATGCCTATAGGAATAAAGAGGAATTTGTTTCTACTACTCTTCTTTCCATAGAACAAGCATTATGTTCTACAAAGGATGATATATTCAAATCCTTTGTATCACCTCCTGACAACGCAATGTTTTCCTTAAAATGATAACACTGTGGTGAGCTAACCAGTCTTGTTAAGCCCAGGCAGATCTGTAGGGGAAGTTTCCATCAACCTAAGGTGATCATCTGATTCCTATGTGACTGTTCAGTCCTAGTCATGCTGCAGAACATGTTTAAAAGCAAAATCTTCTCAATCAACAATATATAGTGTGCCATTGGGGATTTAGCCCTTCATTAATTTATTAATTTATTTCCAGGGAAATATATTTTATATTTCTGGAAACTAGCCCTAATCAATAAACGAGTCCCAGCCACGAAAACCAACACCGAACCCAAAATAACACATGATGCCACCACCAATCTCCTTCACCAGACTCAAACCCAAGCCCACACCACAGATGAAAGGCAACCACCATCCAGAAACCAGACCATGGCTGCAACACCAGCTGCTACACCCCCCTCCAACCCCCAAACTAAGCAAACTGACACACGCTATAAACACATAGCCAGACCTCAAACTCGGAGCCAAACCAAGGCCCAGAATGTCACATCACAGCCTTCCACCCAGGATACTACATCACAGAACTCAGGAGATCACAACACAAAACATCAGGAGGTTAACACAGACAACGACCCAGGAGTCTACAGCACCACACCCAGGACGTCACAACAATAGAACTCAGAAGGTAATCACACAGCCTTACCCAGGTCGTTACAACACAAAAGGCTGAGAGACACACAGCCAGCACCTCAGCCACACAGGGTTTCAGGAAAAAGCCATCCAATCTGCATACATCAACTCCATCAACCAATCAAGAAGTAACAACAGCCAACTCTGGAGTTTAAAAGGAAAAACAGCCACGATCACACTTCTCCCAGAAGAACGAAGCTGAAGACACCAGCCTGAAGATGACGGATGAGATTTCGTCGAAATGTCGCCAAGGTATTCTCAATCTTACACGGGACAAGACCCGAATACACCAAGACCTACATATACATATATATATATATATGAGAGAGAAGAGAGAGAGAGAGAGAGAGAGAGAACTATATAAAGTAAAGGAGATAACTCAGCTTAGCTGGCTTCCCACAAATATTGTATTCATATTTTGTATGTGTGTGTTCACACACACACACACACACACTATTTGTCTATGAATACAATATTAGTGGAAAGCCAGCCACGCTGAGTTATCTCCTTTACTGAGGGTGTGAAACTACAGTTTTGCAGGGACAAAAATCCTGCTGTAGATTGTCGGTAGGTGGGCTTTCAAATCAGCAGGCCTTAAAGTGTGGGGAAATATCTTGAATTTTCTGGCCAGCTAGAAAATCCTTGGCAACCTGGTAGGGCAAGAGAGTCTTATTTAAAGTACTTTGGGGCCACTTGAGAAGAGTATGCTTTGTGGAAAGGTGACTCCAGTTTCTTTCAATGAAATAAACAACCAGGAGGCCAGAGAGTGATGGGTGGCTGATGGAGATAAAAGATAGAAACTGATACACACTTGTAGAATAAAAGAGCATTTCCCCTGCAATAAACCTTCGGTAATAAAGAGCAACAAGATCTCCCTATCGGGGAGATGCCAAGCTGGGTGATTTTCAAAAGCCAGCACGCAGCCTTTGTAATTTATGCCGCTCTAGGGGTTTGCTCCCAAACTGTTCGCTTTGTTTGTATGTGTAGTGCAGAGTACGGGCCACTGAGAATGTATATGCTATTAATAAGCCTCAGAGACAATGAGCTTAAACTGCAATGTGATGAAGACCACAGGATTGGTCTGGTGAAGTGGAATCGAGACAGAGGCCGTCGCTTTCAATCCTTTTGTCAAAAGCAAAGCATTGTGCATGTATGTCTGTATGGGCTGTTTAGCCTGATTGCTTTGAATATTGTTGGACAATAGATCTCTGGGGAAGAGAAGGCCTTGACTCTGCACACTGCAGGGCCTGGTTGCCAGAATTTCTGATGTGACCACTGGGGAGCAGTCTTTGCTCACCATTAAAGGCAAAGAAAGCAGGGGTCTGGCAGGAGTTTCATGTATGTGACTTTACCCCAGGGGTAATCATGAAAATAATGCTCCTTAGTGCCCCCTGATGT
The DNA here is from genome assembly GCA_009733165.1 of Naja naja. Taxonomy (NCBI): domain Eukaryota; kingdom Metazoa; phylum Chordata; class Lepidosauria; order Squamata; family Elapidae; genus Naja; species Naja naja. Next base: position 84,182,469 of record CM019149.1, on the reverse strand, counting down.
GTCTAACAACAACAAAGAAATCCTCTAAACAAATCCTCTGTTTGGAAAGGAGTTTAGCTCCTTAAAGGATATAATGAATGTGTGCAGAAAACAATCATTGTCAGTTTCTACCAATGATCTGCACCAGTTTCTTTAGCACAGAATAATAACACAGTAGTTTTGGAGGGAAACATTGGGGCCCTCAAGCCCAACTTCCACTGAACTGCAGGAATTCCAATGATGGCACTCCTTCCTTCCAACAGATAGCTTTCCAGACCAGGGTCTTACATGGCTTGGGTCCAGGGTACTTGTGGGAGCGTCTCCTGCCAGCGTCAACTTCCAATCGCCCTGTGTGCTCCCACAGCCAGGGCCTCCTTGGGGTGCCGTTGGCCAGACAATGTCAGCTGGCGGTGCCCAGGGGTAGAGCCTTCTCTGTGGGAGCACCCACCCTGTGGAATCGACTCCCCTTGGAGCTCTGGTTGGCTCCCGACCTCCGTTCCTTCCGCCGTGACCTAAAGACCTGGTTGTTTCAACAGTCCAGCCTGGACTGAAGGGTAAGGGGTGGGGTTTTATTTTATTTAAAATTTTATTGGGTTTTAATCTTTATTGATTGAAGATTAATCTTATTAATCTTCACTTGTTTAATGTATTTTTAATTAATTGTATTGCTATTTTTATTGTAAGCCGCCCTGAGTCCTTAGGGAGAGAGGGCGGCATATAAGTCCAATAAAACTAAACTAAAATGAAAGTATCCAGTGAAGAATTGCTCACAGCCTCTGGATATAGCAGCTTCCACTGCCAAACACCCATCACTGTCAGGAAGTTTTCCCTAAGTCCAGGAAAAGGGCTTTCTGTAACTTCCATTATTCTGGGCCATGCATTCTGGAAGATAGAATAGGTCTTGATTTTAAAAACAAAGTTGGATGAGGCAGGAGTCAGGAGTTTCTAGGTGAGTTAATACCGAACCAATATTGAAAAGAGGGTATCCAATATCAAGGCTAAGGGAAGAAGGCCAAATTTCTATTGACTCAAAAAATGAGGAGGAAAAACCCTAGAACTGAAACACTAGAATAAATGAGTGCATGAGTTTATGTATTTATTTATGTGTTATACCTGGTATTTCAGCATATTTTGAGGCATGAGATTTTTTAAAAAAATCAATTTTTTATTAAAGAAACTTTAATAAACAATATAAATTTAAAGAAAAGAAAAAGTAAAAAAGTGATAAGTAAATAGAAAAAAAGAAGGTATAAAAAGTGGCTTTTTATCTTTGTAGCAGTTATAAATAAATTTATATTTTGACTTCTCTCTAAGGTTATGTCACTGCTCCTTTCTTTCTTATTCTACCCTTTATAATTATCAAACCCATTAATCACAAGTTCACTTTTTTCATTTTCAGCAAAAAGCCCATAAAGGGTTTCCAGTCACTGATAAATATAATTATTCCATTAGAAGACAATATTTGTAGCTCATAATTGAACTGTGAAGTGCTTGATCCTCTATGACCTAGCTTGCTTGCTGACATTTCATTACCTAACTAGGTAACATCATCATTATAGGTGTTATGAATGTGAAGTTTTCCCTGCCAATGATGTGGTGGGGGTATAGTTTTCTCCTTAGGAATTCTTTGATTAGGATACTGTTTTCCACTTACTTTGTTTGTTTGCTGTTAATCCTTCCTTATCTGGGTGTTGAGGGGTTGTGGTTTATCTCTATGTGTCTGTTGATGACCAATTTGTCTGAGAGTCAGATTTCCAGGAATTCCCTAATGTTTTTAGATTTTACTTCCTAGTTGAAACTACAATTGTAGTGTCCATATGGTGTGAGATTAAGAAGTTTCTGTTGTGCTTTCTGACTGCTAGTTGATATTCATTGTGCATTCTGCTTCCTACAGAGTGATTGTTACAGTTCTTAAACTGCGATTCCTGGGTTTTCCCCCTTGTACTAATAGGTCTTTTGATTTCATTTACCATCTCATTTTCTTTTTATTATTACTGTTATTAGCATCACAGTTTAGAATGGAAAGATAGGATACATACATATGTATTGTTTTATTGAATAGCCCAAGATACATACATATATAACGGCCATACATACATAAAAAGATGGATACTTAGGCAATACAAGGTATTTCATATCTAAGGGAGCCATTATTCCCTTCAATGCCCAAAGTGAAGGAGGTTGTGGAAAATTGGAACTTTGACATACAGATCATTATTTCCTATATTATCTAGGCATGATGATTGTTTGAGGAAAAGTGGTTTGCCTTTCGGTGTTGCTAAATATTTCAGGATGAATAGATTTCTAAATAGTACATATACAATTAAACGTGAGTATTAAATAAATGCAAAAATTAGTGCTACCTCCACTTAGCAATTAAAAGCCTAAAGAAGGCAATATATCTTTGCACTGTTTCTAAACTCTGAGAAGACGCCAAGCACCTTTCTTAAGGAAGTGCACTCCATAGCCCGGAAACAGTGAAACAGAAGGCTTTCCCTCATAAGCGAGAAAGACAGGCCTCAGACATGAAGTGTCTCTCCCCTTGAGATCTTTTAAGAGCCATGCTAGTTTGTAATAGGAGAGGCATCTCTTAAGTAGTCAGCCCCTAAGCCACTTTGCCATGGCAATTTGAGGTTAAGTTTGTTAAACAAAAGTTAGCACTACCTAGACTAAACAGAACTGCCAACATCCTCCCCATTCCAAGTACAATTATTTGCACATTATATATTATTTCCTTCTAATAACCTTTACCCCACTTTACAAACTTAGAAATTAGAACTCTCCCTGCTTCAAAATGATTTGGAAAAGATGCATCAGATCACATAAAAGTATTAAGCCCAATACTGCTATAAAGGAACTCTGATAGCTTTCTGTTCATGCTTCTACTGGAGCCTAAAAAAACCTATGAATCTTCTTTTGGTAGTTGACTCTTTAAAGTAGCTGTCTCTTATATGTCATTCTTGATTGAGCCACATTTTTTTCTTTAGAATTCTGTGAAAACCTGAAAAGAAAAAAGACATGGGCTACTTTAAGGAAATGCAACCTTATGGTCATGGTATTGTGAAGCATGTCTTCTAAATAATTTTTAAGTGTGCATAACCAGGGGTACATGGGATAAAGATATGGGGAAAAAAGGCTATCCACAAACAGCCTTCCTGTCCAGGCATGATAGAAACTACAATCCTAAACCCTGAAAAACCACCAAGTCAAGAACAATCATTCTACAAGCTTCCTATTCTTGCTCGTCTTCCACTTGATGACTATTTGTTCTGATTAGCTCCACATGGCTGCCTCTTTAAAGAGAAAATCCTAATAAAATGTCGGATTTCCCTGTCTTAGAACACAATTAATGGGAAAATGAAAGAAAAAAAAGCTGTGCTTAGCCCTGGAGTGATGCAAACTCATCTTGATTTCAAAGCAGCATGCTTAGGAATGTGTCCTTTAATCATGACATTCAGCTTACAGCTGTAAGATGGTTACTTTTACTGAAAACCTGGCCAGATCCCCAATGAGGAAAGAGTGGATAAATCCCAATGCGATTAGATTCGGACCCAAAGGAGTTCTGTACCATTAGGAGCAAACATAGATATTTGTATATAATAAAGCTTTCTCCAATTTGTCCTCCAGATGTGCTGGGACATCTGGATGGGAATTCTGGGAATTCTCCAACTCTGAATATAAAATGAAATTCAGTACCTAAGCGAGTGCCTGAAACATTCAAGTATGCTGATGCTTAATTAATTTGCTAGAGAATCATATTAATTTGAAGGACACAACACAGGTGTCCTTTCTTTGATAAGTAATTTCTTTATTTAAACCGATTCTCCTGAGTGTTTCTTGCAAAAGTGTTACGTGGTGCTTGCCTGTCATAATATTTCAAAATGTATTTCCCCCCTCAAAACTGTTTTTTGTTAGATGTTGTGGTGGCGGCTGACTTTCAAGAGTGATCTCCACGCTAGCTAGTACTAGTTCAAAGGTGGTGTACCAGTGGTGGTATTCTACTGGTTCAGCCCAGTTCTGGCAAGCTGGTAGCAGAGATGAGCAGCGGAGACCAAACTGGTTCTCTGCTGCTCTGCTGTTGGGCCCACCCGCCTGCCCGGGCTCCCATACTCACCTTTAGCCACTGAATTTGAAGCGTAGCTGCTTTGCACGGCACAGAAGAATGCCGCGTGACAGCTGCTGAAACGACTGGGATCATGCAGGCTTGCAGGAGGTGAGTTAGAATGCCTCTACGCCTGCACAAATGCGCCTGTGTAAAGTGTGCATTTGGTGCGTGCATGCAAGCAAAGTGTGTGCACGCGCACCAAGCACGCCCACCAAGCCACACCCACTGAACCGGTGGCAAAAATATTTGAATCCAACCACTGTGGTGTACCTGAGGTGAAAATCAATCCTATCACATCTATAGATTTAGGACTTTTGAGCTGCTTCACTATTTCCCCTTTTAAGCCTAAGAAATAGACTGAAACTGTCCAATTCAATTTTCAAATAACTGTGGTTTGATTGTGGTATATTTTAGTTTGATCTGAAGAAACTAGAAACTATCATTTGAAGTTGGATTGTGTCCCTAGTATATAGTTAAAAATTATTAGTTTTTTCTGGATTTAGAAGCAACTGTAGCTAACTGAAAAGAGAAGAGGAAGTAGCAGCAGGATCCAATCTGGGTTGGTCGCTGGGACCAGAGGTTTTGTCTTCCAAGATTTCAGATTCATGCTGGAGCCCATCTTCAGGGAGCTTCTCTCTAGCCAACTGTATGTTGTTCTCTGTGTGGTGTTTATATGGTACGTGTTGAATGTGGCTTTTATAAGTTCTTTAGCGTGTTGATTGCTGGCTATTAAGACTTTGGCTGTCATTTGCTTGTGCTGCCCTGACCATACCTCCTAAGTACTTGAGTACAAGTACTTAGATTGGATCCAACTACATTATCCTGGGACATGTATATTTGCCTTCATTCCAGAAGAGGAAGTTTTTATTTTGATCCTGGCAGAAGCATGAGAGGCTGGTAATGCTCACAAAATCAGGCTTATTCTGGTAACTGAAAGCACCCCCTCCAAGCACATACGGTCAATCTACATGTGCCAATATTGCAGCTAGGCAGTGAGGTCTAAGACTTTTTTGCAAGATTTTCTTTTAATTATTTGAGATAATTGAATCTCGCCTCAAAAATTGTTTACACAAACATATTATATACATACACACACACACACAGACACACACACACGGGTATGTATTCTATTTCTAAGGACAGGCAAACAATTTTGTATGCCGTACATACAATGTATGCCATAATTCCTGGATAACGTATGCTCTGGAAATATATCCTCCATATCATAGTAAATCACATTTCCATGATTTCTCCAGATGGAAGACCTAAGAAACTTTAAAAGGTAGCCAGGAACTTTGAATTGCAATTCAAACCTTGTACACTCACTCACAAACGTAGACAAGGTGCAATAACAATTGCAGATACTGTATTTGGGGGCTCTGTTAACCCAATTATACAGATTGAATCCAATGCAGGAATACAGTATTATGATTGCTAAAAAGCAGGATATTTTCTCCAGGTCTCTTAATTTTTCAGCTAGTCATTGTCTTAACCAGTCCATAGATTTTCAAATAGAAACTTTTCAATATATTCTGCTTATATGAATGTTTTCTCAGACACGTGCTCCTTTTCGTTTAAAATTTAGTGATAGATTTATATTCACTGATCCAGAGTTACCTCATAATTGCAGATTGCTATCCTCATTTTTAAATTTTACCTAGAAATTTAATAAACACAACGATTAATATAAATATACCCTTAATCCTCATCACTGTGTGAACGAATGTGCACCTAATTACTAATCAGCCCTGTTGCTGTATTTATAAATCAAAGGGTCCAGGAAATCAAAACTGAATTCCTGAGCCCATCATAACATATGTGATCCAGAAAGTGAAGCTGAAATGGGATGGCGGAGGAGGCGAGGGGCATTTCGGAAAACCAGAGAAGGGGAGGAATAAGGCAGCAGTGATTTAAATCTTTCCTTTTTCCTCAAATAAAAGGCAAGTAATCTTTTACAGTATTACTAAGTGGAAGCAGGTGGGCAGGAATGAAGTGGTCTTTATAGTCTCTTCCAGATGTGGCAGGGAAGAATTCCAGCCAAGGAAGGAAGAAAGAGCCAAGAACCGTCATGGATCAACACAGCCAATCAACATCTTTCAAGAGGTTTCAGGCACGATATGAAGAGAAGGGGTGTGTGTGCTAATTCTGTGTGGTCAGTTTGTCATCTGACCTTGACTTGACTTTGCTGGCACAGTAGTCAGGGTCACAATGTTCAATGGGCAACATATTTCATCACTATGAAATGCCTCCCCAAATAAGCATCCATGCTTGTAGCGATTACTGTTCCACTATGCAGTGGTTCTGAAATGGGGGTAATTATGCCCAAGGGGGTAATTTGGGTATATTCTGGGTAAATAGAGCAATTTGTAACTGCTTGTTTGAGTTGAGGATTCAGTTTGGGACTGTAGCTGCCGAGATATTTGGGTTCCTCAATATAGACTGGGTTTTGTGTGTGTGTGTATGTATGTATGTGGAGGTAATGACATTATTTGAGACTGGGAAAAGGGATAATTGGGTCACATGGTTTGAGAACCACTGCTTTAATGACTTCTTTGCCATCCCTTAAAGTATCTAAAGCATGTCCTCATTAATGGTTATTTTGACACAAGGAAGATTGGATGGCTCATAGCATCTTCTAGTTATCCAATCATTGCTGGGTCAATATAAAGGTAATAAGAACAAGTTTAATATCCTTTCAGGGATGCTATGAAGTAGGGGGAAAGCTTTTGTGGAATATGATTCCATAGGGTATCCTTGAGACCTGTTGCAGGGCTGAGTAACCCCATTTTCTTTTGGGAATGGCAGTAGATTTTGGGGAGGTGTGTTTGTGTGTGTGTGTGTGTGTGTGTTGTGACGGGTGAGGCCAGAGCAAAAGGAGGTGGTCCCCCTTTCTTTTTGACACATTTTTCTTTCTTTTTAACATCTTGTTGCCAAAAATCTGAACTAAATAATTGCAAGAGGGCTTTGAAAATAAGCCAAGCACCTCCTGTAGCCCCAAGGTTGCAGATTTTCGATCCCTGCCCAACTGAAGATTTAGCAGGTATTTTGGAGACACCCTACCTTTCTTGCTCTGAGTTGTGCATCTATGCAAATTTCATAAACATGGATTGCTTGTCAAAAAGGATAACTGCAAGTATTTCGTTTAGGAAGGAAAGCCAGAAGATGTAGACCTGCTGTTGAGAGAAGGTAATAGGTTAGGAACAAACAAGGAAGAAAAAGAGGATTCCTCAACTCCTATCTTACTTTGATTATCTCCCCAAATTGATCTAAAGAACAACAATTAATAGAAGATGAAGTGGCAACCCAAGATAAGTAAAGAGAAAGAGAGGATCTGACACCCTAAGCAAATAGGGTCATGATCAAATAACATTTGAGGGTTGTGAAGGAACTTGTGGATATCATCTAGGAAACCCTTTCTTGTGATTTTTGAGAAATCGTGGGTGAAGGGCACAGAGCCAAAGGACTGGAAAGGTTTGTTTTGTCTTCAGAATGGAGAAGATGACAGCCAGTTTAGAGTTAATAGGAATTGAAAGTTGTCCCCTTAAGGGAATGCATCATGGTAAATGTAGTTAAGGTATCCTGGGAAATGTAGTCCATGTCATGTGGTCACATCTGTAACCCTGATTGGTCACTGAATTGACCCTTGGTGGGTTGGGGGAGATTTCTTGTCTCTTGCCTGAACAAACAGCCTTGTGTAGCAGCTATATCCCCTGCCTCTATGAAATATAGGTATGAGAGTTTAATATCTTTCTACACCACAATTCAGATATGCAAAGGATTGGACATTAAGAAGAACCTTGTCATAAGTGTGAGTTGACAGGATGCCTGATGAACCAATAAAAAAGACTTTGTATGGATGCTTTGTGGAGTTGCTCGCGTAAAGCAGAACAATGAAGGCCAAGGTAACTACAGATACAGTATCCGAGTTTGAGGTCAGTCCTAGAGATAACACTGAGAAAGACTATTACACAATATTTGGAAACTCTTGTCTGCTGGTAGGTAGCCAGCATGAGTTTAACAAGAATAAATCATGCCACACTATGATAAAATATGGCCTGGACTATGCTACCTTAGAAGGATGCACAGCTTGGGATACAGTTGTACCATTGTACTCCAAGAATGGAAAGAAGCATTGAGTGATTTACTGAGGGATTTTGTTCTAGTTCAACGTATTTGTAAATGGTTGGATAAGGATTTGAAAATTTGATTATCAAATTCGCAGAGACAGGGTGGTAGCAAATACTTTCAGAGTAAATTGGCAAGTTTCAGAGATTTCTGGTAAGCTACAATAGTGGCCAGAAATCATCAGAATAAATTTCAACAGGAAGAAATGCAAAGTCTTACATCTGGAGAGGAAAAATCAAAGGCATCTTTATAGGATGCTAGATGGGGAAATATACTGAGTAACAGTAAATGGAAAAAGGATCTGGGGGTGGGGCTTGATGGACATGAGCCAACAGTGTGATGCAAAATGCAAACAAAACAAAACAACAGAAACAATTCTAGGCTGCATCAATAGAAGTACAGTGTCAAGAGAAATTATTCATTATTCTGCATTAGTCAGATCCTATCAAAAATATTGCACCAGGTGTAGGTGTTGAATCTTGGAATGGACATTGATAGAACCTGCAAGATCATAAGAAGCCTTATCTGAATAGATCAGAGGCACTGAATTATGCATTGTTTGGAAAAAAAGAAGACTTGTGAAAGACATGATAGTCATTTTCAATTATCTGAAGGACCGTCACGTATAAAGCGGAGCAGAATGGTTTCGAACTATTCCAGAAGTCAGGACACGAGCAGTGGGTTTAAATTACAAGGAAATAGATTTTAGATGGACACCAGGAAAAAAAATCCTAATGACAAGAGCTGTTCAGCAGTGGAAGAGACTGCATCTGGAGGAGGTGGGCTCTCCTTCACTTGAGATCTTTAAACAGAAGCTTGGATGGGATGGCATAGAAGTGGTTTCTCAGACAGAGCAGTGGTTGGATTAGATGGCATTTAAGGTCCCTTACCACCCTTATGCTTTAAAATTTCTCCCCAATTCTTTCAATGCATGTTGCTTTCATCATGTTTACAGCCCTGCTAGATAGGCCTGTATTACTGTGACCAAATTGTAGGCTGGTGAATTCTGATAGCTATCGCTGGATTTATGGCTGCTGCTATCTTTGAGCAATGATTTCTTGTACGAGATAAGGAGCTGAATGGCAATTGAGCTGTGCCTTTGATCGGTTGTACAGAACTGCTGTGGGACTGCAGGAAGAGCCCAAGGCATGAGTGTTCCTCTTGCCTGGGCAGGTGCTTTTCCACCTCACTCTCTCCCTGATCAGGTTGATTTAGGCTGGCATTTATGGTCAGTGAAGAGCTTTGTAGGCAGATGATGTTTTCCTGAGAAAATGCCAGGAGGTAAGAACTGAAAAGCATCTCTCTGGGTAGTGGAGAGTTTTAGTGCTGGAAGCTATTTGCAATAGTTCCTGGAGCAAATTTATTTTGAAAGAGAAATGCTGGTTCTGGAGAAGAATCCCCTTCCTTCCTCCTCCCACTAAACTTTCTCACAATATTTAGTAGCTCTCATAATTCCACATGTAGAAGAAAGGAAACTTGGGCTGATTGCAGCTACTGCTGGCCTGTGTTTTTCTCCTGGAGCCTTGCCCCCAGTTGCTCACCTGACAAACCTACTACCTCCAGGTGTTATACATTAGGACTATGCATGCATTGTAAGGAAGAATAGGTTAGAATACTCGGGTTGGAAAGCAAGTAATTCATGTGAAACCAGCTTCAAAATGGTGATCTGGTATGAAATTCACTGCTGGATCTTGAACACATTCTTGTTCTTCTTCCCTAAATTAACTCGCAGAATCAATCAATATCCAGCTGTCCATCCCTCCTGAAGGAGAAACAGAGATTAGCCAGTCATCTTTGAACTAACTCTATCAATTGTGGGCTTGTAGGAATATAACTGTTCTATTTTTTTTAATGAGATACTTTTCCAGTCTAATGTTGCTTCTTTATACAAAACTTGGGATATATTCCATCCTTAAAAGTTCTCTGATTTTAACGATAGGGATACCCAGAGAACAAAAACCTGTCAGGGCAGGATGAGAAATAAAATAAAAGAACAGATTCCTTATGAACACTAGCAATTACATGCTTTACCTCTAGTCCCCATCTTCAGAAATTTCACAAGCTAAGGACATGTGACAGAACTTAAATGATGCACAGCTCTTGTGTATACAAGCAAGATTGTACTTAGTTGCTGCTTTTTCTCTTCGTAAGCAGCCCTGCTTTTCCTCAGTGACACTGTCTGGAATAAGACTGGCACTCCTGTATGCTAAAAGCCTTCCTGGATGAAGGCCTGTTTCTCATGCTTTAGTGCAATGAAGAGGTAGATGCCAAGCCATATTTGCTTTGTTTTCTGGCCATCTTAACTTGCATAGCCCTTTTTATGACTGGGAGTTTGAACAAAACCCAGGTTAAACCAGTGAGTACAGTGAAAGAAAGTTCACATCAAACTCTCCTGCTTCTTCATACTCAACGAACTCCCTCTTGGTTTCTCCTCCAAATTGCTATGACAGTAGCCATGATTTTTAGTAACTGAGGAAGCTGCCATCTAATTCATAATGGTTCCCTCTGACATGCAAGTATTTTATAGGGACCAGGAGATAAATCTCCTTTCAAATAATGCATAAAGTAATTACTATTGACAATTTAGTTATATGTAGGGTTTTGAATAATTCAGGCACACAAAGAAGACTGGAGCCCTATAGTTAAATTCCCTGTTGCTTTCTATGTATAGACTTGTATATGTGTAAATAACATATAGAAGAAAAGCCGTTCTGATATTTGTATGCCTAACCTGGTAAGAAATGTTTCTGTTTTCTGTATTGAAAAATTCTAGGCAATGGCTGTGCTGGATTAGATTTTCCCCATTTGCTGCTCAGACAATAACTCTATGAAGAAGAAAGGTGATAAAGAGAACCTAGAGAAAGAATGACTCTGGCTGTGGGAACGACAGAGACTCCCAGCTGGAAAACATAACCAGCTCTTTACTTGGGTTTTTCTTTCGGAGATGGCCTCCTTTTTATGTAGCTCCCTAGCGCCAGAGAGACGGGAAGCTGCTGGGACCTGAACAGAGAACCTCTTTGCTGTGGCTCGGTGTGTGTCTGAGATTTCCTTCACTGGACAGTCTGGCTTGCATCTGAGCCCAAGAAGCAAGGGGTCAAGCAAACACAAACATAACCCATGTTTTCTCAGGAGAGGTGAGGACTCTGATGCCAAAACGTCAGGAGAGGGATGGAGGAGAGATATGTATCTGACCAAAGCTGAATTACCTACCCTACTTAGACCATGTCACTTTTAGATTCAGAAACCAGCCAGCCAAAGTCTGTTTTCCTCTGAAATAGTTTGTCCCATATCTTACCTGCACGGTGTGATTGTTGCTGTGCTAAAGCTTTAGACTGACCACTTCTGTATTGTCTCAACTTTATTGATTTTTTTAAAAATAGAAGTTTATTGCTGAAGTTCAGAAGACAGGTATAGAGGGACTACAAAACTGAAAGTTTTGGCCCCAATGCAGACATAGAAAGCAGCTGGAACCATCTGGATCTTATTTAGAGAGCTTGTCTTACCATAGTGTGACCTAAGGCAATGGTTGTAACTTTTGACTGATAAAATTGATTATATTGTGAGTACAATATAATCTTATTGAAGGATCAACGTTGCCAAATTTCAGATATATATCTACAAGGGTTTGGGTTTGTTTATTTATTTATTAGTCAAACTTCAAAACTGCCCAATACCAAAAGGCTCTGGGTAGCTTCAGAAAATTAAAAATACAATAATAAATACAACATATAATATATCCACAGCTTAAAAAGGGACTCATGTAAACCAACTAGTCTAGTCTGAAGAAACAATTAGATTTTAAAAGATAATCTGTGGGCAGCCAAGGTGGGGACCATATTAGTCAATGCTATCAACAAATTTACGAGAAAAACCAACTCAGTATTATAATCCTATCCAGCTCTGTGTAAAAGCAATCCAACCACCTTTTAACAACTTTCTTCAGAATGGGAAAGGTTGGAGACTTGACAGAAGCCACCCAAAATGGTTGGTCCAATGATGACATCTTGAAGAAGTCCACTATCAACTCATCCAAGGCCCATAAAAACATGCCTTTGCTCTCAGGCTTAGGAAGGAATTAAAGGCAAAACACCTCAGAAAAACCTTGCCAAAGAACTTCAGGGACTTGTTCAGACAATCTCCAAAAAGTGGACACAACTGAATGGAATAATAATAATAAAAAAGTGGGAAAACACCAGTAAAAGACCATGCTTTTCTAACTATTGTCTCTGCTGTCTAGTCTCTCCAAAGTCTCACTTGTGACTTTCTACACCAGTGGTGTCAAACTCACAGTGTCATGGCAGCACCACGTGACTTATCGGGACTTTTTTCTCCTCCGCTAAACCAGGCATCGTCATGATGCACCCGTGGGCCAGGAGTTTGACAGTTTTGCTCTATACAGATAACTAATACCTATCACAGGGGTGTCAATCTGGATTTCTTTGAGGGCTGGATCAGTATTGTAGTTCTCCTCTGTGGGCCAGTGGGGCGGGGCTGGGATGGATGGGATGGATGCCTCCTGCAGCACTCTGCCAGCTGTTTTTTGGCCTGTTTTTGCCCATTTTTGCCCCATTTTGGCCCTGTTTTAGCCAATTTTTTACCCATTTTCCAACCCATTTTTGGGACAATTTTTGACACATTTATGCCTATTTTGGGCTTTTTGGGGGCAATTTCTAGCCAATTTTCAGGGCCATTTTTGCCCCATTTTTGGCCCTTTTTTGGCCAGCAGAATACTGCAAGAGGCCATGGAGGGTGACAATGAGGCATGTGGGGGGGCACACACAGCCTGTTTTAGCCACCAGAGGCACCGCAGGCCGGTCCTTTAATATTTCCAGGCCGGTCCCACAGGCTGGATTTAAGCACCCGGGCTGGATGTGGTCTGTGGGCCTTGAGTTTGACACCCTTGATCTATCAAGAAAACTCTGTTTACCACAGCCCTCAGAAGTAATTTGGATTCCTTTAAAATTTTAAATGTTGGCTTTATGGTGAAGTTTGGGAAAGGGTTAGGCTAATTAAGAGAACCTAATGGTCTCCTTAAAGTGTCTTTCCTCGTGCTCCTTTCTTGCTAACCACTAATTGATGTATCGGCATCACTCTTACATATCTGCAGAGCAACTGAAACCCAATGGAGTGCTCTGGAGGTTATGGTATTCAACTGACAGCTGGAGCCTGTGAATAGGCCACATTCAGATGTGTAGTGGCAACAGGAGCATCGCAGATCCACTTCTGAAAGTAGATGATGAAACTAATGGAATGGGCTCCTCAGAGCTCATCATGAATGTGAATTGATTGCTTCTGGCTACAGAGCCTTTTCTAAACAACAACACAAAGAAGTGGGGAAGAGGGAGAATTTATTGCAGGTTAAGCTTTCCACAAGGCACTGCTGTTCTTTGTCTCTTCTTATCCAAAGATATTTATTCAATTGCATTTATGTTTCCTCAAAACGATGTTGTGTAACTTGTGTGGCTCAGTAAGCAAAAGAGTAGTGAAGCCAAGTTAGTTGTTTCAGCCTCTGCAGCTGCAAAATCCAGAGGGTGCATGTTTGGCTGATTTAGAAGGTGGTCCCTCTGGCACTAACCACTTACAATTTCTCTTGGCTTTCCAAAATACAGCTTTATGGCACTATAATGATGGTTTATTCATATCAATTGCCTTTTAATTATCTGTATCAGGTCCTATTGGGATATCTGATATATCCCCCTGCTTTGGTTATTAATATCCACTATAAATCAGATTCAGAAATGTGGATGCTATATCTTGCAAAGGATCTGCAGAGTTCTGCTACTCTTTTGGTTTTGAATTTGGGAGGATATCCACAAGAGTTCCATTAGCAAACCTACAGTCTCCTAGAGAGATGTCTGGGTTTGCCTTAAACTAGCCAATTAATTTCTGAAGCTGAGGTTATGACCTCTCAGAACTCTAATTCTTATTAAATAATCACCGTACTAGGACAGTGCTGGCTTGGCTGGAGGTTATCTATGTTCATGTCACAATGGCTAAAATCATAGAGAAGGACAAAAGACAAGCAATTCATAAAATCATGAGAAGGACAAAAGAGAAGAAATTCATAAAATCATGAGAAGGACAAAAGAGAATCAATTCATAAAATCATGAGAAGGACAAAAGAGAAGCAATTCATACATACATTAGCAATGGGGCTGGGAGATGTTCTTCCCAACCTTCCAAAGTGCATTCTCTTCTGACATAGCTACAGTTGGATTTGTGATTGCACAAACATGCAGGGTTTTTTCTTCCTTCGGGCTCTTTGTTCTCCTTGCACAAAAATGAGGACATTTGGGTTGAATAAAACAATATGGCTGCTGCCATCCCATGTTTGAACAGACAGATCCTTTCTGTACAGAGTTTATTTGCTGATTTCTTGTAGCACAAAGGTGTATAGAATGCTTCTATGGGGTCTTCCCTAGTGCAGTTTAGACAAAGCCTTAATAAAGATCCAGAGCAAGTGTTGCTATGGCCTGAATGAATCTTATCAGTTCCAGCCAGTTTTAAACCTCCCTTGATTATTTTGGTCAGATCTGGTCTACCTCGTGCGCATGCCTACCGTGATGGCCGCTCTCTGCTAAAGCTCCGAACGGCAAGAGGGTTTGTCGGCTGTCTGAGAGGGTTTTGGAGAGAGCTTGATCCCAGTGCTCGCTCCTGACGTCGATCCTTCAGGGTGGTTTTCTGTGATCTCTGCGGGGAACCGCTGGATGCGGCTTGTCTGGGGCGTTTTCTTCGGGTTGCGAGCCTGCGGAGTCGTTTATAAGACTCAGCAGGACTCGTCAGCACCGTGGATATGGAGACAAGCCCGGCGGTGGCAACGCGTTAGGGATGCCCGGCGACACCCCTAGGGCTGGGGACTGCGACATCATGATAGCCGCACCGAAAGTGGAAGCGCCGAGGGTACTGGGCTCCTTATATTAGATCTCCCAGCACCCTCCGGCGGAAGATGAAAATGGCGGTTATGACAGTTACAGCTGTTGCAGGCCCGAATTCCACAACAGCTGAGGGGTTGCTGCCACAGTGGGATGACTGCCCCAAAAGGCAGTTTTCTCTCCAGGAGCAGCCAAAAATCACCCTCAGGAGTCACCAGAATGGAGAGCAGAGGCATTATAGCTGATCCCCATCTGGCTGTCTTGGTAGGTGGCATTGCCCTGCCCTTAGGTCGAAGGGATTCCTGCCAGGCGTGATCAGGTTGGCCATGAAGGCAATGGAGACACCAACAGTTCTGCCTCCCCCATAGGACTATGGCTAACGAACTGGCAGGTGACTCTATGGACTCGGGAAGAACTAGTGGTGGTGAACCTGAAGTCCATCGTCAGCCCAACCTTTTTTGGGATGGTTTCTCTGCTGGAGCTCTATCCGCCATGGGTCTAACCGCCTTCCTCTGGGACTATCATATGCCGGACTTCCGCCTCCCTTACTGGTCTCAGCCGCTATTCTCTCCATCTTATTCCTCGTGTTGCCTGTCCTTTTGCCATCCTTTGTCATCTATCTGGAACGTCAAAGCACTCTTCCTGCTGGGAGTAAAATCCCAGCTGGCTCCATACCCTTTATCTTGGTTCTTGGCTGCGGGATCTGGTTGTGCCCCTTGCTGGAGTGAGAGACCAGCAAGAAGGACACACTCCCTCCCTATGCAGCCATTTAAGACCTTTTGTCTACGGTTTACATTGGAGATGCCCGCGGTGAGAGAGCGTGGCCTATTCCAGATCAAGGTTTGGACATCTCCCACTGGTCTGCCGTGAGAGGGCAGCCTGGTCTTTGAATCTGGACTCTCTAATGGACAATATAATATCTCGGACTAGACCAAGTTATATACCAGACTTTGTTGCCGCTATTGTAGTTGTCATCTCTTTAACCCTCATGTCCATTTTAAATATGCTTTTACCATACAATCTTACACGGTAGCAGAATTGCAGGCCCTGAGAGAACTCCCTCTCTCGGGTTTGCCCTATTGTACTATCTCCGCCTACCTGAGGATGGGTTATGGAACCCAGAGATGGCATGGCAGAGGGATAGGGTGGGGGGGGCTCTAATAAAATGCAAAAGAGGGTCACTAGGGCCCCTTTACTTAAATTTTTAACCAATTTTCTAAGAAGGCTAGGGAGGAGGGTGGGAAATGGCTGGGGGGTGGGATACAGCCCGGTCCGCGGGGGGAGGGGCGGGGCTGGGGGCTGATGGGGACCGGGGTGCAGGTGGGGACCGCAATCCCTAGGGTGGCTGGGATTGGCAGGAGGCGAGGAGGCATGGGGCCAAATTATGTTTGGGACGCCAGCGCTATCTTCGGCGGTGGCGCTCCGACCCTATGACCTCCTCCCTTGGGGGCACGGGAACTGGGCCTCCTGGGCTCAGACTGGTGTATTTTAATGCCAGGTCCGTGGCTAATAAATCCTCCCTCCTCCGTGAGCTGATCGAGGAGGAGGCTGGACCTGGCCTGTATCACCGAGACCTGGTTGGGGCCAGAGGGAGGGGTCCCTCTGTTGACTTATGCCCCCAGGTTTTGGATTTTGCACCGCTCTCGAGCCCAGGGAGGGGTGGTGGAGTGGCCGTAGTTATTCGGGAGACCTTGATTCCAAGGGAGGTCGCCGTTCCTGAGATAGGCGGTGGTGAGACTCTCCTCTTGAGGTGGGGGCCTAATGGTCAGGGTGGGCTTGCTGCTGACATACCTTTCCCCAGCTGTGTAGCAGCAGCCCTGCCTGGGCTTCTCGGCGTCCTCTGGGGTGGCGGTGGATCTCCCAGGGCTTATGGTCCTGGGGATTTTAACCTGCCTTCCCTGGGGGGCATCTGGTGTGGTCCAGGAGTTCATGGCCTCCATGGGGGCCATGGGCCTGACCCAGTTGGTTCAGGGCCCAACTCATGAGGGGAAACACCCTCGACCTAGTTTTTGTCTTGGAGCGGTGGCGGAGTGATATAGGGCAGGCTAATGTATGCGACCCTGCCCGTCCCATGGTCTGATCACTATCTCCTTCGGCTGGTCTTCCAACAGGCCGCTCCCACACGCTGGGATGAGGAACCACTGAGATGGTTCCGCCCCAGACGCCTGATGGACCCTGAGAGGTTCCAGGCGGAACTGGGGTCTTTTCCCACTTCCCTTGCCCACAACTCTGCCGAGGACCTAGCGGCCGCTTGGCAACAGGCTGCTGGGGCTGCCCTTGACAGAGTTGTCCCCATCGTCCCCTCAGGCGCCGTGGATCCCGGGTGGCTCCCTGGTATACAGAGGAACTCCGAGATGAAGCGCCGTCGGAGGGGTTTAGAGAGCAGGTGGAGGGCCACCCGCTCCCAATCTGATCGAATCCAGTTAAGAGCCCATATTAGGACTTACCTGGTAGCTATGAGGGGCGAGAAGGTCCTATCTCTCCACCCTCATAGCGTCCGCAGATAACCGCCCAGCCGCCCTGTTTAGGGCCACCCGCTCCCTCCTATATCCGGGGGAGGTGGTGGACCCTCTCGGGAAGAGCTGAGGAATTTGGTCAATATCTGTTGGATAAAATTTCGGGATTGGGTTCTGTTGCAGTGGTCGAGGATCGTGGCTGCAAGTCATCTGGCTGATATGATCTGGACTGAGTTCGATCCTGTTTCTGAGGATGAAATGGACAGGATTATGCGGCGCCTGAGTTCCACCACATGTTTGTTGGACCCGTGCCCTTCTTGGTTGGCTTATACCACCAGGGAGGTCACCTGCGGTTGGTTCCGAGCAGTGGTCAACGCTTCATTAAGAGAGGGTGTCCTTCCCGCCGTCCTGAAAGAGGCGGTGGTGAGGCCCCTCCTGAAGAAGCCTGCCCTGGACTCGACCGTGTTAGACAACTTTCGTCCAGTCTCCAACCTTCGTTTTTTTAGCGAAGGTTGTGGAGAGTGTGGTGGCTCAGCAGTTCCCACTTTTCCTGGATGAAGTGGACTACCTAGATCCGTACCAATCGGGCTTCCGGCCTGGTTTCAGCACGGAGACGGCATTGGTCGCACTGATGGATGATCTCTGGAGGGCCCGGGACAGGGGATTTTCCTCTGTCCTGGTCCTATTAGACCTCTCAGCGGCTTTCGATACCATCGACCATGGTATCCTTTCGCGCCTCGGGGCTTGGGAGTGGGGGCACTGTACTTCGGTGGTTCTCCTCCTACCTCACGAGGCTGTGCATGTCGGTGTTGACTGGGGGCAGAGGTCGACCCGGTACTCACCTGTGGGGTCCCTCAGGGTCAGTCCTCTCCCCTCTTATTCAATATCTACATGAAACAGCTGGGTGAGATCATCCGTGGTTTTGGGGTAAGATACCATCAGTATGCTGATGATACTCAGCTATACATCTCCACCCCAGGCCAGATCAGTGATGCCCTCTCCGTGATGACTCGCTGTCTGGAAGCTGGTGGACCTGGATGGGCGAAACATGCTTCGGCTCAACCCAGCCAAGACTGAGTGGCTGTACATACCGGCATCTCGGACCAGTCAGGAATGTCCATCGTTGACCATAGGGGAGTGGTGTTGCCCCCTGTGGATAGGGCGCGGGAACCTGGGGGTCCTCCTGGATACACGGCTCCAGCTAGAGGATCAGGTGGGGGCCGTCGCCAGGGGGGCCTTTGCCCAGGTCGGCTGGTTCGCCAGCTTCGCCCGTTTCTGGACCGGGATGCCCTGCGTACAGTCACTCATGCCCTTGTCACCTCGCGACTCGACTACTGCAATGCTCTCTATTTAGGACTGCCCTTGCATACCATCCGGAGGTTGCAGCTGGTGCAGAATGCGGCCGCGCGGGTGGTGATGGAGTTACCCGATTCTCCCATATTACCCCCCTCCTGCGCGGCCTACATTGGTTGCCGGTTGCGCTCCGGGTGAGATTCAAGGTTCTGACTTTAACATTCAAAGTCCTACACACATGGGTCCACAATATTTAAGGGAGCCTCCTGCCGATGTCGAGCGCCACCCGTCCCGTGCGGACACATAGGCAAGGACTCCTCGGGGTCCCGTCGACAAGTCAATGTCGGCTGACGGTCCCCCGGCGACGAGCCTATTCTGTAGCGGTCCCTGACTATATGGAATGCACTGCCTCTGGACCTCCGTCTGGCCCCTGACCTCCGCACCTTCCGCCGCGACTTAAAGACCTGGTTGTTTGACCAAATCGGCTGTGATTACCTCACCTGGGCCAGGGATAATTTTAATTCACTTTAATTTGGTCTTATCGGGCTTAAATTATTTAATTCTTTTAAATAACTACTGTACTATATGTTTTGATTGTGAGCCGCCCCGAGTCTTCGGAGATGGGCGGCATATAATCTAATAAATAAATAAATAAATAATAAACTCCACAACTTTTAAACCACAAATGTTATGGCTTTGTTTGCTGTAAAATTTAGCCAGTTGGTCTTTCCTCATGAAGTATTT